>OX328126.1:96531725-96751635 GCA_946811695.1 Gonocerus acuteangulatus
ACATACTATTATTATTTAATTTTATGATGATTGCAGAATTATCCAAAATGTGTAAAGGAATTTCAAGAAGCGTATTACTTATATTATTATATTTGTCGAATGCGATAATTCTTTTTTTCATTATTTTTGTATGTTTATATACTTTTTCATTCAAATAAGTCACTCAGACGCTTGAAAACCTCTATTACAAAAAACGATCGAAAACTGTTTCTCTTATTTGAAAAAAACAGAAACATTTCCGTAGATTTAAGCAAGTATTTCTCCGGCTGGGATCATCCCGTCGAAAATTACTTCAGAACGGTTTTGGCAGATAATTTAGTAAGCTTCCAAATGGTCACCTTCCACTTACCACGATTTCGCAACCGTTATCGAAATATTTAACAAAATATACGAAAATCCCAAAACTGCTCATGTCTCAAAATGTAATCAAAATTTAAATTTCATACGTTCGATGAGTATCGAAAACTCTGGAAATATTTTTAGCTGAATCAACCTTTTCCTAAACCTCCATCCAGGCCTCAAAAGTCGACAAAGAAAGAAAGGCGGTAAAAATGCAGTTTCACGCCCTCCAAACCGATTTCTTTCAAATTTTGCACAATAACGTATTTTGATGCACTAAACACGAATACGATAAAAAAAAAAAAACGTCGGATTTAACTAGGAAAGAAGTTATTAAGCACTTAAGTTCACTGTTATGCAGGTTATGAGAGCTAATGTAAACAACTAAATTTGTGACCACTTTAAGGCATAAATGACGACTTTATGCGCAGATATGTAACATTGGGAAACAGAGAACTCTCATTTGAAATGTTAAGAAACCATTTATTCGAAAATAATGTTAATTTTAAGGGCATCCTCACCAGTCGCTTAAGGGCATACGTGCTATGCGTTTCCGCGCGCTACGCTCGCTCAAGAAGATAACAAAACCCCAGTCAATCCAACTACTAAAATAAATAGCTCTCTTAACCTGCATAACAGTGAACTTTAGTGCTTAATAACTTCTTTCCTAGTTAAATCCCACGGTTTTTTTTTTTTTTTATCGTATTCGTGTTTAGTGCATCAAAATACGTTATTGTACAAAATTTGAAAGAAATCGGTTTTGAGGGCGCGAAGCTGCATTTTTACCAGAAAGGCCAATTATGAAAATTGAATCCTTTACCATAAAGAGAAATTCCTAGAAACTTACGGAGAAAGGTATTTTGAGATAAGAGGTGAATGCGCTTTGCTTTCAATTTTTGTTGATTTAACAGTAGCAAGCTATGGATTGTGCTGGTGAAATGTTTAGTGGACTGTATGAATAAGAAAGGGCTACTTTAATAGATGAAATAATATATAATTACAAAATAGGTATTAAAAAATTATTAAAATATTGTACATTAGGGTTTACGATGATAAGCTGCTCATGATGACAATGGTGAAGGTAGTTTTGATGGTGAAGTAGCTGAAGATTCTGGGGTGATGCTTTTATTTACCTTAAGGTAATGTTGGCCAACATATTCTTCTTCTCCCAACTCCTGTAGCCCAGCAGGTCTGTGGTGACTATTTACCTTAAGGTGATGTTGGTCAACATATTCTTCTTCTCCCAACTCCTGTAGCCCAGCAGGTCTGTGGTGACTATTTACCTTAAGGTGATGTTGGTCAACATATTCTTCTTCTCCCAACTCCTGTAGCCCAGCAGGTCTGTGGTGACTATTTACCTTAAGGTAATGTTGGCCAACATATTCTTCTACTCCCAACTCCTGTAGCCCAGTAGGTCTGTGGTGACTATTTACCTTAAGGTGATGTTGGTCAACATATTCTTCTACTCCCAACTCCTGTAGCCCAGTAGGTCTGTGGTGACTATTTACCTTAAGGTGATGTTGGCCAACATATTCTTCTACTCCCAACTCCTGTAGCCCAGTAGGTCTGTGGTGACTATTTACCTTAAGGTGATGTTGGCCAACATATTCTTCTACTCCCAACTCCTGTAGCCCAGTAGGTCTGTGGTGACTATTTACCTTAAGGTGATGTTGGCCAACATATTCTTCTTCTCCCAACTCCTGTAGCCCAGTAGGTCTGTGGTGACTATTTACCTTAAGGTAATGTTGGCCAACATATTCTTCTTCTCCCAACTCCTGTAGCCCAGCAGGTCTGTGGTGACTATTTACCTTAAGGTAATGTTGGCCAACATATTCTTCTACTCCCAACTCCTGTAGCCCAGTAGGTCTGTGGTGACTATTTACCTTAAGGTGATGTTGGTCAACATATTCTTCTACTCCCAACTCCTGTAGCCCAGTAGGTCTGTGGTGACTATTTACATTAAGGTGATGTTGGCCAACATATTCTTCTACTCCCAACTCCTGTAGCCCAGTAGGTCTGTGGTGACTATTTACCTTAAGGTGATGTTGGCCAACATATTCTTCTACTCCCAACTCCTGTAGCCCAGTAGGTCTGTGGTGACTATTTACCTTAAGGTGATGTTGGCCAACATATTCTTCTTCTCCCAACTCCTGTAGCCCAGTAGGTCTGTGGTGACTATTTACCTTAAGGTGATGTTGGCCAACAAATTCTTCTTCTCCCAACTCCTGTAGCCCAGCAGGTCTGTGGTGACTATTTACCTTAAGGTGATGTTGGCCAACATATTCTTCTACTCCCAACTCCTGTAGCCCAGTAGGTCTGTGGTGACTATTTACCTTAAGGTGATGTTGGCCAACATATTCTTCTTCTCCCAACTCCTGTAGCCCAGTAGGTCTGTGGTGACTATTTACCTTAAGGTGATGTTGGCCAACATATTCTTCTACTCCCAACTCCTGTAGCCCAGTAGGTCTGTGGTGACTATTTACCTTAAGGTGATGTTGGCCAACATATTCTTCTTCTCCCAACTCCTGTAGCCCAGTAGGTCTGTGGTGACTATTTACCTTAAGGTGATGTTGGCCAACATATTCTTCTTCTCCCAACTCCTGTAGCCCAGCAGGTCTGTGGTGACTATTTACCTTAAGGTGATGTTGGCCAACATATTCTTCTTCTCCCAACTCCTGTAGCCCAGTAGGTCTGTGGTGACTATTTACCTTAAGGTGATGTTGGTCAACATATTCTTCTTCTCCCAACTCCTGTAGCCCAGCAGGTCTGTGGTGACTATTTACCTAAAGGTGATGTTGGCCAACATATTCTTCTACTCCCAACTCCAGTAGCCCAGTAGGTCTGTGGTGACTATTTACCTTAAGGTGATGTTGGTCAACATATTCTTCTTCTCCCAACTCCTGTAGCCCAGCAGGTCTGTGGTGACTATTTACCTTAAGGCGATGTTGGCCAACATATTCTTCTTCACCCAACTCCTGTAGCCCAGCAGGCCAGTGGTGACTATTTACCTTAAGGTGATGTTGGCCAACATATTCTTCTTCTCCCAACTCCTGTAGCCCAGTAGGTCTGTGGTGACTATTTACCTTAAGGTGATGTTGGCCAACATATTCTTCTTCTCCCAACTCCTGTAGCCCAGTAGGTCTGTGGTGACTATTTACCTTAAGGTGATGTTGGCCAACATATTCTTCTTCTCCCAACTCCTGTAGCCCAGCAGGTCTGTGGTGACTATTTACCTTAAGGTGATGTTGGCCAACATATTCTTCTTCTCCCAACTCCTGTAGCCCAGTAGGTCTGTGGTGACTATTTACCTTAAGGTGATGTTGGTCAACATATTCTTCTTCTCCCAACTCCTGTAGCCCAGCAGGTCTGTGGTGACTATTTACCTAAAGGTGATGTTGGCCAACATATTCTTCTACTCCCAACTCCAGTAGCCCAGTAGGTCTGTGGTGACTATTTACCTTAAGGTGATGTTGGTCAACATATTCTTCTTCTCCCAACTCCTGTAGCCCAGCAGGTCTGTGGTGACTATTTACCATAAGGCGATGTTGGCCAACATATTCTTCTTCACCCAACTCCTGTAGCCCAGCAGGCCAGTGGTGACTATTTACCTTAAGGTGATGTTGGCCAACATATTCTTCTTCTCCCAACTCCTGTAGCCCAGCAGGTCTGTGGTGACTATGTACCTTAAGGTGATGTTGGCCAACATATTCTTCTTCTCCCAACTCCTGTGGCCCAGCAGGTCTGTGGTGACTATTTACCTTAAGGTGATGTTGGCCAACATATTCTTCTTCTCCCAAATCCTGTGGTCCAGCAGGTCTGTGGTTACTATTTACCTAAAGGCGATGTTGGCCAACATATTCTTCTTCACCCAACTCCTGTAGCCCAGCAGGCCAGTGGTGACTATTTACCTTAAGGTGATGTTGGCCAACATATTCTTCTTCTCCCAACTCCTGTGGCCCAGCAGGTCTGTGGTGACTATGTACCTTAAGGTGATGTTGGCCAACATATTCTTCTTCTCCCAACTCCTGTGGCCCAGCAGGTCTGTGGTGACTATTTACCTTAAGGTGATGTTGGCCAACATATTCTTCTTCTCCCAACTCCTGTAGCCAAGCAGGTCTGTGGTGACTATTTACCTTAGGTGATGTTGGCCAACATATTCTTCTTCTCCCAACTCCCGTAGCCCAGCAGGTCTGTGCTGACTATTTACCTTAAGGTGATGTTGGCCAACATATTCTTCTTCTCCCAACTCCTGTAGCCCAGCAGGCCTGTGGTGACTATTTACCTTAGGGTGATGTTGGCCAACATATTCTTCTTCTCCCAACTCCTGTAGCCCAGCAGGCCTGTGGTGACTATTTACCTTAAGGTGATGTTGGCCAACATATTCTTCTTCTCCCAACTCCTGTAGCCCAGCAGGCTTGTGGTGACTATTTACCTTAAGGTGATGTCGGCCAACATATTCTTCTTCTCCCAACTCCTGTGGCCCAGCAGGTCTGTGGTGACTATTTACCTTAAGGTGATGTTGGCCAACATATTCTTCTTCTCCCGACTCCTGTAGCCCAGCAGGTCTGTGGTGACTATTTACCTTAAGGTGATGTTGGCCAAAATATTCTTCTTCTCCCAACTCCTGTGGCCCAGCAGGTCTGTGGTGACTATTTACCTTAAGGTGATGTTGGTCAACATATTCTTCTTCTCCCAACTCCTGCAGCCCAGCAGGCCTGTTGTGACTATTTACCTTAAGGTGATATCGGCCAACATATTCTTCTTCTCCCAACTCCTGAAACCCAGCAGGTCTGTGGTGACTATTTACTTTAAGGTGATGTTGGCCAACATATTCTTCTTCTCCCAACTCCTGTAGCCCAGCAGATCTGTGGTGACTATTTACCTTAGGGTGATGTTGGCTAACATATTCTTCTTCTCCCAACTCCTGTAGCCCAGCAGGTCTGTGGTGACTATTTACCTTAAGGTGATGTTGGCCAACATATTCTTCTTCTCCCAACTCCTGTAGCCCAGCAGGCCTGTGGTGACGTATTTTGATGCACTAAACACGAATACGATAAAAAAAAACCGTCGGATTTAACTAGAAAATAAGTTATTAAGCACTAAAGTTCACTGTTATGCAGGTTATGAGAGCTATTTATTTTAGTAGTTGGATTGACTGGGGGTTTTGTTATCTTCTTGAGCGAGCGTAGCGAGCGGAAACGCATAGCACGTATGCCCTTAAGCGACTGGTGAGGATTCGCTTAGATAGACAGCATATCATTACCGTAAATATTTAATGACATGTTACCGATAGGCAGCATATCATTACCGTAAATAGTTAATGACATGTTACCGATAGGCAGTATATCATTACCGTAAATAGTTAATGACATGTTACCGATAGGCAGCATATCATTAATTACATGTTACCGATAGGCAGCATATCATTAATGACATGTTACCGATAGGCAGCATATCATTAATTACATGTTACCGATAGGCAGCATATCATTAATGACATGTTACCGATAGGCAGCATATCATTAATTACATGTTACCGATAGGCAGCATATCATTAATTACATGTTACCGATAGGCAGCATATCATTAATTACATGTTACCGATAGGCAGCATATCATTAATTACATGTTACCGATAGGCAGCATATCATTAATTACATGTTACCGATAGGCAGCATATCATTAATTACGTGTTACCGATAGGAAGCATATCATTAATTACGTGTTACCGATAGGCAGCATATCATTAATTACATGTTACCGATAGGCAGCATATCATTAATTACATGTTACCGATAGGCAGCATATCATTAATGACATGTTACCGATAGGCAGCATATCATTAATGGCATGTTACCGATAGGCAGCATATCATTAATGACATGTTACCGATAGGCAGCATATCATTATTGACATGTTACCGACAGGCAGCATACCATTAATTACATGTTACCGATAGGCAGCATATCATTAATTACATGTTACCGATAGGCAGCATATCATTAATTACATGTTACCGATATGCAGCATATCGTTAATTACATGTTATCGATAGACAGCATATCATTAATTACATGTTACCGATATGCAGCATATCGTTAATTACATGTTACCGATAGGCAGCATATCATTAATTACATGTTACCGATAGGCATCATATCGTTAATGACATGTTACCGATAGGCAGCATATCATTAATGACATGTTACGGATAGGCAGCATATCATTAATTACATGTTACCGATAGGCAGCATATCATTAATGATATGTTACCGATAGGCAGCATATCATTAATGACATGTTACCGATAGGCAGCATATCATTAATGATATGTTACCGATAGGCAGCATATCATTAATGACATGTTACCGATAGGCAGCATATCATTAATTACATGTTACCGATAGGCAGCATATCATTAATGACATGTTACCGATAGGCAGCATATCATTAATGACATGTTACCGATAGGCAGCATATCATTAATTACATGTTACCGATAGGCAGCATATCATTAATGACATGTTACCGATAGGCAGCATATCATTAATGACAAGTTAGCGATAGGCAGCATATCATTAATTACATGTTACCGATAGGCAGCATATCATTAATTACATGTGACCGATAGGCAGCATATCATTAATTACATGTTATCGATAGGCAGCATATCATTAATTACATGTTACCGATAGGCAGCATATCATTAATGACATGTTATCGTTAGGCAGCATATCATTAATTACATGTTACCGTTAGGCAGCATATCATTAATTACATGTTATCGATAGACAGCATATCATTAATTACATGTTACCGGTAGGCAGCATATAATTAATGACATGTTACCGATAGGCAGCATATCATTAATGACATGTTACCGATAGGCAGCATATCATGAATTACATGTTACCGATAGGCAGCATATCATTAATGACATGTTACCGATAGGCAGCATATCATTAATTACATGTTACCGATAGGCAGCATATCATTAATTACATGTTACCGATAGGCAGCATATCATTAATTACATGTTACCGATAGGCAGCATATCATTAATTACATGTTACCGATAGGCAGCATATCATTAATTACATGTTACCGATAGGCAGCATATCATTAATTACATGTTACCGATATGCAGCATATCGTTAATTACATGTTACCGATATGCAGCATATCGTTAATTACATGTTACCGATAGGCAGCATATCGTTAATGACATGTTACCGATAGGCATCATATCGTTAATGACATGTTACCGATAGGCATCATATCGTTAATGACATGTTACCGATAGGCAGCATATCATTAATGACATGTTACGGATAGGCAGCATATCATTAATTACATGTTACCGATAGGCAGCATATCCTTAATTACATGTTACCGATAGGCAGCATATCATTAATGACATGTTACCGATAGGCAGCATATCATTAATTACATGTTACCGATAGGCAGCATATCATTAATTACATGTTACCGATAGGCAGCATATCATTAATTACATGTTATCGATAGGGAGCATATCATTAATTACATGTTACCGATAGGCAGCATATCATTAATGACATGTTATCGTTAGGCAGCATATCATTAATGACATGTTACCAATAGGCAGCATATCATTAATTAAATGTTATCGATAGGCAGCATATCATTAATTACATGTTACCGGTAGGCAGCATATCATTAATGACATGTTACCGATAGGCAGCATATCATTAATGACATGTTACCGATAGGCAGCATATCATGAATTACATGTTACCGATAGGCAGCATATCATTAATGACATGTTACCGATAGGCAGCATATCATTAATGACATGTTACCGATAGGCAGCATATCATTAATTACATGTTACCGATAGGCAGCATATCATTAATGACATGTTACCGATAGGCAGCATATCATTAATGACATGTTACGGATAGGCAGCATATCATTAATTACATGTTACCGATAGGCAGCATATCCTTAATTACATGTTACCGATAGGCAGCATATCATTAATGACATGTTACCGATAGGCAGCATATCATTAATTACATGTTACCGATAGGCAGCATATCATTAATTACATGTTACCGATAGGCAGCATATCATTAATTACATGTTACCGATAGGCAGCATATCATTAATTACATGTTATCGATAGGCAGCATATCATTAATTACATGTTACCGATAGGCAGCATATCATTAATGACATGTTATCGTTAGGCAGCATATCATTAATGACATCTTACCGATAGGCAGCATATCATTAATTAAATGTTATCGATAGGCAGCATATCATTAATTACATGTTACTTGTAGGCAGCATATCATTAATGACATGTTACCGATAGGCAGCATATCATTAATTACATGTTACCGATAGGCAGCATATCATTAATTACATGTTACCGATAGGCAGCATATCATTAATTACATGTTATCGATAGGGAGCATATCATTAATTACATGTTACCGATAGGCAGCATATCATTAATGACATGTTATCGTTAGGCAGCATATCATTAATGACATGTTACCAATAGGCAGCATATCATTAATTAAATGTTATCGATAGGCAGCATATCATTAATTACATGTTACCGGTAGGCAGCATATCATTAATGACATGTTACCGATAGGCAGCATATCATTAATGACATGTTACCGATAGGCAGCATATCATGAATTACATGTTACCGATAGGCAGCATATCATTAATGACATGTTACCGATAGGCAGCATATCATTAATGACATGTTACCGATAGGCAGCATATCATTAATTACATGTTACCGATAGGCAGCATATCATTAATGACATGTTACCGATAGGCAGCATATCATTAATGACATGTTACGGATAGGCAGCATATCATTAATTACATGTTACCGATAGGCAGCATATCCTTAATTACATGTTACCGATAGGCAGCATATCATTAATGACATGTTACCGATAGGCAGCATATCATTAATTACATGTTACCGATAGGCAGCATATCATTAATTACATGTTACCGATAGGCAGCATATCATTAATTACATGTTACCGATAGGCAGCATATCATTAATTACATGTTATCGATAGGCAGCATATCATTAATTACATGTTACCGATAGGCAGCATATCATTAATGACATGTTATCGTTAGGCAGCATATCATTAATGACATCTTACCGATAGGCAGCATATCATTAATTAAATGTTATCGATAGGCAGCATATCATTAATTACATGTTACTTGTAGGCAGCATATCATTAATGACATGTTACCGATAGGCAGCATATCATTAATGACATGTTACCGATAGGCAGCATATCATGAATTACATGTTACCGATAGGCAGCATATCATTAATGACATGTTACCGATAGGCAGCATATCATTAATTACATGTTACCGATAGGCAGCATATCATTAATTACATGTTACCGATAGGCAGCATATCATTAATTACATGTTACCGATAGGCAGCATATCATTAATTACATGTTACCGATATGCAGCATATCGTTAATTACATGTTACCGATATGCAGCATATCGTTAATTACATGTTACCGATAGGCAGCATATCGTTAATGACATGTTACCGATAGGCATCATATCGTTAATGACATGTTACCGATAGGCATCATATCGTTAATGACATGTTACCGATAGGCAGCATATCATTAATGACATGTTACGGATAGGCAGCATATCATTAATTACATGTTACCGATAGGCAGCATATCCTTAATTACATGTTACCGATAGGCAGCATATCATTAATGACATGTTACCGATAGGCAGCATATCATTAATTACATGTTACCGATAGGCAGCATATCATTAATTACATGTTACCGATAGGCAGCATATCATTAATTACATGTTATCGATAGGGAGCATATCATTAATTACATGTTACCGATAGGCAGCATATCATTAATGACATGTTATCGTTAGGCAGCATATCATTAATGACATGTTACCAATAGGCAGCATATCATTAATTAAATGTTATCGATAGGCAGCATATCATTAATTACATGTTACCGGTAGGCAGCATATCATTAATGACATGTTACCGATAGGCAGCATATCATTAATGACATGTTACCGATAGGCAGCATATCATGAATTACATGTTACCGATAGGCAGCATATCATTAATGACATGTTACCGATAGGCAGCATATCATTAATGACATGTTACCGATAGGCAGCATATCATTAATTACATGTTACCGATAGGCAGCATATCATTAATGACATGTTACCGATAGGCAGCATATCATTAATGACATGTTACGGATAGGCAGCATATCATTAATTACATGTTACCGATAGGCAGCATATCCTTAATTACATGTTACCGATAGGCAGCATATCATTAATGACATGTTACCGATAGGCAGCATATCATTAATTACATGTTACCGATAGGCAGCATATCATTAATTACATGTTACCGATAGGCAGCATATCATTAATTACATGTTACCGATAGGCAGCATATCATTAATTACATGTTATCGATAGGCAGCATATCATTAATTACATGTTACCGATAGGCAGCATATCATTAATGACATGTTATCGTTAGGCAGCATATCATTAATGACATCTTACCGATAGGCAGCATATCATTAATTAAATGTTATCGATAGGCAGCATATCATTAATTACATGTTACTTGTAGGCAGCATATCATTAATGACATGTTACCGATAGGCAGCATATCATTAATTACATGTTACCGATAGGCAGCATATCATTAATTACATGTTACCGATAGGCAGCATATCATTAATTACATGTTATCGATAGGGAGCATATCATTAATTACATGTTACCGATAGGCAGCATATCATTAATGACATGTTATCGTTAGGCAGCATATCATTAATGACATGTTACCAATAGGCAGCATATCATTAATTAAATGTTATCGATAGGCAGCATATCATTAATTACATGTTACCGGTAGGCAGCATATCAGTAATGACATGTTACCGATAGGCAGCATATCATTAATGACATGTTACCGATAGGCAGCATATCATGAATTACATGTTACCGATAGGCAGCATATCATTAATGACATGTTACCGATAGGCAGCATATCATTAATGACATGTTACCGATAGGCAGCATATCATTAATTACATGTTACCGATAGGCAGCATATCATTAATGACATGTTACCGATAGGCAGCATATCATTAATTACATGTTACCGATAGGCAGCATATCATTAATTACATGTTACCGATATGCAGCATATCGTTAATTACATGTTACCGATAGGCAGCATATCATTAATTACATGTTACCGATAGGCATCATATCGTTAATGACATGTTACCGATAGGCAGCATATCATTAATGACATGTTACGGATAGGCAGCATATCATTAATTACATGTTACCGATAGGCAGCATATCATTAATGATATGTTACCGATAGGCAGCATATCATTAATGACATGTTACCGATAGGCAGCATATCATTAATGATATGTTACCGATAGGCAGCATATCATTAATGACATGTTACCGATAGGCAGCATATCATTAATTACATGTTACCGATAGGCAGCATATCATTAATGACATGTTACCGATAGGCAGCATATCATTAATGACATGTTACCGATAGGCAGCATATCATTAATTACATGTTACCGATAGGCAGCATATCATTAATGACATGTTACCGATAGGCAGCATATCATTAATGACATGTTACCGATAGGCAGCATATCATTAATTACATGTTACCGTTAGGCAGCATATCATTAATTACATGTGACCGATAGGCAGCATATCATTAATTACATGTTATCGATAGGCAGCATATCATTAATTACATGTTACCGATAGGCAGCATATCATTAATGACATGTTACCGATAGGCAGCATATCATGAATTACATGTTACCGATAGGCAGCATATCATTAATGACATGTTACCGATAGGCAGCATATCATTAATTACATGTTACCGATAGGCAGCATATCATTAATTACATGTTACCGATAGGCAGCATATCATTAATTACATGTTACCGATAGGCAGCATATCATTAATTACATGTTACCGATAGGCAGCATATCATTAATTACATGTTACCGATAGGCAGCATATCATTAATTACATGTTACCGATATGCAGCATATCGTTAATTACATGTTACCGATATGCAGCATATCGTTAATTACATGTTACCGATAGGCAGCATATCGTTAATGACATGTTACCGATAGGCATCATATCGTTAATGACATGTTACCGATAGGCATCATATCGTTAATGACATGTTACCGATAGGCAGCATATCATTAATGACATGTTACGGATAGGCAGCATATCATTAATTACATGTTACCGATAGGCAGCATATCCTTAATTACATGTTACCGATAGGCAGCATATCATTAATGACATGTTACCGATAGGCAGCATATCATTAATTACATGTTACCGATAGGCAGCATATCATTAATTACATGTTACGGATAGGCAGCATATCATTAATTACATGTTACCGATAGGCAGCATATCCTTAATTACATGTTACCGATAGGCAGCATATCATTAATGACATGTTACCGATAGGCAGCATATCATTAATTACATGTTACCGATAGGCAGCATATCATTAATTACATGTTACCGATAGGCAGCATATCATTAATTACATGTTATCGATAGGGAGCATATCATTAATTACATGTTACCGATAGGCAGCATATCATTAATGACATGTTATCGTTAGGCAGCATATCATTAATGACATGTTACCAATAGGCAGCATATCATTAATTAAATGTTATCGATAGGCAGCATATCATTAATTACATGTTACCGGTAGGCAGCATATCATTAATGACATGTTACCGATAGGCAGCATATCATTAATGACATGTTACCGATAGGCAGCATATCATGAATTACATGTTACCGATAGGCAGCATATCATTAATGACATGTTACCGATAGGCAGCATATCATTAATGACATGTTACCGATAGGCAGCATATCATTAATTACATGTTACCGATAGGCAGCATATCATTAATGACATGTTACCGATAGGCAGCATATCATTAATGACATGTTACGGATAGGCAGCATATCATTAATTACATGTTACCGATAGGCAGCATATCCTTAATTACATGTTACCGATAGGCAGCATATCATTAATGACATGTTACCGATAGGCAGCATATCATTAATTACATGTTACCGATAGGCAGCATATCATTAATTACATGTTACCGATAGGCAGCATATCATTAATTACATGTTACCGATAGGCAGCATATCATTAATTACATGTTATCGATAGGCAGCATATCATTAATTACATGTTACCGATAGGCAGCATATCATTAATGACATGTTATAGTTAGGCAGCATATCATTAATGACATCTTACCGATAGGCAGCATATCATTAATTAAATGTTATCGATAGGCAGCATATCATTAATTACATGTTACTTGTAGGCAGCATATCATTAATGACATGTTACCGATAGGCAGCATATCATTAATTACATGTTACCGATAGGCAGCATATCATTAATTACATGTTACCGATAGGCAGCATATCATTAATTACATGTTATCGATAGGGAGCATATCATTAATTACATGTTACCGATAGGCAGCATATCATTAATGACATGTTATCGTTAGGCAGCATATCATTAATGACATGTTACCAATAGGCAGCATATCATTAATTAAATGTTATCGATAGGCAGCATATCATTAATTACATGTTACCGGTAGGCAGCATATCATTAATGACATGTTACCGATAGGCAGCATATCATTAATGACATGTTACCGATAGGCAGCATATCATGAATTACATGTTACCGATAGGCAGCATATCATTAATGACATGTTACCGATAGGCAGCATATCATTAATGACATGTTACCGATAGGCAGCATATCATTAATTACATGTTACCGATAGGCAGCATATCATTAATGACATGTTACCGATAGGCAGCATATCATTAATGACATGTTACGGATAGGCAGCATATCATTAATTACATGTTACCGATAGGCAGCATATCCTTAATTACATGTTACCGATAGGCAGCATATCATTAATGACATGTTACCGATAGGCAGCATATCATTAATTACATGTTACCGATAGGCAGCATATCATTAATTACATGTTACCGATAGGCAGCATATCATTAATTACATGTTACCGATAGGCAGCATATCATTAATTACATGTTATCGATAGGCAGCATATCATTAATTACATGTTACCGATAGGCAGCATATCATTAATGACATGTTATCGTTAGGCAGCATATCATTAATGACATCTTACCGATAGGCAGCATATCATTAATTAAATGTTATCGATAGGCAGCATATCATTAATTACATGTTACTTGTAGGCAGCATATCATTAATGACATGTTACCGATAGGCAGCATATCATTAATGACATGTTACCGATAGGCAGCATATCATGAATTACATGTTACCGATAGGCAGCATATCATTAATGACATGTTACCGATAGGCAGCATATCATTAATTACATGTTACCGATAGGCAGCATATCATTAATTACATGTTACCGATAGGCAGCATATCATTAATTACATGTTACCGATAGGCAGCATATCATTAATTACATGTTACCGATATGCAGCATATCGTTAATTACATGTTACCGATATGCAGCATATCGTTAATTACATGTTACCGATAGGCAGCATATCGTTAATGACATGTTACCGATAGGCATCATATCGTTAATGACATGTTACCGATAGGCATCATATCGTTAATGACATGTTACCGATAGGCAGCATATCATTAATGACATGTTACGGATAGGCAGCATATCATTAATTACATGTTACCGATAGGCAGCATATCCTTAATTACATGTTACCGATAGGCAGCATATCATTAATGACATGTTACCGATAGGCAGCATATCATTAATTACATGTTACCGATAGGCAGCATATCATTAATTACATGTTACCGATAGGCAGCATATCATTAATTACATGTTATCGATAGGGAGCATATCATTAATTACATGTTACCGATAGGCAGCATATCATTAATGACATGTTATCGTTAGGCAGCATATCATTAATGACATGTTACCAATAGGCAGCATATCATTAATTAAATGTTATCGATAGGCAGCATATCATTAATTACATGTTACCGGTAGGCAGCATATCATTAATGACATGTTACCGATAGGCAGCATATCATTAATGACATGTTACCGATAGGCAGCATATCATGAATTACATGTTACCGATAGGCAGCATATCATTAATGACATGTTACCGATAGGCAGCATATCATTAATGACATGTTACCGATAGGCAGCATATCATTAATTACATGTTACCGATAGGCAGCATATCATTAATGACATGTTACCGATAGGCAGCATATCATTAATGACATGTTACGGATAGGCAGCATATCATTAATTACATGTTACCGATAGGCAGCATATCCTTAATTACATGTTACCGATAGGCAGCATATCATTAATGACATGTTACCGATAGGCAGCATATCATTAATTACATGTTACCGATAGGCAGCATATCATTAATTACATGTTACCGATAGGCAGCATATCATTAATTACATGTTACCGATAGGCAGCATATCATTAATTACATGTTATCGATAGGCAGCATATCATTAATTACATGTTACCGATAGGCAGCATATCATTAATGACATGTTATCGTTAGGCAGCATATCATTAATGACATCTTACCGATAGGCAGCATATCATTAATTAAATGTTATCGATAGGCAGCATATCATTAATTACATGTTACTTGTAGGCAGCATATCATTAATGACATGTTACCGATAGGCAGCATATCATTAATTACATGTTACCGATAGGCAGCATATCATTAATTACATGTTACCGATAGGCAGCATATCATTAATTACATGTTATCGATAGGGAGCATATCATTAATTACATGTTACCGATAGGCAGCATATCATTAATGACATGTTATCGTTAGGCAGCATATCATTAATGACATGTTACCAATAGGCAGCATATCATTAATTAAATGTTATCGATAGGCAGCATATCATTAATTACATGTTACCGGTAGGCAGCATATCATTAATGACATGTTACCGATAGGCAGCATATCATTAATGACATGTTACCGATAGGCAGCATATCATGAATTACATGTTACCGATAGGCAGCATATCATTAATGACATGTTACCGATAGGCAGCATATCATTAATGACATGTTACCGATAGGCAGCATATCATTAATTACATGTTACCGATAGGCAGCATATCATTAATGACATGTTACCGATAGGCAGCATATCATTAATGACATGTTACGGATAGGCAGCATATCATTAATTACATGTTACCGATAGGCAGCATATCCTTAATTACATGTTACCGATAGGCAGCATATCATTAATGACATGTTACCGATAGGCAGCATATCATTAATTACATGTTACCGATAGGCAGCATATCATTAATTACATGTTACCGATAGGCAGCATATCATTAATTACATGTTACCGATAGGCAGCATATCATTAATTACATGTTATCGATAGGCAGCATATCATTAATTACATGTTACCGATAGGCAGCATATCATTAATGACATGTTATCGTTAGGCAGCATATCATTAATGACATCTTACCGATAGGCAGCATATCATTAATTAAATGTTATCGATAGGCAGCATATCATTAATTACATGTTACTTGTAGGCAGCATATCATTAATGACATGTTACCGATAGGCAGCATATCATTAATGACATGTTACCGATAGGCAGCATATCATGAATTACATGTTACCGATAGGCAGCATATCATTAATGACATGTTACCGATAGGCAGCATATCATTAATTACATGTTACCGATAGGCAGCATATCATTAATTACATGTTACCGATAGGCAGCATATCATTAATTACATGTTACCGATAGGCAGCATATCATTAATTACATGTTACCGATAGGCAGCATATCATTAATTACATGTTACCGATAGGCAGCATATCATTAATTACAATTGTTTCTCTCTCAGTTATGAAAACTAGTTTATCGTTTTCTCGAAAACTGTCACAGATATTGCCATAAAAATGGTTTCATTCGTTTACCTTCGTTAGAAAACTTTAAACATCGTCACGCGGACACTGAATAACTAAGCACTTTCTTCACAGGGTGGGTAGTGTACACTGCATTTCTGAATAATTTGCTTAAAATAACCTATATAAATAAAACAAATATCATGAATAGTTTTGCTCTTTTATTTTAGTAATGAACTTCTTAATCAATAAACAGCAGAATCCGTATACAGCGCCCACTGCAGCGCCCCTAGGGGTAGAAGTAACAACCAATCCCGGACCCGGTTTGGCAGCTTAATTAAATTTTAAAATAATATTGAGTAAGCCTCAACTTCTAATGAACCGATTTAGTTTATTTTTAATAGGTATGTTTGACATTAGATACCCAAGACGTAAATAGAGTATACAGTTGAAATATCACCGATATTACGACCGATATAAGTAAATTAGTAATTTGGACCCGGGATTGACCCCCGCTCCAAATGAACTTTGGGTCTGGCGCAAACCTCTGTTCTAATGAACCGATTGAGTTTATTTCTACAGCACATTTTTCTCTTTAGATGACCAAAACGAATACCAATTTCGTTCCAATATAACTAGAAATATTGCAGGTATTAGGAAAGTAGTTTCGCTATTTCTTGCGTAGTATGGTCGGCGCCATAAGCGGTGTTTCTCCTGATGGAAGGAGGGAGGAAACACGCTATCTGGCGCACAAATAATTATGCAGTAGGAAATATATCCAACCTTGAGTTCAATCCAATGTAGTCTAAGAGCTGACTTGATTTACCCTGAGAACTGGAAAACAGGCTGCTAAGAACTGGAAAACAGGCTGCTGAGAACTGGAAAACAGGCTGCTGAGAACTGGAAAACAGGCTGCTGAGAACTGGAAAACAGGCTGCTAAGAACTGGAAAACAGGCTGCTAAGAACTGGAAAACAGGCTGCTAAGAACTGGAAAACAGGCTGCTGAAAACTGGAAAACAGGCTGCTAAGAACTGTTCCGAAGAGAGCTATACGGAACAAACTGACGAGCTGGATAAATAACTTTCTTATCTCCACCAGCTGAACAACAATGGATAAGCAACTATCCAAAAGTAAACACCCCAGCCTCTCAATGTTGACAGTTTTATTTTGACTTCAATAGACATTCCCTTGATGAAATAATTCATTTACATACTTGCTCAGAAAAGTGGGTTATTATAGCGACGGAGTTGTGGCATTCTGATAGACTGAATAGTTCAATTGCGCATGCGCTAACCTCTGAGGGGTAGTTTTCCCTTATGTTTGGTAATTTACAAAGGAGTTTAATGAACAAAAATTTACATGAAACACTATAAAAACTGATTTTGTCTCGTTAGGAGCAGGGAAGGGCTTTGAGATGTCAGGCAGGAAGATAGTGTTTAATGTTTATCAATACTTAGCCAAAGCTAAGGCTAAAAACAATTTAAACAATAACGTTGCCTGTTTAAATAGATGGTTTAGTTGTAGGAAAAGAGGAGTGGCCTATATTCCCGGCGCAAAACGTTAGTTGTATAAATTCTCTCATTTATAACCAATGAGTTTTAAACCGGCACAAGTAGTTATAACCATGAGGTTTAAATAACTTTTAGCCTTATTTTTGGCTGCCCTAGGACTCACACTTGACATTCTTTTTCTCTTGCAAGACCGTAGCGATGGCGATTTACAAGAATGAATGTGTGCATGGAAATGTCAGCTTTTAAACGTTTAGAGTTTTAAAAATAATAATTAAATTATGAATAAATTATAATAATCTTATATATAAGTTTGGGAAAAATATAAAACCAAGTAAATTGATATGAAAGGAAAATGTAAAAAATAAATAAAATAAAATGTAAAAGAAATAATAATTCAAAAAACAAAAATAAAAATAACATCTTTAGTTAAATTTAGTTCATTTTAGTTAAATTTTGTCATATATACCTCTATAATGTAAATATTCAAATATTGTTTTGAAGTAATGGCTACCATCAGTCAGAAGTACTGTAAGGTCGGTAGGTATGTGTAAATGTTCTCGTCCTCTGCAGTCTGTAAGTAAATGTCTTATGGTCAGTAGTTCGTTACACTGTCTACATATTGGTACGTCTCTTTTAGTCATTAGGTGTCCGTGAGTAAGTAGGGAATGGCCAATTCGGAGTCGGGTTAAAACCACCTCTTCTCTCCGGTTGTTTCTATTACTGGATGGCCATTCTACTACTGGTTGTTTAATTTGTCGCAGTTTATTGTCGTTGTTATTATTCCATTCTGTCTGCCATTGACCTAGTATCTCTTTTTTTAAATGTGCGTTTAGGTCTTCGTACGTTGTCTCAACTGTTTCTATAGTCTGTAGTGTAGTGGCTAACTTGGCTTGTCGGTCAACGTCTGTGCTTTGAGTAATGTCCACATGTCCTGGTAGCCATACCAGTGTTATGGATTTGTTTAAATTTTGGTATGATTTCATTTAAAATTTTGATAGCCAAAGGGTGTGTATTGTATGTATTCTGTAATGTTTTCAATGAGCTCAAAGAGTCTGTAAATAAAATAATCTTTTCCAAAACTGTCCGTTGTATATTCCTTAAAGCTAGAAACATTGCCTGAAGCTCAGCAGAATATGAACTAGAGACTGTTGCTAGTTTCAGTTGGAAGACCTTTCCCCCTACAATAGCAGCAGCACCAGTTCCATGCTCAGTCCGAGAGCCATCACTGAAAGAGAAGAGGCTGTCAGGGTTACTGTTGAGAATTTCTTGGAAAAGTAATTTATAAATGTGTCTTGATGTTTCGTCTGATTTTTTATAGTTTGTCATTGTTGTGTCAATTGTCAAATTTTGTATTTTCCAAGGAGGGATGTCAAGGAAAATGTTCGTATGTAAAGGCGTATCGGTATCGGGTATGTTTTTGATGTATTCTTCATACCTGACAATGAGAGGTGTTGGTCTAGTACGCTCTTGTATATATTTATTGTAGAATGGATTATTAAGAGCCATATTTGTGCAGGTAAAATTCAAATACTTATGCTTTAGGACGTACTTAATGCATAACGTCTCTCTTCTATATTTTAATGGAAATTCACCTGCTTCTACATAAATACTGCTTATTGGACTAGACCTGAACGCTCCCGTTGCCAAGCGAAGTCCTGCGTTGTGGATAGGGTCTAACATTTTAAGAGCACCGTCGCGGGCCGATGAGTATGCTACACAGCCGTAGTCCAGTAATGACCTGGTATAGGCACGGTAAAACTTAAGCATAGAGCATCTGTCCGCTCCCCACTTAGTGTTGCTTAGAATTCTTAGCATATTCAGAGATCTCTTGCATCTAAGGACAAGATCTTTTAAGTGGGGAATCCAAGTGAGCTTCTTATCAAATGTCAGCCCTAGAAATTTGATGTTGTCGCTGTTCTGTAATGTGGAGTTGTGTAATGTCAGGTTGGGATCTTGACAGCTTCTTCTCTTTGAGAATAATACACATCTAGACTTTTCATTAGATAATCTGAAACCCGTATTATTCTCCCACTGCTCTAATCTCTCTAATGTGAGTTGTATTTTATCACAAGCTGATTCAGAACTGCAGGATGCATTATAAATTAATAAATCGTCTGCAAATAAACAATAACTCACGTCCTGAGGTACGAACTCACAGACTGAGTTCATTGCTATGTTGAAGAGCGTGGTACTGAGAACTCCCCCTTGTGGGACACCATTTTCTTGTAAGAACTCCTCAGATAATTCCGATCCAATCCTGACCTGGAAGGATCTATTGTGTAGATAATTATTGATGAACCTAAGCATATTACCTTGTATTCCCCATTCCGTTAATTTTGTTTGAATTAATCGCCTCCAAACTGTGTCATATGCTTTTTCAACATCTAATGCTACAGCTACAAGTACATTTTTGTTCAGGAAAGCATTGAGAATGTCATTCTCTAATCTGGTCAAGTGGTGTGTGGTGGAATGGTGTTTCCTAAAGCCACATTGAAAAGGTGACAACAACTTATTCTTATCCAAGAACCACTGTAACCTTCTGGAAAGCATTTTTTCAAGTAATTTACAGACACAGCTGGTTAATGAAACCGGGCGAAAACTTGATAGGGAGGTTGCATTGGAGAGTCTCTCCAAGAATCAGGGTAGGTTCCGGTCTCATAAATAGAATTAAAAATACGTAGAAGAGTGCTGAGAGCACAGTCGGGCAAATTCTTTAACATTTGATAACATATTTGGTCTTTTCCTGGAGCAGTATTGGGTAAGTTAGTCAGTGCAAGTTTCAGTTCATGATTAGAAAATAAATCGTTCAAAGGATGATTGTAATTTGTATTGATGTGTAAAGGTATAGTTTCTTTAGAGTCTTTGTACTGCTGAAACTCGTCAGTGTAATTTTGGGAACTAGAAACTTTACTGAAATGTGAGCCCAGTAAATTACACATCAGAGGAACATCAGTTGTCAGTGAGTTATTCTACTGTAGTGCAGTAATGGGTTGTTTGTATCTTCGGTGCAGTATTCTGTTTATTGTCGTCCATACTGTGTGTGCTGGAGTATTTACGTTTAGTCCTGTCAAAAAGTCTTTCCAAGATTGACGTTTACTGTTCTTGATTACCCACTGTGCTCTAGCCTTCTTCTTTTTATAATTTATGAGATTAATGTCTGAAGGGTTCCTACAAAACAGTCGAAGTGCCCTCTTTCGTTCTAAGACAGCTATTTTACACTCTTCGTTCCACCAAGGAGCTGGGGTTTTACTGTATTTGGGAGCAGTCTTCGGTATACTTCTGTTTGCACAGTTTATTATCAAGTTATTAAACTCAATCATGGTAGATACACTCAATCGATTTAAGGCTTGTGAAATTTCATCCTTAAATAAAGCCCAATCAGCCTTACTCATGTTATATCTGCTTGGGGAGGTAAAATTAGGAATATTGTTTGGATGAGCGGATATTATAATCGGTGCATGATCACTACCATAAAAATCGTCACAAACCTTCCACTGAAATCGGGTGTAGATATCAGGAGTGCAGACAGAAATATCTATGTGTGATAAAGTACCTGTTCGTGAGCAAAGATGTGTCGGCGATGTCGTGTTAAGAGGTATTAGGTCGAATTTGTGTATTGCCTGTATTTGTAGTCCTCTAGTATTATATAATGGAGCGTGCCACATAGGACTGAGTGCGTTAACGTCTGATAAAAGTAAGAGTGGAGTCGGAAGTTGTGTAAGTAAGTCTTCAAGGTCATGTGAGTCTATTGGCTCCCCTGGTGGAAGATAGAGCGAACACACTGACATACGAAATGGGGCGTACACTGTAACAGCTACTGCTTGAACTCTAGTCTGTATTGGTATGATGCTGCTATGAATGGTATTTCTAACTAAAACAGCAACACCACCTGAAGCTTTGCCTCCGAGAGAGTAATCTCTCCTGTACATATTAAATCCTTGAAAAGAGGCTGGCTTGTTTGGGAGTAGATGGGTTTCTTGAAGGCCAATGATTTGAAATGATTCTTTACTTAACAAACACTTCAAATCATCTACGTGCCTGTAAAAACCGTTCATATTCCACTGAGCAACAGTCATGTTAATGCTTAGCTTTAGGTAAGGGTGGTTTCTTTATGTTTAACACTTTTTGTGTTACAGACTCTTTTGTTTTTTCTGTATGTGTAGTGTTTGTTTTAGGGATAATTATAGGATTAGCTGACGTTTCCATACAGACCTCCTTGCCGGTTACGCCTGAGAATCCTGCAGTCTCGTCTCCCAAGGACTTCGTATTGGTGAGTCGTCCTCGATATCGCCTTCCACGCTTACCAGGGTTCACATCGTCATTATTCTTCGGACCTTCCAGTGAAGTTTCGCTAACTACCTTTTCTACCTCGTTATTGGGTAGGGTACTCAGCTCTCTACTAGTATGTTCCAAAGCTGTCAAGTCATTATTATTGGATTCAATCTGTTGTATCGGACTCACTAATTTTCCGTGAGTTTCTGAAACTTTAAAACGTTGACTAATGACTTCTAACATTTTCTCCATATTTTGAAGCCTTGCTGACAACATTTTACACCCTGCACAAGGTAGTTCATTAGTCTTTCTGGCAACGTCTGAAAACAAAGGTGTTATATGTTTGGTAGTACACCTTTGTTTCGCCTGATTATAAGGAATATTTTCTTGCCTCATCATCCTTAAGATAGTCACCTCCTTCTGATAAACCTCGCAGTTCTTTGACCATGTTTCATGATCTCCTCCACACTGACAGCATTTAACCGGAGTCGAACAATCTCCTTCATGCCTTGCTTCACTGCAACGTCTGCATATTGCTTCCTGTTCACACGATAACTTGGTGTGATGCATCCTCCAACAGTTGAAGCAGCGTCTAGGGAGAGGGAAGTACATGCGTACAGGTACCGATATGTAGCCTAGCTTTATCTTCTCAGGAAGGTTAGTACTATTAAATGTGGCTACATACATTGTCCTACGAGGAACAGATCTAGTCAGAAATCTTCGGATTTCCACAACATTTTGAGCTTTCAGTTCCTCTAGGATGACTTTATCATTGAATTGGTCGATTTCATGACAGGAAAAAATTCCTTTAGAGAAATTCAATGCCTTATGAGGAAACACTGATATTTTATGCTCATAGAAATCCTTTTGTTTGATGAGAATCGAGGAAATATCCTCAGTAGGGGTCGTCACCAGGAGGGATCCGTCACTTTTCAATTTTCTTACATCAATGTTCTTGCCGAATTTGCTAAGCCATTTCTGAATAACGAATGGACTTATGTTATTAAATGTAATTTTGTCACTACTAACCTTTATTACGAGGTATTTTAGGTTAGTCATGTTACTCCAATCGACAGAAAATTTAGACATATCTACTTTGTAGTTCTGTGATGGCGGGTTGGTTAGGCTTTCATTGTGAGTCATTTTATTTCCAAAATCTTCGTACTTCAGTCAGTTCTATGGATTTTTTCTAAGAGAAAATTTTTCTGAAGTTTTCTTCTCTAGATCAACATATGTTCTCTCCACTTGACATTCAAAAGATAACACTGGAATAGGGCCACCACATCTCAGAGCCGGGCCCAGGACCTGATCACGGGCCCCCACTTCTCAGAGCCAGAATGAAAATTGTAGTACTTTGCTATAGGACTTTGGGTTTTTTAAAACTATTTTCATCTTCAGTTTTGAGCAAAATGAGAATAAAAGCCGACAATCGGTGCTGCAAAGGTCACTTTCGGTACTTTTTTTCCAATTAGCGAGGATCGGCCCGGGCCCCCACGGTGCCCGGGCCCGGGACAACTGTACCCGGTTGTCCCCCCCCCATGTGGCGGCCCTGCACAGGAAAAAACAGAAGTTCTAGACTTCTACGCAGAGAGCTAGATTCTCGGTCTAAATTACCTTTACAGAACCAGAGACGAATATACACTACTATACTTCAACCCACTTGGGGCTTGGAAGTTTAGGGCTGTGCCAAGCGATCCAATGCCCTCCGAATCCAATCTCTCCAATCCACAATACTCCGCAAACTAGTCACTACTCCGTTCTATGTTTCAAACATAACTATCCAAAACGACCTAGAAATCCCCTTTGTCCAAACCCTATCCAAAACCAGATACCTTAACTTCCACTCCCGTTTGCCTGGTCATTACAATCCCCTAGTCAATAAGTTATCCTCATCCTCCATTCCCGGTAACCCTCAACGTCCCTGTGTAGAATATAAGGAAATCTTCACAGGAAATGAGAGACTGCCTATGCTACAGATGCCCTCGGACTACATGTCCCCTGTCTTTGGGATGCAGACGGGGTTCGAGATAATCAAAGCAGACAGAAGCACTGCCCAAGCTTGGCAGGCCAACTTTCCGATTGGGGAGTTACGCTGCTTCACTGACTGCTCCAAGACATTAGAAGGAGTTGGAGCCGGTGTGAGGGTGGCAAGCAGAAGAGAAATAAAGGTCTCGATTCCGCTGGGAAAGTATCCTACGGTCTTTCAGGCAGAAGTCATTGGTATAAGGACCTGTGCAGAGATGTTGTTAAAAAGTGGCACTTACAAGGGTCAACACATACTCTGACAGCCAGGCAGCAATATCAGGGCACCTGCATTAGGTCCATGATTGTGGATGAATGCAGGAACATGCTAGATCATTTAGCTGTCGACAACCTGGTTAAGCTACACTGGGTGCCGGATCACTCAGGTATACTCGGAAATGATGAAGCAGACTTGACAGGCGGGGGTCAGAGAACTCCTCTGTTCAGCCTATAAGGTATCTCTAACCCTAGCCAAAAAAATTATTTGTGACTGGGCGAGGACAGAACATCTTGGCATTTGGCAAAGTGTCCAATCGCAAATACACTCAAAGCGTCAAAAAAAAAAAATAAACAAAAAATAAATAAATAAAATAATAAAAAATAAAATAAATACATTAATAAAAATACATAATTTCTGTATATATTCTATACCTTGAACGCAGATGCATTGATTGCGTATAGTTTTAAATAATATGCCGTAACGGACCAGGCTCATATCACCATAATTATTATTTTAGCAGTATCCATGTAAAACAATTATATTAGCCATAGCAGTTTCAGAACCAATTTTAAAAACCCTTTTTGAACATTATATAACATTACAACTTAAGAGCATTCTCGACAATATATGTAGTGCAATTGACTCCTGTAATATCTTTATAGTACAAAATAATTTTCATTGAAAAACACTTTACAGGACGATGGTAACCTTTGACGTTCTTCATCCTTAAACCCCATTCATACATACATATTCAAAGCGTTTCCTGATCAAGATAGGAAACAAACTAAGACAATTTTGTTCCTACTTAGAAAGGCTTTGGGGAAGACTATTGAGAACAAACGTCTACACAACATGGGCCTGGCTACAATCTCCCTATGCAGGATGTGTGGGATAGAGGAGGAAACACCTGTACATATAATTTGTGATTCTACAGTACAAAAGGCGCTTCATGTACTTTGGCTGTGCAAAAATAACGGACCCGGGAAGATATTCTGAGCTTACACCTTCATACCATCTAATCATGAACATAAGAATTGCAAGTATTACTTGTATTGTATAATTGGGAAATAAAGATTGGTATGAATTTAGAAAAAAAAAACTTTTGTTTAATATTGATAAATATTAAACACTCTTTCCCTTGTCTGGCCTTACAAAGCTTTTCCTAGTATAAAACGAGACTTTTACTAGTTTTAACAAGGTTCCTCTCTCCTTCCATAGAAAGGAACCTCTCTTTTGAGGTTGACCTCATGACCCAATCCGGAAGAGCCGACTAGAACAGTTTACTTTTCAGAACCTATAAATCTCGAAAATAACTGGAAACATCTTTAACATATTGTTGTAATTACCAATAAAGGTAATCAAAAGCAAAACAAAAAGCCTCTTGGAAAGTAAAAACAATTGTCTTGGCAACAGACTTACTGGTATTCTCAAAGGCAAGCCCCTTAACCTGATAATGTTGTACAAACTGATTAAACAACTTGATTTTCATCAAGAAAGAGCGACAGTACAATATTTTCACCACTAATTTTGACAACAATTACATATATTTTTAACCTAAGTACCCTCAAAAAGAGATTGAAATCATAAACAACTAAATGTCGTAAAAATAAAATTTTATTAAATGAGTTTACAATAAATAATATAATACATTTTTTTTAATAAAAAAAAATAAACAATGTATTATTATTATATTATTATTGTTGTTATCAGCTGTTGATTTTCCACCAAATTTTATGATGGTATGTCATCCGTTACACTTTTGCCGCCCCCACATTTTTACTGATACCCGGATAAGACATTGTCAAGTCAAAGAAATGTAATCAAGACTTTTTTATTATGATTATTATTATTGATGCTCTTGATAAATACAAATTAGTCAGACATTTTTGGTAGGGCACACTTCAATAAACGTTCTACGATTCTGCAAAAATTGATTTTTTTGAAATGTGATAACTAGGGAACGGATGTTATTGTATTTACATATTTTTTTATGATTCTTAAATCGTAATTGTTGGTGAAATTCTGGATATTTTAAGTGATTTTAAGACATTTAAACTGGTTTTTATTTTACATATTTTGTCAAAAATCCATATTTTTACATATTCTGCCATAAAGGCATATTTTTGCTACATATATTTGATATACTTTTTATTTTGTAATGGAAAAAATAAAGGGGAAAATCCATATTTTTACATATTCTGCCATAAAGGCATATTTTTGCTACATATATTTGATATACTTTTTATTTTGTAATGGAAAAAATAAAGGGGAAAATCCATATTTTTACATATTCTGCCATAAAGGCATATTTTTGCTACATATATTTGATATACTTTTTATTTTGTAATGGAAAAAATAAAGGGGAAAATCCATATTTTTACATATTCTGCCATAAAGGCATATTTTTGCTACATATATTTGATATACTTTTTATTTTGTAATGGAAAAAATAAAGGGGAAAACGAGAAAGAATGCTTTATCCATTGAGTCTAGATCACTATGTATTTTCTAATTCCCAGAAGCAAAGGTGGCTGGTAGCCATGCTTCCCCGCGCTAATGGTCTAGTAGATGCGTTTTAAATAAAAATATATAACAAATTATTGTTTAACAATTGTATTATTCCTTTAATCTACTCAGTAAAACCAATGAACTAGTGAAAGAACCATGTCGATAATATTTTCCAAACTCGAGATATAAAATAATGAATTTTCATTTTATTTCTAAGGGCCTAAGGCGCATGTGTCAACAGTTTTTCTATGCAACATCACCAGAATAAAAATGGACCTGATCGGTGACCCAACCACTGTAAACTCCCCTTATCAGAGCAAACCGGCGTCATTTCACGTTTGATAATTTAAAAATGCATTTTGTTGCAAACAATTTTCCAAAATAATGTTTATCTCTACAAATTTTCAACTTATTTTTTCAGCTTTTGAAATGAGTTTATAATTTTTATTTATTCTTTATTTTTCTATATGTTATAGAATTTTAGTATTTTTTTTTTCTTTCCATTTATAATAAAGTTCGTACTAATTATTTATGCCTTTCTTTTCTAATTATTTATGAATTTAAATTTTTATTACTTTTATTTTTGGTTGCTCTTTGAAATATTTTTTTATAGTATTGCTCTTCTTCATGCAATAAAGGCTTAATTTATTTATTTATTATATATATATATATATATATATATATATATATATATATATAAATTCAGCTATTTGTATCTGTCTAATTGTTCCGTATACAAATGTGGGAAATATAATTTTTCCAGGAAGGGTTTTTATCAAATTTATTCCATCGGGCCCATGTTTTTCTTTTGTATAGTTATTTCGGTAAACAAATTTAAAAAAATAAAGAAGTCAAGAAACTCTTGAAATGATGTACTTTTAGTGGATTGATTATAATTTTGTAAAATGTCAAACACGCCACGACAGCAGGCCCCATGAAGGAATTTTTCTGGCGGATTCAGTATCATACGATACCAGATCCGCAAACCTAACCGGGAATAACGTAATGTCTATTGTTATTATTAACACGCCTATTTTTTTCAATATTTTATAGTGTTTTAGGTATTTTACTACATATTTCCAATTTTATTTTACGTGAACATCCGTTCCCTAGTGATAAGCTCTGAATATGTGATTATTGTTCATTGTGACTTGGTTTTGATCAGAAACTCGGCCACCATCGACACACAAGATCCGACCGTTTCTCTACGACAAGCCTCAACCTTTTGTGCATCTTCTTGTTAGCAACAAGCCTGAATCTCTCTTCGAAATTGGATATGAGCCATTTCGACAGCTCGTTATAGAGGAGCTGGAAGGCTCCAAGACCGCTGATGTCCACGGCGATACCGCTCAGCTGGTCGAACTCTATCACGTCCACGGTGAAACTGCATTTTGGCGAATAGGTGAAGGTTATTTTCATCCTCACGGAGTTCTTGTCGACATTGGCGTGCATCTTACCGCTTTGGCTTATCTTCAAAATGTTGAGTGTGTAATTGCTGTAACCTACAATAGAAAACATAGGTGAAAACAAAATGTGAAGTATTTGGAAAATATATGCCCATTATGTTCTATTAACCACTTTTAAAGCAATTCCTTATTTATTTTAGTTTTTTTAGCGCGGTTACTCCCTACCTCCATAGGGAGAACCCGCTTATGAGGTTGACCTCATGACGCCATCCGAAAGTGCCGACTAGAAATTTTCTCGTTTCAGACCCCATAGATCACGAAAATATAGGTGGTTCAAATTTGTGTGTGTGTATATATATATATATATATATATATATATATATATATATATATATATGCTTGTCTGTTCGCGCTCTAGCAAGTTCAAAATGGCCCGATTTTGATGAAATTTCGTACAAAAATCTTTCTTCTAATTTGAAAGGTCAAGTTCGTTAACCAGCAGAATCCGCCCACGGGAAGATCGTGTTTGGGGCGAAATTCGCACAAAAAAAATCGTAACGCTTACGTTTTTGAGTGCATATGCTTGCAGGTACTTGTTTTATAGGTTTCTTAACATAGGAAAACGAATGAAAACATTTTCAAGGCGATATCTGTAACCGTTCCTGAGAAAAGTGGAATCAATGTTTTTGTAAGTCATTATTTTTTTGTGGGTACTTAGAATCGCGGGATTCTATTGAAATATTTTCTACATCTTGGAAATTAATACCAACTAAGATGTTTAAATTTTGATTATATTTGGAGTTAAGGAAGTATGCGAAAAAAAAAATATTTTATTTATAGGCAAGAAAAGTTTTCGGATCTTCATACATTTTTCGTAAATATCTCGATAACGGTAGGGAAATCGAGGTAAGTGGAAGGTAACCATTCGAATGCTTATTAAATTCTCTACAAAAAAGGTTCTGAAGCAATATTCGATGGGGCAACGTCAATCAGAGATATAAGCGCGTAAATCTTAAAAAGTGTTTGTTTTCTTGTTTTGAAAGGGTTTATCTGACTTTTTAGTTGGTTGTTTTTTGTTTTTATTTGCATTTATCAGTAAAATTAGTATTGTAGTAAAATAAGCTAAGAAACGGAGAAAGGTATTGGTAATAAGTTAGGAGTGGCTGTGGTAATCAAGATGGCTGTGGCTAATCATGATGACGTATGCATAGTTTGTTTTGAATTCTCCTATCTATGTAACCTTCCTCATAGCCTCCAACTGAAGTTATCGTTATTTCTTATTTTATAGAAAGATTTAACCCACGACAGAATGGAATTTTATTCGCCATGAAGTACATATTTACAGTTAATAACAGTAAAACGAATTTACTAGTAAAACAAGATAGTTAAAATGACAACGAATTTTTGGTTATTTAAAATAGAGCCTTCGCAGCAGTAGTCGAAGAGTAAGTACATTTTCAGTACATAAAGCAATTGACTTTTACAGATTAAGAATTGTCCGCTTCTGTGTAAGTTGGCTACTGTCAGTTTCCTGTGATTTGTGATGCTAATCTATTCCATTTCTTCGAGATGTACGTAACCGCGCTTAGATGACGCAGTTCCTGCGAGTCGGACTTTCATCATTTGATGATAAAACGAAATCTTTTTTCCTAAAATCTTCTTACTATCCGGTAAAAAATCTTGTTATTTTTCCATGTAAAACTGTCAACAAGTATGTGGTGTTCGTGAATGTACAGTGTTCTGTTCTATTGACCCAACAAAAAGAGAGTAGTAGACCCCATTTTTGTTGGATCAATTAATGAAAAATCAATTTCACTAAATTGCTTTGTTTATCCTTTCTTTTCTAAATATTGTTGTAAAAATTTGCATATATTAGGTATTTCATAAGGTCATCAATGTAGTGGCTGCCATCGTTTAGTAAGTCGGTCAAAAAATAGGGTAATATGAATTTTCTCCTGAGTCTACACTCTGTCAGTATGTGCTTTATTGATAGGTGAGTATTGCAGTATGTACATATCGGTCTGACCTTTCTTGTCATAATGTAGGAATGTGTCAGTCGTGTATGGCCAATCCTTAGACGGCATAAAACCACTTCTTCTCGTATATTTTATCTTTTACTCGATGACCATTCGTGTACAGTCTGCTTGACTTCTCAAAGCTTGTTGTCATTATAACAAAACCTTAATTAAAAATTATTACTAAAGGCTCGGGCACACAGAACGCGATCTTCATCGAGGCGGACAGCGATCCAAGGATCGTCGAGACGGTATTATTTGTGACGCGGTATCTTTGTGAGTAATACAGTAATCTGGTTCCCTTCTTGAGAACAGATCGCGCGGTAAATCTGTAATTTTTTACAACCATACCGTGCGGTAAAGCGATAAAGACTAGCTAGCTGCGACAGATTATCCTTTGTGTGACGGAGCTAATGAAATACTGTGTAATACAAGTTGATCGCCTATCACCCTCGGTCAGAGATCGCTGCCCTCCGCGATACAGATCGCGTTCTGTATGCCCGAGCCTTAAATTAACAATAATAATGCACAGAAAAGTAACTAGAATTAAGTTTATACCCTTATGTATTTCATGTATGTATATTTTATGTATGGCCCTTATGTGTAGTTATGTTTTTAAAAAAAGTGTTATAAATATTTTATAATATGCCTTAATCTATATATAGATACCATTACCCCCATCAAGGGGAAGCCTGCAAGAGATAATATGCACTTGTAAAAAGTTGTAAATAGTAATTTAAGAGGAAAAGAATTTAAATTTTTATTACTTTTATTTTTGGTTGCTCTTTGAAATATTTTTTTTATAGTATTGTTCTTCTTCTTCCAATAAAGGCTTTATTTATTTATTTATTATTTATATATGTGTATATATATATATATATATATATATATATATATATAAATTCAGCTGTTATAATCTGTCTAATTGTTCCGTATACAAATCCATACCGTTTGATCAACTTTGACCAAACTTGGCACACAGGTAGGTCATGATCCGGGGAGAGTCATAGGCTAGGTCAAAGGAGGCTAGTACTCACAGTTCGGAGGTCACGGATTCGAAACTTTAAAGTCGAACAGTTATTGGAGAGTGAATTCTCAGAAATCGTAACTTTTCAAAAATGAGATATTCACCAAGACGGACCGTAAAGGAAGATCATTCTATTATCTGTGCCACATTGTCACTTGCCCCTTAGGAATAATTACGTAATTATTAATTGCGAAATCAATTTTAAAATTTTAAATAAAATCACTACAGCTTGAATAGAAACATGTCTAGGGGTTGGATAAAACTTGCAGGGATATGAAGTGGTGGAAGGGTTGGTATTTAAATGTTTCTAAATTTGTAGCGCGTTTGATAGACAAGAGGTAAGGAATTCCATATCGATGTTCCTGGGGTAATGAAGGGGTTTACGATTAGACTGTGAGAAGGAATTCCATATCGATGTTGCTGGGGTAATGAAGGGGTTTACGATTAGACTGTGAGAAGGAATTCCATATCGATGTTCCTGGGGTAATGACGGGGTTTACGATTAGACTGTGAGAAGGAATTCCATATCGATGTTCCTGGGGTAATGAAGGGGTTTACGATTAGACTGTGAGAAGGAATTCCATATCGATGTTCCTGGGGTAATGAAGGGGTTTACGATTAGACTGTGAGAAGGAATTCCATATCGATGTTGCTGGGGTAATGAAGGGGTTTACGATTAGACTGTGAGAAGGAATTCCATATCGATGTTGCTGGGGTAATGAAGGGGTTTACGATTAGACTGTGAGAAGGAATTCCATATCGATGTTGCTCGGGTAATGAAGGGGTTTACGATTAGACTGCGAGAAGGAATTCCATATCGATGTTCCTGGGGTAATGAAGGGGTTTACGATTAGACTGTGAGAAGGAATTCCATATCGATGTTCCTGGGGTAATGAAGGGGTTTACGATTAGACTGTGAGAAGGAATTCCATATCGATGTTGCTGGGGTAATGAAGGGGTTTACGATTAGACGGTGAGAAGGAATTCCATATCGATGTTCCTGGGGTAATGAAGGGGTTTACGATTAGACTGTGAGAAGGAATTCCATATCGATGTTGCTGGGGTAATGAAGGGGTTTACGATTAGACTGTGAGAAGGAATACCATACCGATGTTGCTGGGGTAATGAAGGCGTTTACGATTAGACTGTGAGAAGGAATTCCATATCGATGTTGCTCGGGTAATGAAGGGGTTTACGATTAGACTGTGAGAAGGAATTCCATATCGATGTTCCTGGGGTAATGAAGGGGTTTACGATTAGACTGTGAGAAGGAATTCCATATCGATGTTGCTGGGGTAATGAAGGGGTTTACGATTAGACTGTGAGAAGGAATTTCATATCGATGTTGCTGGGGTAATGAAGGGGTTTACGATTAGACTTTGAGAAGGAATTTACGGAAGTCAACAAAATATTTCAATTCAATTAGTTGAAAGATTTAAGAAGGTTTTTGTAAAAGGACTGAGCCGAGGAAGTACTGTCGACGATAAAGAGGGAATAGCCAATTTAGCTCCTGGTAGAAATGTGATATGTGGGAGTCTCTGGGGATCCCGAGGATAAAACGAATGAAACAATTCATGAGGCGTTTGAGTTTTGCCTCGAGATCGCCAGAAAGTCCACCGTACACCAAACAACCATAGTCAAACTGGTGGGAATAATAGGGAGGTTACGAGGAGTTGACGGGTCTTTGTTGGCAGGAGATGGCGGGAGAGGTTGAGCTGTCTCAGGATAAATATGGATCGACGAGATACCTGAGGCATGTGTAACATGTCCAGCCAAATAAAAAGTTATTAAAGAACAATCCGTAATTAATTATATTTACCTTCTAATGGCAACCTTGTAATTTGGGAAATATCATTTTTCCAGGAAGGGTTTTTATCAAATTTATTCCATCGGGCCCATGTTTTTCTTTTGTAAAGTTATTTCGGTAAACAAATTTAAAAAAATAAAGAAGTCAAGAAACTCTTGAAATGATGTTCTTTTAGTGGATTGATTACAATTTTGTAAAATGTCAAACACGCCACGACAGCAGGCCCCATGAAGGAATTTTTCTGGCGGATTCAGTATCATACGATACCAGATCCGCAAACCTAACCGGGAATAACGTAATGGCAGTGGCGTTCGCGCAAGCACAGTGGCCATGTACGAAAAAGAATGCTGTATGTTATAGAGTACATTACATAGGTTTGGCGGGTGGACCGAAGCGTTACAAAAAAGTGTCACAAAAAAGTCTCCGACGGCGTACTTTCATTCGCGGTGGCCATGTACGAAAAAGAAGACTGTATGTTGTAGAGTTACATACATTACATAGGTTCGTTGGGTGGACCTAAAGCATATTTATGTTCTCAATATTCTCTATATTTTGTCAAGTTTATATTATTTTTTACTCGAAACTCTTCTAAAATGTATACATAAAATGATTACCTGCTTCGAGTTGAGATAAGCCAAGCGCTACTTCCAAAGAGAGTGATGAATTGACCTTGACAAAGGCGATGTCACCAGTCCTATGAAGAGACCCGATGTTGTTGAAGAAACCTCCTTTTGCGGTGAACATACCCTTGTAGACATCATGGCCGAATTCTCTGTTTATCTCGGGAAGGCTCAATGTCAGCTGGTCGTGCTTTGTAAACATCCATCTGCAATTATAGACATTAAAGTTAACATCAGAAGGAATCTTCTCTGAGAAGGTTTCTTAATAGCCATCCAAGATCAAGTTATGCAGGGTGTCCCGCTTTGAGATGTCATAACATCAAGGGTTTATTATGCATCTCATTTGTAGTTCAGTAAACACTAAAACTAGAAGTTAGACGAAATAAACCCATGTAAAGTCCCATATCGCACAGTAACACGAAAATAAATACGGTGGCGCAGTGCGTCAGACCGTGTGGGCGCGACTGATAAAAGCTTAAGTTGGGTTAAATCTACAATTAAAATAAATATTATTACATCATGAAACGATAAGTGTAGGATAAGCACAACATCCCCTACCTGCCAAAAATTTATACCCGAAAGGTAAAACTGAAGTTTCACGTCCTCTAAACCGATTTCTTTATCACTTTACACAACAATGTATTTTGATGCACTAAACACGAATACGATAAAAAAAATCTTCGCATTTAACTAGGAAAGAAGTTATTAAGCACTTAATCTTTTTGTGGTTCCCTATTCACCTACCCATCACACCCAGTCCTCTGATACCTGGCTTGAACTCTTTATTTTGGACTCCCAGGATAAACTCCTCGCCTCATCTCAACACCCTGTGCCCTTCCTTTCTTCTCATGATCTTATTCAAATAACTTTTGATTTACCTATCCATACTATCACAAACAAATTCTTTACGTTTCGTAACCTTAATTTTCTGTCCTTTGAACAATTAGAACCTGATTTAGAAAACTTTCCTTACGATTCCATTTATTCCTCTGACTCCATAGATGACATGGTTAACTCCTTAACTCATCACCTCCACTCCCTTTTAGATTCCCATGCTCCTCTTCAAACCCGCCGGTTCAACCGTCCTCCTGCTCCCTGGCTTACACCCGAGCTCAAATCATTAATAAAAAGAAGAGAAGCAGCGAGAAGAAAATTTAGACGGACCTCTCTTCCTCAAGATTACTCCTCCTACAAATACTTGCGTAACCTCACCCAATCCTCCATCCGTCGAGCTAAGTCCCTCTACGTCCACCAATCCCTATCCAATGCTCCTGACTCTAAAACAAAATGGTCAATCCTTCGTAAACTTTCACTTTGCAAAACTAACCGTCCTTGCTCTATCTCATTATCTTTTTCTACCTTCTACGAGATCCCCTGATGTTCTTAATGCTCACTTTGTATCTTCTCCCTCAGTCCTATCCAGTCTTCCTATACCTTCCAAACTACCTTTTAATTCCAACAACTTCTACTTCTCCTATATTACCCCAGAAGATCTTCTAACCGCGGTCCTTCAATCCCGAACCAATGACTACGGTCCAGACTCTGTTCCCGTTAAACTGATTAAGGCCTGCTTACCCGCAATCCTTCCTATCCTTCTCCACATATACAACTATTCCCTTCAAAACTCGACTTTTCCTTCTCAATGGAAAACAGCGTTGGTTCGCCCTCTTAACAAAATATCAAACCCCTGCTCTCCGAAGGATTTCCGTCCTATCTCCCTTCTATCCAATCTTTCCAAGCCTTTAGAGCGCCTGGTCCAATCTCAAGTATCCAACCACCTTGAACAAAATAATCTCCTTAACCCTCCAGTCTGGCTTCCGTCCGTCATACTCCACTCAATCAGCGCTCATAAAAATCACCCATGACATTTAAACTACCATAGATAACCAACAGCTCACTATTCTAGTTCTCCTAGATTTTTCAAAAGCATTTGATACCGTAGACCATCAAATCCTCCTCACCAAACTCCAATCTCTTTCCTTTTCCAGCAGTGCCATTAGCTGGTTCCAATCCTTTCTATCCAATCGATCCCAATACGTGGTCATCCCCGACAGCAATCCTTCTATCCCTCTTCCTCTTTCCCGTGGTGTACCCCAGGGCTCCTCGTTATCCCCAACTCTATTTTCTGTTTACATCAATGATCTTCCTCTTTCCATAGTTCCCGAACTGAACTTAAATTCAGCAGGCGCGAATTATAACGAACTAATAATTATAAAGGCATTAGCTAATCATTAAGGGATTTCTGATATATAATACTTTTCATGAACGAAACAAGAAATGTGAAGAGTGGTTCATTATTTTAAAAAATGTCTGTGAATAAATAACTGCTGATGAATTTAAATAATTGATGGTAAATTTCAAATAAACTTCTTTATTAGGAACTTTTCCATACCCACGCATGCGCATGTTGACAAATTTAGTTGTTTACATTAGCTCTCATAACCCGCATAACAGTGAACTTCAGTGCTTAATAACTTCTTTCCTAGTTGAATGCGAAGGTTTTTTTTAACGGATTCGTGTTTAGTGCATCAAAATACATTGTTGTAAAAAGTGTTAAAGAAATCGGTTTAGAAGACGTGAAACTTCAGTTTTACCACCCGAAATAAATAAAATTTACTTATTATTGTTTACTGGTATATAAATGAGCTTATGATACCTCACCAACCTTGCAACAGAGAGCAAAAAGTCTATAGCTGTGTTGAGCTTGAATACCATGGCACTGCTTCCATTGGGTGTAGCTAGCAATATTTCAGGATCGTGTTCTGGGAGGAATACAGTACTGCTTCCAGAATGCCAGAACATCACCAGAACTAGCAGAAATGTTATCTTGTTCCTCATATTATGCGGCTGCAATTGGAATATACAAATTAATTTCAAATACAAATATATCGCACTAGTATTTCTAAAGTGTCACAACTCAAAAATCGGTGTTTTTCAGTTCTGACTATGAAAGACATTGGTAAATATCTCTTTATCAACCATCAACACTGTTGTACCTAGCTTCAAAGCTTGTAAACCAGAGGGCACTTGTGTCACTCTTCCTGTCTTAACGCTATTACCCTTGTATGCAAGAGTGAAACATTTTCAGTTGAATTTTATTTTGAATTGTCACTTTAGAAATACTAGTGTTCTGTACACAGGCAAGAGTGAGACAATTCCTTTTGAGTGTTTTTTTTTTGTTTTTTTTTGAAGCGATATGTAAAAAATACAGTTATTTTGAATGAAAACGGCAAAATCACAGGAACTGCTTTATTTTAGCGCGAATATCGTTATTTATAGAAAAATATCACAATGTTCTTATTATTTAAATCAGCCCCGTAACAGACCAAAAGGGCTCATATACTAGAGGTATCTGATTTTGACGAGACAGCACACTATGGAGATAGTGACCCCAATCCTCTTCCCTTACACTAGACCGAGGTGTCGCACAAGGATCCTCTCTATCCCCAACACTGTTTGCAGCCGACATAAACGATCTCCCATCCTCTATCCTATTTTGCAACTTCCACATGTATGCCGATGATTCCCAAATCTACCTTTCCTTCCGTGTCCCTCTGAGCTATTTGAAGCAGCAAGAAAAATCCAGGAAGACTTGGACAGGCTCACAGCTTGGGCCAAGACCAACAAATTAATGATGAACGCTGAAAAGTCCAAAGCGATAGTGATAGGCTCAGCTCCCCTCTTGAAATCTCTCCCTCCTATCCTCCCTTCCTTCACCATTGACTCCAGTCCTATTCAATATGTCTCCTCTGCCAAGAACCTGGGCCTTATTTTTGACCAAAACCTATCCTGCAAAAATCACTTATCCCTAATCACTCGTCGCTCCATAGCCACCCTTAAACTATTTAACCGTTCCCGTCACCTCCTCCCTACTCCTACACGTCAGCTTCTTGTATCTTCTCTTCACTTCGACTACGGTTGCCTAGTGTATGGAGGGCTCACTGGGGTGCTTGAGGATCGTCTTAAGCGATTAATAGACAGTTTTCTCAGATTTATCCTCGATACCCCCAGGGATGCCCATATTTCACACCGGTATTCCGATTTGAAGTGGCTATTTCCATCAAATTGTCACAACTCCAACCCCTTTAGAATAGCCTTTAATGTCTTAAATAAAGTATCCAATAAGATCATTTTTCAACATATTACTTAGTCAATGGATAGAATATGTTCGTTCCTATTTCGCTTCAATTCACAGAGTCGGCAGTTTGACATTGTAGGGACAACATTCATCGTCATAACTGTTTACATTTTTTACGGAGTTTACTGGGTTTTTTCGTTAGTAAACACGACTATGCACGCAAAACTATAAACAAAGCAATGCAACGGGTTTCACAATTAGAAATATTTCATGAAGTATATGATTACCATTTTATGGTACGTATCCTAAGGTATATATTCCACTAAGGTATATATTCCACTAAGATGGCAGTCCGCTCAACTCACCCAACTGAATAAAAGTTTGACTTTTAACGCAATTATTCAATTAAAATGTTATCTCAATAGGTAATATGATAGCTATAAGATAATGGTTTTTAAAGTGTTTTCTAAATGATACAATGAAGTGTTGTTTCATTGGTGACGCTGTGCTCAATAGAATTGAGGAAAGTCTAGTCAATTGTGTTTTCAATTATATTTGACTATCTGAATACCCGTGCTTCATCACGGCAGGTAAGTCGTTACTTTATTTTTTTATTTATTTTTTTATTCTTAGAATTTTTTTTCTAGATGAATTAAAACAAAATACAAACTCTTGCTAAACTTCAGCAGGCCTACAGAGATAGTGGTTTGTCAAGGTTTATCGGTGATTTAAAACATTTTAACAAGGAAGAGAGTTGATTGAAAATTAACCATGAAGCGGAAGGCCTTCATCTTCAAGAACCGATGAAATGTTATCCATTGAGCCAAACGGCCAATCAACAATTTTACTGGGAGGTCCTTGAAAAACTTAAAAAAAAGAGCCATATGTGTGAGACCAAACATCAAGAACAACTTATTGTTGCATCATGATAATAAATAATGTATCATCAAAATTAACGCTACTATATAATTTTGTGCAGTTTATTATACCACGGTTCCCGCCATACTATATGTTATTCATCAATTGATAAGTAATCAATGTATAATGTTTCGGGACAATGGTGCGCTCCGGACCAGTGTCAACAAACAGATAACGTAGAGATAACCCGTTATCTATAGGTTTCCAGTAATAGAAGTTTAACCAGTACAGGTTAAAATTCGTTGTCAATAATAAATGGACGTTAAAATTTAAGAAAATTATGTTTCCAAAATGTCATTAGGAAACAACCATTTTAAATGCGAGCATTACCAAGAAGTGTCCTGACTGTGGATATTGAAGGGATATCTCCAGGTATAGTGCAAACTCTATGAGGGGCAAAATCACAGTTTATTTCTAGTAATTCGAGGTTCTGACTGGGATGCTGATGGGTGATGAGGCTGTGCAAGGGTTCGGGATATTATTACCTCGGATGGATCATCACCAGGTACAGCATAAACTCTATGAGGGGCAAAATCACAGTTTATTTCTAGTAATTCGAGGTTCTGACTGGGATGCTGATGGGTGATGAGGCTGTGCAAGGGTTCGGGATATTATTACCTCGGATGGACCATCACCAGGTACAGCATAAACTCTATGAGGGGCAAAATCACAGTTTATTTCTAGTAATTCGAGGTTCTGACTGGGATGCTGATGGGTGAGGAGGCTGTGCAAGGGTTCGGGATATTATTACCTCGGATGGATCATCACCAGGTACAGCATAAACTCTATGAGGGGCAAAATCACAGTTTATTTCTAGTAATTCGAGGTTCTGACTGGGATGCTGATGGGTGGGGAGGCTGTGCAAGGGTTCGGGATATTATTACCTCGGATGGACCATCACCAGGTACAGCATAAACTCTATGAGGGGCAAAATCACAGTTTATTTCTAGTAATTCGAGGTTCTGACTGGGATGCTGATGGGTGGGGAGGCTGTGCAAGGGTTCGGGATATTATTACCTCGGATGGACCATCACCAGGTACAGCATAAACTCTATGAGGGGCAAAATCACAGTTTATTTCTAGTAATTCGAGGTTCTGACTGGGATGCTGATGGGTGGGGAGGCTGTGCAAGGGTTCGGGATATTATTACCTCGGATGGACCATCACCAGGTACAGCATAAACTCTATGAGGGGCAAAATCACAGTTTATTTCTAGTAATTCGAGGTTCTGACTGGGATGCTGATGGGTGGGGAGGCTGTGCAAGGGTTCGGGATATTATTACCTCGGATGGACCATCACCAGGTACAGCATAAACTCTATGAGGGGCAAAATCACAGTTTATTTCTAGTAATTCAAGGTCTGCCGTCATAGTTGAAATGAACCGCGAATAGAAGTAATTATGAAATACATACAATACGGCAACGGCTGACCTGATATCGTCCTAGCAACGCATGCTATCTAGGCTTGCCTGCTCTAACCAACTAAAAATTCAAACCCCTCTAAAAATACTTAAAAATTTGAATATTAAAAAATCCTTTCTTAGCGAGTGTTTATATCCTAAAGGCAGCGTCCATGCAAAATTACAATATTTTCTATCAAGTTGTTTGGGTTGGGCGATGATAGGTTTGTGATTGAGTGGTATTTAACAAATGTATAGTAGAAGAAAGTCCTCCCCTCCCCCCGATGAATAACAACTTGCAAAAACTGCGTTATCTTAGCGCGTTCATATTCTTGTCCCTAGTGTCTAGTCCGAAACTTCCGGATTGCGGCATCGCATCTATGCCACGTGTTTCCTCCCCACGGAAAGTAGCAATTTGACGGCTTCGTGAAAAAAGCACGGTAAAACTGAAGGATATTTATAAGAGACTAGCTGTTACCCAGTGGCCATGCTACACCTACTTTCTGTCTATGACTCTCCCCGTATCAAGATCTACTTGATACCTAGTTGTCTATACCCCAGTTACGAATATCGGTCAAACGATGTGAATAGTTCATAATGATACCGGCAGAGGCCAGCACAACAGAACTTCATCTAACACCCGACAGAGGCCAGTAGAAGTCGATTCAAAATGTCCGTCACAATCTGAAAGGTTCAGTGTAGCCAATTTTTCTTGAACAAAACTTTTGACCTTTTGACCAAATTTTGAAATTTGACTATTTTGACCTAGCATAGGAGATTTCTCGTATCAAGACCTACCTGTGTGCCGAGTTTGGTCAATATCGGTCAAACGGTATAGATTTGAATAAGGAACAAACAAACAAATAAATAAACAGAAAAACAGACAGACACGTGATTTATATATATATATATATATATATATATATATATATATATATATATATATATATATATATAGATTTATAACGCCATTATGGTCTACTTTATTACACATACAATAAATAAACTTTTTACAAACAAATACAATTCAACACTAGGAATCATGTGGTAACACACACACTCGGAATTATGGGTAACGTTCCACTGCTGGCAAAATAGGCGGAAACATTTATATATTATACATTGTAGCATATTTATTTTAGCGAAATACCAAAATATTTATGAATATTGCAGTGAGCTCGGCTAAATGAATATTGCAGAGATTATTGAGTTTAATAACTTCTTTTCTAATTGAGAGCAACTTTTTTTTAGTGCGAAATTTGAAAAAAAAAAAAAAAAAATCGGTGCTGAGGGTGCTCTCCTTCCGTTTTACCAAAGGCACATGCGCTTGAGACTTCTAAAATTGACAGCCGCGAAATTTCTACGTACATCTCTTGCAAGAAACGACGTCAACGAAATTGACCGACATTGACATGGACTCAAAATCGATCCACCAGCACATGACAATGTCTTCTCAAGATTAGCAAACTTCGTCTCGCAATTCACGTTAAAATCCCTATCTATTATGAGCCACCATCTTGGAATCACCGCCAACTGCCTCAGGTGTTCTCTAAAGCACACTACCAAATAGACTCGCTCCAATCAATCAAAACTCAGGTGCGATTCTTGTGGCAACAAAACCTGAAACGCAAACCACAAATTCTTTGACCCTATTCGAAGTTTTTTTTTGCCCAAAATTAATGACTTATTATGAATAAAAACTGAAAAAAAGTGCTAAAATGTTGCGGTTTTTCACCTGCCAAAAGTTCTGCCCCGGCTTTTGAGGTCGACAATTTGGTTTCACCATACTCACACCATACCTTCTGGGGGAATCATTGTTGGCTCGCTCCCAATCTGAAGCCTCCACATACTAGGCTACGCCATCCAGTATTTCTATATGTATTCAACCAAAGAAACAAAGAGAAATATGAAAATATGCCAACATCCACAAAACCGCTAGGAATAAGAATGGACTCCATAGTACAAACCTTACTTTAACATTGTTCCAATCTTACGAACATGAAATCTATTCCCCATGGACCATACCGCAACCAATTATAAATGGTTGCGGTATGGTCCGTAATGGTTGATAATTATCAACACAGTACTTTCCAAAACAACTAACAAATCTAAAAGGGATTTACCAGTCCTAGAAATAAGAAACACATTCCAAGAAATCATAGAAAATCACAAAAATGAATAATATCCATCGACGGATCAACATTTCAGGTCTCAACAGCATGCGCTTTATTCGATAGAGTAATTACTCAAAATTATAAACTCAATAATCTCTGTAATATTCATTTATTCGAGCAATATTCATAAATATTTTGGTATTTCCCTAAAATAAATATGCTACAATGTATAATATATAAATGTTTCCGCCTATTATGCCAGCAGTGGAACGTCACCCATAATTCCGAGTGTGTGTGTGTTACCACATGCTTCCTAATGTTGAATTGTGTTTGATTGTACAAATTTTATTTATTGTATAATATACTTATAACACCATAATGGCGTTATAAATCTCTGAAGAGTGTGTTTTATCATTTATCCAAAATAAACATTTAAAAAAATATGCTCCAGTAATAAACTAGTACAAAACATTCATAGTTGTATGGAAACGCTCTATAAACAGAGGAGCTTGCTTTCTTATGTACTCCTAGTCATGTAGGAATAAGGGGTAATGAAAAAGAAGCGTATCAGCGCCTATCGATGACACTCTTTGAACAAAACACATCTTAGCTCAGTGCCACCACTAAAGGAAGGAATTGGACAAATAAGTTTTCTTAAAGAATCCGGTTTATATCAAAATATATAAAAGAAAAATATTTATATAAAGAATAAATAAATAAATACGTAAAATTAGGGAAAAAAAATAACTAAAAATAAAATAGAAATAGAAATAAAAAAAAATAGTAAATGTAGTATTTTCGAGATAAGATCTACGAACGGGATTGTAATATATATATAATTTAAGAGAAAATTAATCAAGAAATAATGAGTAGGCGACATAAAAAGATCGGGAAATAATAACCTTGAGTTTGTTTGTCTTTAAATTCCAAACCCACCTTTTTATTAAGTAGATGCTTTTGGAATATTAGATAACTTGGTGGTTTATTATTAAATACAGTAACGACCTGCTTTTCGCATACTATCTAGTAGCCCTGAATAAATGTTGCAAAACTCCGCTACTATAAACTCTAATTTTGTTTTAATATTTTGTGACGTCACTTAAAGTGTTCAATTATAGAAAGATTGCAAGCTTGCTCGAAAGCAATTTGTGACCTCGTTGCTAACTATTCCCGCCTTTTCAAGTAAGGTTAGTTGTTATCTACAGCTATATGTTGCTGAGAGCTTTTTTTAAGTTGTTTGGAATCTATCATCTAAACTTCAGAAGCCGTGCTAGGTCCTTTCTGTCCATTGCTGATTCTTCAAAAGTACAAGAATTCTTTGCAATTTAGTTTATTTGTCTGTCTGAGAGGTAAGAATGTAATTAGCAGTGTACTTATTCTTCTTTTTTAATTTTCTTCAGCTAAAGTATATTCATCATGGCTTTTGCTTTTCTATTCTGAGCGAAATAATGCTATTTTTTAAATTAAGCTTTTGTATCATTGAAAAATGTTATTTAAGACATCATATTATACTTGAAATAGTCTAGACTCAGTTTGCCTTGAAAATAAAGGTACACATTCAACATATGAGAAACATCTCAATAGTATGTTATCCTTTTGTCAGAAAATTTTATGTGATTATATTTTAAAATGCTCATTGAAATGAGGAATTGAAACATTCAACTTAACAGTTCTGAGAAATCTCAATTGTTGACATAGATAAGCATTGTTTTCAGATTTGCTATCTATAACAATTTTGCCAAAACACTGACATTAACAAAAACTAGTGGTTATATTCCATTGGGTTTTGAACTTTTAGTTGTCTTTTTCTGTACTATTTTCAATCACCACAGCACTCTTGTAAGGGTCAATCCATATCAAATCAACCAATGGATGTTGCTGACATGTTTTATTTAATTTTTAACAGTAAAATTTCGATATGTGCATATATCTGGGAGTACAAAACAATTTTTTTATAATTAGTGATTTCGTCGTGAGCAACCATTTTGGTTGTGAAGTTTGGTAATTTGTAGCATTTTCAGATGTTAGCAACAAGTTCAATACCTTCTTTATTTATTAAGCTATCAACTTGAATTGAAAACGATCATTCCGCATGAAACTATCTACAAATAAGGTTCTTATCAAAAAGTTGCTTGGTATCTAGGAAAGTGCCTAAAATAAACTCAAATATCGTAAAAAAAAGTGGAGAAAACTTGAATTTTTAAGATTTCATATTTAATAGATCAATAGATACACATATTTAATATTTTGCACCCTCAAAGATATAACTCATACCATGCCTGAAAAAAAATTATACCTTTTGGCTGTCTCCTCCAGGTTTTACAGGTCTTCCAAAATCGCAATTTTGCCTAAAATTAATTTTTTTTTAATATAAAAAAGTTTGAAACTTGAGCATACATCTCACATACACTGGCCTACAATGAAATAGTCCCAAGAGATCTATACAGCATGTCTTGTAGATGTCGGTGCTTACGTTATTGAGGAGACACCAGTTTTTTCTCTATCCGCCCTAATTCTTAGAAAAACTGGTAAAACAAAAAAACAGCGTTTTTTATCGAATTTCTATTAAAAACAAAGTCCCTATTCGCTTAATTAAAAAAGTAAAAAATGCAAATTTTGGGTACTATATTTTCTATAAAACAACCCCACGCCTATTAAAATCCATTGAGCATATCTGGAGATATACAAATTCAAAGGCAATAACTTGTCAAAAAATCGTCATAAATTTACAATATAATGTTGTCCCACGGCTGTACCTCAAAAATTATAATAAATGTACCTTAAAGAAGTTTTAATGTAGAAAAAGAATCTGCAATCAGATCTTCTAACTCGTATAAATGGTAAGTAAATTTTAAAAAAATACATTGCAGTTGGCCTCCTGAATTCATGGATCACAATCAACCATGGATGTTTTTTTTAACTAATTTCAAATTTACTTAAAATATAGATGAAAGTTCCTGCAAGTCGGACTTTTAACTATCTTATAAATAATTTAGTAAAATGTCAGATCAGAACCCGCACCAAGTAGTTGGGATTGCTATTAATTATTTTGTACTGTTGTAGTATGGCCTGTTACGTAGAAGCGACTAGTACAGAAGAAGAAAGAGGTGATGAGATGAAGGATTTGAGTTTGGATGTGAAACTGGCTTTTAACAGAGTGTGCATGTTGATAGATTGTCTTGACGACTCGGTAAGTAATCAACCAATTTTCTTATATTGATTATTTTGAATTATACTTGATTCTTTCGCCTCCTGCCATAATTTTAAAATGTATTCAAGGCATTAGAACATGTTTATTATGAATAAAAACTTTTTTTTTAAATATATAAAGTTATAAGTTGTAAATATACAATTTCATCATCAATTTACAGGATTTTGCTGATGAAATGTAATATTTACACTACTAAAACTCAAAATAGTAATTCTGAGCAATTATTGTTCCAACTCGGATTTTCATGAAACTTCTCACACTGCTTCATTTCAATCTAAATAAGAATAAAAAAGTGGAAAAAAATTTCGTTAATATTTTTTTTTAAGTAGGAACAATATAATTGATAGTGTAGATCCTAAGTTGAAGACTCTCTCTCTCTCTCTCTCTCTCTCTCTCTCTCTCTCTCTCTCTCTCTCTCTCTCTCTCTCTCTCTCTCTCTTTATATATATATATATATATATATATATATATATATATATATTATTAGGAATAAGTATATATATATATATATATATATATATATATATATATATGTAGGTTATTTTTAACAAATTATTCTCTACAAATTTTTGTTTATTTATAATTTAAATTCATAACCGCTTATTCCTATTTTTTCAGGAGGAGTCCTTGAATTTATTGCGGAGAATCCAAATAGAAGCGAGGTCTGTTGTGCGTATGAGAAAAAGGAAAGATGAATTAGTAAGTGGACGTTTAATAATTATTTAGGTTTAATATCTTCTTTCGAGATATTCTTGCTACGTATTTATTAACCCTCAGCCGGTACAGTGGAACTGCAGGACATAAATGGTACAGTGGGGTCTGTGTGACCCCACTTAAAAAAAGGGAATTTTAAAGAATAAAACCAAAGGGATTTTCTTAGAAAATGTTTTTATTGAATAAATAGCAAATTATTCATTGAATATAAAAAACATAACTATTACATTAGAATCTATTCATGACTTTCAGTCTATATCAGGCTTACAAAACTTACTGCTAGATATTGCAAAAAGTGGTTTTCAGTCCTTCTAACCAGGTTTTTTTTATGAAAATTGTCCCTCACCTTAAAAATTTTCATCACAAAAGTTATCGATGTTTTATTTCTTTCCCTGTGTTTAACGGCATATGAACTATTTGGCCATTAACGCCAGGCTACCTACAGCTTGCCAACCTTTTATCATGTCAACAGCGCATGGTCAATCAACCATTCAGGTACTGGCCACACCCGATGTTGCTTAACTTTGGTGATCTACGGGAACCTGCGCATACAATGTGGCTAAGTCCATTGGCATCGAGGTTTAATATTTTTCTTTTCATTCCTTCTACATATAAATTAGTATTAACTCTGTCCTCGTTGTTTTACAGTCCCGATAAAGGCTTGAATTTCTAGCTGAAACGTCGGCAAATAATAAAAAGTATTTTCTTATAAAAAAATTAAAATTAAATTATTAAGATACCACATGAGCGAACCCTTGTTTTATCTACCTTCGTAATTAAGCATAGAAATTGTTTTGAAACTTTTCCATACATGGTGCAATCATTGATGAGAACATTAATTTTTCTCATTTAGAATGAATCTCAGTACATCAATGCCTCAACTCAAGTGAAGGGAAGAAGCTTGCAGAAAAGTTTTTTTTCAGGTAAGCTTTCTTATTTATAAGTGTTTGTTTTTTTTTTTTTTTTATATATAAGAGTTTAGTCTTCTGTTTAGTTATTGAGCGTCTACTGACTTCACTATCTATAGAGCAGAGTTTTCTGTTTAGTTATTGAGCGTCTACTGACTTCACCATCTATAGAGCCCAACAATAGCAGAATTTTCTGTTTAGTTATTGAGCGTCTACTGACTTCACCATCTATAGAGCCCAACAATAGCAGAATTTTCTGTTTAGTTATTGAGCGTCTACTGACTTCACCATCTATAGAGCAGAGTCAATAGCAGAGTTTTCTGTTTAGTTATTGAGCGTCTACTGACTTCACCATCTATAGAGCAGAGTCAATAGCAGTTTTCTGTTTAGTTATTGAGCGTCTACTGACTTCACCATCTATAGAGCAGAGTCAATAGCAGCGTTTTCTGTTTAGTTATTGAGCGTCTACTGATTTCACAATCTATAGACTCTCTCACTTACAAAAACAAGAAGACTGGAAAAATCTAGTGATATAGCGGTGAATTTCAGCCATTAAACAAACAGCACAAGCTTTTGGGCACATTAATTCTGTTCTTTTTACATCGTTTTATTCTTGAATGTCAAAAACAAGAAAAAATAGTCACAACTAGCTGTGCCTGTGACTTCGTCCGCGTGGATAGTGACTATATCTTTTGGTTTATTTTAGATTATAAACACTGACGAATTATTTTTAAAAATCTACTTCACAGTAATGCGTCTCTATACTTGATATTAGACGTATAGCCATCGGGGATCAAGCACACAGGCTGCTAGGATTACTAAAACCCTAAACACTAAGCTGACCCCTTAGGGATTGTTAACACTAGATTTACCAGACCTGCTACTGGTATAAATGTCAATAACAAAAAATATATTTGCCACTAATATATTTAAAGTAACATTAAGTTCATTAAATTTATTCTCTACTTATATTTACAAAAGTCATAACATCATTTAGGAAAGCAAATGTTATATGTAGTAGAAATTTTGAATTGAAATTGCATGACCAGTCAAAATGACTGGTCTGGTAAATCTAGTATTAGACCGTCGTTTATAGAGTGTCTGACAGATAGCAGACATACAGACAAACAGTCCAGATGAACCAATTTTGCTGATTAACGAACTCATTCAATCATTTCCTAGGGGAATACTATATACCAAGTTTTGTGACTAAAAAACAAAAAACTTTGGCGTGTATCGTGTTAACGATAGTTCTTGAAATGTTCGACGTGATTCTTTACATTTAGCGCGGTTCCTCCCTCTCTCATAGGGCGGAACCCAGCTTATAAGATTGACCTCATGACGCAATCTGGAAGTGCCGACTAGAAAATTTTGCGTTTCAGAACTCCTAGAGACCGAAAATATCGGTGGTTCAAATTTGTGTGTGTGTATGTATATATATATATATATATATATATATATATATATATATATATATATATATATATATATATTGTAATGATATATTACATTCTCGAAAATATTTTTAAAATTCAAATAACCATCGATAGTTTGAAAAGCCCCCGCAAAGCACAAACCATAAAATACAAATAACATCGTATTATATACGCTTTAAATTAATAATATTTTTGGACAATACTGATGTACAATATATACATATTAAATGTACATTCAGATGATAATAAATTAATTATTTGGTATTGCAAAAAGATAATTATTATTTCATATATAAGCCGGCAAAACTGCGGAAGTTAGAAAAAAAGGATGTTAACTTTCCCGATAGCATGGAGTCAGTCTATTCCCAGCAGTTGTCGAGTGCGGAGCTAGAGTCTATCGTTATTTATCATAGAGGACGAAGTGAGAAGACAAAAACATCCAGAATTTCAAGATATCCATTCTATGCACGAGACCTGGCAAGAAAGCGTACCACCTTGAAGAAGGAATTACTGAAGCGCAGTATATTGAAGCTTTATTGGACGTAAATTAATTTAGAGGTAAAATTATTTTTTTGTAATTGTTAATTCTTTTATTGTTATTTGTATTTATTTTAATATTGGTGTTTGTATCTCAAGATTGTCTAAAAATAAATATTATATTCTTCATTCACTCGGAACTTTTATCCCTGAGATTAAATCAATTTAATAAAATAAAACTTATTAAAGTAATTAAAATCTTTTTATTTTTTATAATAATTAATCTTTACATTTAATGACGCCCAACGTGGCGAATCATTTTATAAAAAAATAATCATAACAATATATATATATATATATATATATATATATATATATATATATATATATAAATCCGTATTAATCTACCAATATCCAGTTTGTCCGAACTCACATCAATGCCTTACCGACAACTGTGAGCTGTGAGGTGCACAAGAGGAAGGCGTGGGGGTCGGGTACTTCGTTGCAGGGCTGGTTGCTTAGAGAATGAAACCGGTACTCACGCTGTCCAAAAGTGCTATGTGTCACATGGTGGCCGATGCTTAAGGCATGATTCTGTGGTTGGAGTACTGGGGGATACCCTTGCTAAGAAGGGTTACGAAGTCCACATTGAGACTACTTTGAGAGCTGGTGGTCGCCACTGGAAGCCCGACATTATTGCAGCTAAGGATGGTAGAGTGACAATTGTGGATGCACAAGTAGTTAATGCTAGTCCTGACCTTGGCTCGGCTCATCCCGGCAAGTCCGCTTGGCAGTAGGCCATATGTTTGGTGTGCCTCTCACTCATGTGAATGTTACATCCTGCACAATCAGCTGGAGGGGAGTCTGGTGCGGAGCCTCTGCAAGGAGTCTTAAAGACCTTGGTGTTTCTGCAACATGCCTTAGAAAAATCACAGCGCGTGTTTTGAAAGGGTCTAGTGTCATCTTCGGCAGATGGAGGGCTCTGTTATCAGCACAGGGCCGCTGATATTGAGTCATTATTTTTGCATTTATGGTGTTGAATTTAATATTTTCGAGCATAAACTGATAATTGAGTATTATGTTTATTAGCATGTAGTTACTACAGCTAGCATGTAATATATAGTATGTTAATTGACTGACCCTTTTAATTATATTCTTTTTATTTATTTTTATTCTATTTGACTACAAGTTTGTATTGTTTTATTTTACTCTATGGTTACCTGTTTAGGTTGATTTTTTTTATAATTGCCTTATTTTTTTTTTCCTATAGGTATCTAATTATTTTTAAGTGCAGTACTAAGCCGTCTAATCTTTGTACTAAGGCATTGTGGTTGAATCCAGTGGTTATTTATCTTAGTTTTGTTTTTTTGTTTCTATCTTTATATCTGACCTTAATCATACATGTATTTTACTCATATTTTGTACCTATTTATCTAAGATTTATAGATACATCGGCTCTTTTTAATTGTAGTATAAGTAATTCTTATTGTCTTTTGTTGCTTTATTTATAGTGTATTCAAATATTAGCTTGTTAAGGATTGCCTAGTTTATTCAGACATTATAATTAGGAGTGAATAATATAAGCAAGGCTTGTCTGCAAGTCTTGCAAATCTTGAGCGAAGGAGACACTCATTTTGTATCTCTGTATCATTGGCCAATTTGTACAATTATGTTTTTGTATATTGCTTATGTTGTATTTTATATCTTCAAATAAAGTCTCTCTATATATATAAATCCGTATTAATCTACCAATTATTTAAGCTCTACCTATATCTCACACTTACCATTTGTATCATTCGTCCCCATCCATGTATAATGTTTTCTGTATTAACCTAATCCTCCTTGTTTTACAGCCCTGTTGAAGGCTTGATTTTCTAGTCGAAATATTGGCAAAAAATAAAACACATTTTCTTATAAAAAATATACATAGTTTTATTAAAATGCCAAGACCGAATCTTGACTAAATCTACTTTTGCATTTTTATTACATTTTTTTGTTTTGTGTTCTAAAATATGTATATATAAAATTTATGTGTTTTACAAGTGTTTCTTCTCATCTCTGTAAACCTAAGTTTTTGCTACCCGAATGCCCCCGGTGCACTTTTAACGAGACATTACTGTATTCTTGTATTTAATTGTTTAAAATGCTTGTAAATTTAGCGTGAACATGCTATAAACTTGGTCATAATGAAACACTCACTCAGAGACAAGACTCTTGAAGTGAGAACAAACTAGTAATGTGGCCATCAAGGAGAAATATACGGAGAGTAATCTTGCTGACTCAGCTGTGTATATGTCATACCCTGCTTACTCACAGACACATAGCAAACCAAAGCAGACAAGTTTGTGAAGAGTGCAATGAAACACTCACAGTCTGAACATTTAATCTTTTGATTGGCGTGAACTTCTAACAGATGTAGCTATATCTCATTGCAATATTTAAACATTTACACTTGATATTCATATATTCTAATCTTTAATTTGCTAACTCTTAATATATTTTAATTACATTTTCCTTTCATATTTTTTTTTAAATTTAAATATTTATAAGATGGGTATAAGTCCTTCTTGAGGGATATATTCTGTAATTTCACAAATTTTATGTAATATTAGTTATGAAGTAACATACAATGAACTATGTTATGTTTAAAGTATACTAACACTTTGAACATATTAATTAATGAACATAATCAAACATTTTACTCAAAACAATATTTATTTATTTAAATTTTAACATCCATTATTATTAACTATGAATTTTAGGACAATTTATCTATAGGTTACCACCCATTTCTATCCAGGATAGGGCTGATGCCTTTTCTTTTTTCTAAAGAAAAATATGTGTATATGTATACACACATTTATATTTATTGTCACTTACTTGAACCACCGTTATTTTCTTGATCTATGGATTCTGAAACGTGAAATTTTCTAGTCGGCACTTCCGGATTGCGTCATAAGGTCAACTTCATAAGTAGGGTTCCTCCTGTCTTTGGAGGGAGAGAGTAAACGTGCTAAAAACTGAATTGGTTCCAATTTTTTTTCCTTCATAACTGTTGAAATTTCTAATTTTCTTGAAAGCTGGACAATATACAAGACAGCCTGAGGATAAAGAAAGCAGGAAATGTGTCGTCTTAGAATGATTTTATGTAATCCTCATTCATGGCGAGATTTGAAGAGGGGAAACACGCTATGGCCTGTTCAGATAAACACAGGAGTTCAATTGCAAATGGGCGAACGTCAGCAGGAATTTCTCCGTACACTCTACCTTTTGTTCCGCTATTTCCAAAGCCTTTTAATGATCAAACACTTAACATGAATCACTATAAAAACTGATTATGTCTCGTTAAGAAGAAGGAAAAATTTGAGTGGTTAGATAAGGGAGAGAGTGTTTAATATTTATCAATACTTAACCAAAGCTAAGGTTGAAAACATTTTAAATTTCATAGTGATAAGATTACGACTGAGGGCATTTTAACGCTAATTTTCTGCCAGGATTATAGGCCACGCCCATTTACCTCCATCTAACCATCTAGGCAACGTTATAGTCTAAATTGTTTTCAGCCTTAGATTTGGCTAAGTATTGATAAACAGTTATCACTATCTCCCTTGCCTGACATCTCATAGTCTTCCCAAGTCCTAAACGAGACATAATCAGTTTTTATTGAGTTTCACGTAACGTGTTGTTCATTGAAATAGTAATGGAAATGGCGGACTCGTCGGGAATAATTCCCGCAGAATTTCCCACAACACACAACAACTATTTCATCAAACTCAGCAGGCTATAGACACAGATGCACCATAAAAAAACAAAAAGACATTTCTTTTAACTGCTATTTATTTTAATAAACTAACATTGTGGCAAAGGTGAAATGCACGAATAAGATAAAGTTAACGTTCTCTTTTATTATTATTTTTCAGAACCTATTACCAATGAACCGCGAGAAATGTCGATGGTGAACAATTCATTTCATGGGAATAACTCACATTCAAGGCTTCTTCATACTTCATTAATTTCAGAACCTATCAGCTCAAAACAGAATTTAAAAAAAGGTTTTTATGTTTTTTTTTTTTTTTTATTTATTTTATTTTACGGTGCACCGACTTCTGGGCCATTAGCGCCAACATCCATGGTGCAGTGAGGAATTTTCCTAACGAGCCGTGAGATGAGAAAATTCCTGCCGGTGGGACTCGAACCCTTCATCCCCCCGCATGAGAATCTAAGGCGTTAGCCACTAGACCATGGGGAGACCCGAGTTTTTATGTATTATATTATTTTTTGGATTTGTTTTAATTTGTCATTACTTATTTCTAATGAAGAATCAATAAGTTAGTTATGATGATGCTGTAAGGCAAATCGCTTATTTAATAGGTCTTAGGAGAAGCATCTTATGATGCAAACCATGTCGAGCTGTCTTAATAAATTACTTGAACTTCACCTTCCATATCTTTAAGAATAATTGTCCTGCCGGAATAAGCTTCCTTTCTTGTCTGGATATCTAACAGGATAAACCTCGGCGTGTGAGTGAAGCCAGCAAGGTTTGCCGTAAGTATGCCGAAGGGTTACCTGTGAGCCATGAGCTACTTCTAGAGGCTGTCCTTTTGTTATCGATGCTAGACCACCCTGAAATATTAAAGTACTTGTATATGTTTTGGGGAAAAGATACAAAATATAATGTTTCCATAATTGTGAAAAATCATATATAGATGACTTCAGACAATTTCTGAAGAAAATATTAAAACAAGTCAAAAATGAAGATGACAGTGACAATAAGTCGGCACTTTTTAATCACACAATAAAGATTGGCCAGATTTGTGATTAAACAAAAATTAAAAGAGAACATATGAAGGGGTCGGGGCAAAATATAGTATATATGTATATATATATATATATATATATATATATATATATATATATATATATATATATAAACGCCGGATTAGAGAATTCAGTTAGAGTTAGAAGCGGTCACTTATGTATTTTAACCCTTTCATTGCTCACGAATGAAACAACTCGCAGCGCCCAGTAAGCTCGATGTTTACTTGTCTAGCTTTCCCCGTACGCTCGCCAATCTCTCCTCATCTCACCCTCACTACTGTTTGACTCTTTCATCTCTCAGCAGCCTCTTGTTATATATTTAGAATTATTAACATATAATGTCAAATGTCCTTTAAAATTGTAATTTTATTCTAAACTAAAATGAATTTTCTCTCATGGAAATGAATCTGAAGAAATATCCCCAAAATCTTCGTCTGTGTTCTCCTGGAGCATTTGCCTTATCTCTTCGTCGGACCGAAAACGAGAATCGCCCATTGTCACTCATATCTAAGGAGGCTATTTATACCGATTGCACTAAACGAGATCCAAATTGTGACTGAAAAATATAAAGAGCAACAATATGGTTGGAGAGACAAATCCAAGTATGACCCTGCAAATAAGCAGCGAGGCGCACCAGCTTCCACTTTCAACAATATCCATAACAATGCCGATTGTAGGACTTTACATTGTTTTTTTGTTTGTTTTTTTTTTTTTTTTTTTTTATAAATATTCATATACTTGCACAATGTATAAATTCAATTAATATACGAATAAGATTTGATGGAATCGAAAATTATATATTTGAAGAACCGGATGAAGCTCTATTCGTAAATAATAAAATCAACACAACTAGCAATTAAAAGATAATTCAGATATAAATCCTTTGTTACATTAACCTTAAGAGAAAAATTATAAGTCATTACAGATCCTAAAAATGCTCAGAAAATGCAATGTATTATTTCATTATGAGAAGCTACATACGAAGAAAGTACGGGCCACGAGTTAACTCGTGTGGAGCGTGAGGGGTACTGACAGTGGAACACGAGTTAACTCATGTGGAGCGTCTGGGGTACTGACAGTGGAATACGAGATAACTCATGTGGAGCGTCTGGGGTACTGACAGTGGAATACGAGTTAACTCATGTGGAGTGTCTGGGGTACTGACAGTGGAATACGAGATAACTCATGTGGAGCGTCTGGGGTACTGACAGTGGAATACGAGTTAACTCATGTGGAGCGTCTGGGGTACTGACAGTGGAATACGAGATAACTCATGTGGAGCGTCTGGGGTACTGACAGTGGAATACGAGTTAACTCATGTGGAGCGTCTGGGGTACTGACAGTGGAATACGAGATAACTCATGTGGAGCGTCTGGGGTACTGACAGTGGAATAAGAGATAACTCATGTGGAGCGTCTGGGGTACTGTAAGTCGAACACGAGTTAACTCATTCAGAGCAACGAAAGGGTTAAACGCCTTATTATTTGGGGATTTAATAATATGTACCATTTTTTAAATTATAAAATATGTACATATTATTAAAATTACTTTTAAAACTTGCACTGCACACGCGATGAATGCTCAAACTAAAGTGGCTAAAATCAGGCCTTCTTTCCGCCTCGAATGAAATGTGTAGCTAGCTAGGAAGGGAAGGTTTCCTAGGAACCCTTGAGCTGGTCTCCACTCATTCCTCTTGGAGACCACCGGATTAGAGAGAGTGACAGATAAGGGAGAATCTATTGCATATATATATTATGGTCTGCAGGCATGCCCAACCGACCGCCAATTTGAAAACTGCAAAAAGTTGGGTATTGGGCTGCAAAAAGCCCAATGAAGTTTCTAACTGTCTATATTATTTTAGACATTTGGATTATAGACGGTTGAAACGAAAATTTCCTGTTCAACAAAATTTTCAGCAGATATTAAAAGGATCTCAAATTAAGTTATATTAAACCAGTGTCGCATTAATTGTAAAGTAATAAAATATTTTGAATGTTGACGGTAATCATTTTCTCCGGCATCTGTGGGATAAAATTAGAAGGAGAATAAGAAAATGAGTTGTTAAAATCAAAAATGAGCTTAAAAATGTTGTAAGCTCAGAATGAGCCAGAAGTAACCAAGAAACTAATTTGTTTTAAACAACTGGATGGATTCTTTTCTGGTATATTGTTTTCTTGTTTTGATATGATGTTCCTTCTATTTGTGTTACTGGGAATGTGAAAGCTTATAAAATGTTATAAACAAACATTATATAATATTAATTAACATTGTATATAATTTATATTAATATATAAACATTATATTATATTATATGTTAATTCGTTTCAACTTCAATTTCTGGTGAAAATGAACTCTGCAAATTCCTCAATAATTATAATAATTTTAGTAACAATAGTAGTGTAGATTTTGTGTAAACATTTCTAGCTTTGTGGAAGTTCACTTAAGTTTTCATTTATAAAAACCTATTCAGATTGTTGAAAATTTTGAAACGTTCTTTTTTGTGTGAATTAATGATGTGGAACACATGTTGGGGCACGCTTCGTGTGTCGTGTTAAAGATGAAACTAAGCTGAAAATTAATTTTGAAGAAGTGATTGGCTGGATGTGTAACCAGAAATTATGAAAGTTTTTTTTTCCCCCTTTTTTTTTTTTTTATCTAAAATGTTTAAAACTTTTGTTTACATTTTCTAGGTGCACAAAATAAAATTTCGCTCGGGACTATTCCTGAGATGGAAGAGGTTGAAGTTATAACAGACGATACCTCTTCAATTAGTAGTATCGCAGACTCTCTCTATCCCGAAACTGCCGAAGAGGACGCACCAGTTCTTCTAAAGAAGTGGTGTGTCAAAAAAATAAATAAGGATCTGTATATTACTGGAGTTAAAATAGACAGGTGAGTTTTTAATTATTATATCACCATTCATTTGTTTGAAAAATGTTTTGATAAAAAATAACTTTAACCCTTTCTCTACTGTTGACTTCTCTAGCAGTCGAGAGCGGTTGGGACCTGTGTACCGTTGACTTGTACAGCAGTCGAGAGCTCCTCATATATCTCGCATTTTTTCTCTTCTTATTTCTTGACTTTAGAGCTATCTAGCGTAACTCTAGCTTACTTCTAGTATTCCTTCCTATTACTAGAGGGTATTTTAATGATGTTTTTTGCTGTGTGAGCTATTCAGGCGAATTAAAACTCTCAGCCCATTCACCTTTTCAACCCTCTTCAAATTACCGTTAGTTTTTATACCTCTGCACATTACCAACAGCTTTTTTTTAGCCAAAGTACTTCACTTTTAGCTCCTGAAGAGTTAGCATCTTACATTTGTGTTTACCTTCGTCTTAACATTTATTATAATTTTCAGGAAAGGAAATATTCTTGAAAAGGATTTCATTTCTGAAAAAGTGGTCGCTAGAACTAAGAACGACTTAGTGCGAACTGTAGATTGTGATATATTGCTACAAGAGCCAATACACGATCCAAAGTCTAGTAAGTATTCTCATGTTATGTTATTTTACATCCAAAAATCCATCTCTGAAGCATAATAAGCAAGTCAATAGCAACTATAGTGGGAGAGGTATAACTTGTGACCTGTGTTGGGCAACACTAACGTTAGTTTCCTAAACTAACGTTAATTCATTCTAACTAAAAACAAACTCATGTTATATTATTAGGTTTAGATTTGAAAAATTATTAATCCTGTGTTGGAGAATTTTCTTAATAAATAGTTTTTTTAGTTTTAGTATCCGTTCTTAGTATGGTTATAATTTAATTTAAGAAAAAGTGACCTTAATTTATGATTTTACTTTAGTTTTAGTTTTTAATTCACTAATTATTTTATTGCATACTTTGAACAAGGATAAAAAATAGGGTACTTGTTCATTAATGGGGAGCCACTATGTTTTCTAGTCTAAACATGGTACACACGTTAACTCTGTTCTTTATCATAAAATTTACATTGGACTGTATTCCTAGGTATTTTTTTAACATTTTTTTTTTTTTTTTTTAATTTTAACATCCATTTATTATTAACTACGAATTTTAGGATGGTTTATCTATAGGTTACCACCCTTTTCTAGCCATGATAGGAGTGATGCCTTTTCTTTTTTCGACTGAAAAGCCACCGCCCCTAGTGGGAATCGAACCCACGACCTTTGGCACGGAGTGTTAAGAGCTCACGCCTTTTTAACACTTCAATAACCCTTATAAGAGTGCGATGTCTTTTCTCGAGCGAGCCCCCACCGATTATGATTAGTTGTGTATTTCTATTTCCTTTGTACACACTTGTAGTTTAAACTGTAGTTCACAAAGTTTCAAAGTATTGTAATAATGAAATTTCGGGATTTACTGGCAACAGAGGAAGCCGCATGTTGATAGCGTATTCGCCGCCATTTTATCTGCAATTAAGGACTTCAGTCCTCCCGAAATAAACTTTTAATTTGATTATGTTATTAGTTTTGTGTGGATATAAGTAATTGTATGTTATTGTTTGGAAAATATTCGAAACGAAGTGGCCCCCCGTTAATGAACAAGTACCAAAAATAGGCGTGTATGTATTTTTGTTTAAATAAAGAGTGTTTATTTATGGACTATAATGGGGAAAAATGAAGTTACAGCTAAAACTTCTGCCTATTTAAAACAAAATGAAACAAGTTCTATTAGTTTTAATAATCGAAATAACGAATGATTTACATTAATTCATGTTATTTTTGTAAAACAAAACTAAAGTAAAGCTTTAATTCAGTTTTTAATCAATTCCCAATGTTTTAGTTTTAGTTCAATTAATATCCATTAGTTATTTTAGTTTTTTTTTTTTTTTTTTTTTTTTAGTTTGCAATGTTTAGTTCTAATTTAGTTTATTCTAAAAAGTGAATGTAGTTTTAATTTTAGTTTTGCCCAACATTGCTTGTGACTTGTGATAGGGGTAGGCGGAGGCGCCTCTAGCCAATGACGGCCTTGCTGCGTTGCCACTTCTCCCTCTCCTAGTCCCATGCCTAGGCAGAGCATGGGACTAGGAGTAGAACTGGCAACTCCAGCCAATGAGGCCTTGATGCGTTGCCACTTCTCCCTCTCCTAGTCCCATGCCTAGGCAGAGCATGGGACTAGGAGTAGAACTGGAGTTAGAAAGAAAGAACCCCCCCCCCCCCCTATGATATCTAAACTTCCCTTATTGACCGCCATAGTTTTTTTACAAAATGGTAAACCATTGCTGAAATACTGGAGAATATATTTATAATAAAATGATGAGTTATTGATAAAATTAATTAACTTAATAAATGAGGCAATTCTTTCAGCTTGCTTAGCCATTTTTCTGCCTTTGTTATTCTTCTTTAACTTATTTTTTTTTTTTGTGACTTAGTTATTCCTGAAGAAGTAAAACAAATTTTTACCAAAGAAAAGTTCTTTCCACGGAACTGGAGGCATGCAGTGGAGCTCTGGAATAAATTGGAACAGAACACTAGTGTAAGTTTCCTCTTTTTCTTTTGCCACAAATAGTCGCTGCATACCACATTACTTACTGTTCCTATTCAACAAAAATTTAGTTTGTGGAAATGTAGAACATGGCTCTGTCTCAAAATGAATCACCATTCCAATAATCTTATGTTAAGGTGATTTTGTCCCATTAAAATAAAAGGGATATACTTTTGTTTATACTTGACTATCCTAAGTAAATACCTGGGAACAATAAATGTTTTTGTGGAAAACATATTTTGTACAGGAAATTTTGAGAGGTTAGTGAGATTCGTATGTGTCAGAACAATAACTGCTCGGATATGCGTAATAAAACAGGTAATGCTTTGAAATTCATCGTTAATCAATAGTGAAGGTAGAAATTGTCCAGGTTCGGCCGTAGTATCTTAATAAAACTACATTTTTTGGAGGAAAAAGAGTTTTATTGTTTGCCGAAGTTTCGGCTTGAAATTCAAGCCTTCATCAGGGCTCTAAAACAAGTAGGACATAGTTAATACTAACAAACACACACACACACATTTATATATATATATATATATATATATATATATATATATATATACACACACATACAGTGAAGTCTCACTTATCCGAAACATTCAGTTATACGAAGAATTTTTGGTTCCCCAGTGGAACTCCATTTATTCCTGTGTAATGAATTATTCATTTACACGATATTCAGTTATGCACAATATTCACTTATTGCGAAGCTAATTTGTTCTCCTGGAGTAAATACTATTCAGTTATTCGAAGAGACAACAGCTTTTCCACAAAATGTTTACAGACTTACCAGTGACTTACCCCCACCAGTCCACACTCTCTCACTCACTCATCTCACTTCTTCCTTGTCATTTTAGTAATCCAGCCGTGTTCTATCCACTCTATCTTGTGTGATTTCCTTTGTTTCCGATCTAACACGACACGTGTCAGCGATTCATCCCCCCTCCTCTCTCGTTTAGCAGTGTCTATACAGGAGGCGTTTTAGTAGTCGTGTTCTATTGTCCTTTCATTTTTTTTAAATGAGTAAAAAAACAAGAATAAAGCTTTCGCTTGAAGATAAAATAAAAATACTAAAAGAAGTTGATGACAACCCCAACAAAACAAAAATAGACATAGGGGGGGGGTGTGTTCCCTAAACACTTGAAATTACCTTTGTCAACCCTTGCGACTATTATCGGTAAGAGGAAAGGATTCGAGGAAAATTTTGTGATATTAAACTTGAAAATATAATGATGTGCAACGTTATCTAACAGCAAAATACGTACAAGCAATAAAATTGTGAAATTTTTATGAAGAATCTATTTAATTTTAAAATAGCCACAAAACAATGTTGAGATGCGTCTCTTTCTAAATACAGTAGCATATTATCATATTTAAGGTCCTCAGAGGTGAAGGGGTCTAAGTAACAAACTCAATGTTTTGAGGAAAATGGAGTTGTTAGTTGAACATATTTAGAATAGCAAAAGCTAGATTTTTACAGTTTCGATTATACTAGACAAATCCTCAGGTACTTAGCTGTTTATTATCGATGATACATAATAGGTACGTCATCCGGTTTAAGATTAATATGTAAAAGAATTGGAGAATCTGCACATGGACCCCTTAATTTCCTTCTGGACACAACCCATTCCTGTATCTAACTAATTTGTTTCAAAAATGACACTTAGACCTCTTGACTTCTGGGGCCCTTATTTCAAAGTTTATGAACATACCATGAATTTAATGGCCTATTTGTCAAAGCTAATTCAACAATAAATTCTAAAATTGAATGAAAAGGCCTTTGTTTTTGTTTTTTCTTTACAAAAAAACAATATATTTGTTGCTTATAATTTAAGAGTATTTATGCTGTTATCTACAATACAATTGTAAGATTCACACTTGATTTTAATAATTTTTTATTTTATTTATTTATTTTTTTTTTTTTTTTAGAATGAAAAAAAGAAAAATGACAATAAAACTAATGTAAGTAATATACTATACTTTTGGTACATGATGGCTGGTGGTGATTCATAAAATATATTGTTGTGTTTATTGTTGTGTAATTTGTAAAGATTATTATTGAAACTTTTTTCACATATTAAGTTTACGTTCCCTATGTTCAGAGTTAATTGCTTCCTGATTTTTTGTTCCTATGTTGAAGCTCCTTTGAATAAGTAAAATTGTCTGTAGCTATTTACTTTACATTTTTTAACATCCTTTTATTGGAAATGCAGATTTTTAGGACAGGCTTCATTTATTGAGGGTGCAATCATGAAAGAATTTTTAAACAATTTCTTCACCTTCTCATCAATACTGTCTACTTGACACCAAAAATTACCCTTGTTCTAATCTATATATCCGTGTAGACACGATTCCTATAAGAAACGCTTGGACAAATTTGTTATTCATCAAAATCGGCCGATCTAGAGGGAGAGAGGGTTTACTTAGAAAAAAAATAATTAATGTGCCCCTAACTAGAAATTGTTATATTTCAACAAAACTCAGCGTATGTCATGTTAATTTAACCCTTACACGACAAAGAACCAATATTATGGTGATTAGTGGCTTTGGCCCAGACGATGAAGTACCAATATATTGGCTTGGTGTTACGCCCAGCATATTAGAGTGAAGTGGTTGAGACTTCTCGGTAGAAGATACATCCCAGCCTGGTCCTTCCCCAACTCCAGGAAGTGTTTTTGGGTAGCATTCTAGGATTTTAAGAAAGACAGTGGGCCTTTTCCAAGGTGTAAACAATTAAATTTGCTGTGAAAACATCACAGTTTCAAGGGAAATAAGCTTTCTTTCAGTAATACAAAGGTGTTATGTGTAAAGTTGTTTGCACAAATTAAAATATATATATATATATATATATATATATATATATATATATATATATATATATATTACTAATACATTCACCCAAAAATCTAAAGAAAAAAAAACAAACTTATTTCACATAATTAATCATTTTAGTTTAAATTATTAGGAATTAATTTTTTCTTATTGCTAATTATACTTTTTCATTAAAAAAAAAGTAACTGGGCAATGTAAATTATGGCCGATAGGGAGAAACAAAATAAATCAGTTAGGAATAGCATATTAGCGTGGAATGTAGAGGAAGAATCGGACCGTTTAGGGGCTAATACAGCCCCGTCTGAGGAGAGAGATGGGGTGAAGGCTGGGCAGTCTGAGGGAGTGACAAGTTTACATAGTCCAGCCCGGAAAGGAGTAAAGAGGCAGACATGTTAAAAATAAACTAAATCCATTGATTCGGAATGGGGGTTTACTCCGGAACCAAATTAGCATTTTACAAATTTAAAAAGAGCAAAACTATTCATGCTTATTTTGTATTTCTACAGGTTATTGTGAGCAATTTTTTCAGGAACTAACGTCATTCTGTGGAATCTGCTTAGATATGCAGCTCCTGCCTGACGGAGTTTTAAAATAAATTACAGAAGTCAACATTTGATCTAAAAAAAAAACTGGAGCAGTATGGTCATTATGGGGTTTTTGGGGGTCGCTGATTACGATGAACGGGTTGTTTAACCTTCATCACATCATATTCAAGGTCATTTGAAGATCAAATAGAGACAAACAAAATATCTGAAAAAAATGCATGTGTATGTTTTTGAGGTCCCTGAATCCGAATCCGTAGTTTGTTTGACTCGCACTGACTCCCAGAAAAGGAATTTTCCAGATTTTTTTCTAAGTATTTTTCTCTATTTGACCTTCAAATGATCCCTAGGAAAAGGCGTAAAATACAAACAAACTACGGATTTGGACTCGGGCCTGAAAAACAATTTTTCCTACGGGTTTTTCTCTATTTGGCCTTCAAATGACCTTGAATCTGAAGTGATGAACCTGCTCATCGTTATCAGCTACCCCATAAGGACCATACCGCTCCGAGTGTTTTTTTTAGATCAAATGTTGACCTTTGTTATCTATTATAAATACTGAAATAAACCCATGCTAACCAACCATTTTAATTTAATATTTGTTATAAACTTCAAGGAGTTATGGAACATTGCCCATGACTGCATAAATAATGGTAATCGTTAATTTAGTTTCTGTCCCTAAAATCAGCAATTTTTTTTTATTAAAAAATTATCCTTTTTAACAATGATTTTATTACTTACAGGTTAGAAAAACACAACCAAAGAAGAGTCTGGAGAATGTGAAAGTTGAATCACAAGCTAATAAGAAAAATAAACGAAAAAGCCCTAAAGAAGATAAAGGTGTCCGTCCGAAGAAGAAAAAAAGTATTACTCCAAATGATAAGAAAAATCGAGCTGGAACTAAAAAAACTGCTAAAAACAATGATGCTCCAAAAGAGAATGTTAGAAAAGCTCCGTCCAAAACAAAAGCTGTTAAACCTAAAGTGAGTTTTTGACTTTAGCCTTTACTTTACTCTGAAAGGATTTGGTATATCCCGTTCAGTTAGATGGAATAGTTCAAATCCCGCATGAGCAAAAACTTTTGGGAATTATTCCCAGTGATTAAATGGGTCCACCATTTGCATTACTATTTCAATGAACAACACACTATGTAAAACTCAATAAAAACTGATTGTGGCCTGTTTTAGGACTAGGGATGGCTATGTGAGGTCAGGCAAGGGAGATAGTCTTCAATGTTTATCAATACGTAGACCAAGCTAAGGCTGAAAACAATTTAGACTACATCGCCTGTTCAAATAGATGATTAGATTGAGGGAAAAGGGTGTAGCCTATCTATTTTCCAGGTAGAAAATTGACGGTCAAAATTCTCTCAGTCATAATTGTATCGCTACAAAATTTAAAACATTTTTAGCCTTAGCTTTGGCTAAGTATTGATAAATATTAAACACTATCTCTCAAAGCCTTTCCTCGTCATAAACATGATGTAATCATAGCGATTCACGTTTAGGGGTTTGACCATTAAAAGGCTTTACAAATGGCGGAACAGAAGGGAGAGGGCAGGGAAAAATTTCATGAAATTACAAAGCACATGCTCAATTGATGTCTTGGGCTTATCTGAACAGGCTATACCGTGTTTCTCCCCTCCCCCAGTGCTTAGGAAACCCCCTTACACACCCACGACATTGACCCGATGACATTCAAATCTCGCCATGAATGAGGATTATATAAAATCATTCTAAGATGACACATATCCTGCTTTCTTTATCCTCAGGCTGTCTTGTATATTGTCCAGCTTTCAAGAAAATTAGAAATTTCTAGAAAACAAAGTTGGAACCAATTGTGTTTTCAGCACGCATACTCCCTCCCTCCATAGAGAGGAACCCTACTTACAAGGTTGACCACATGACACAATCTGGAAGTGCTGACTAGAAAATTTCACGTTTCACTCATAGATCACGAAAATAATGTTGGTTCAAGTTTGTGTGTATAAATAAATATATATATATATATATATATATATATATATATATATATATATATAGCCCTACAGCGTTTAGTACAGTCTGCCTCAAACCTCCAAAATGTTTACTTTTCGTCATCGCTGATTCAAAATTTCCTCACTTTATTCTTGCCTTACTCCTTCCAAACTTCATATTTCTTCCCTCAGATGCTGCTACATATATTTCAACATATTTCTTTATATTTTTAGGCACCTGTTGAAGAGGAGAGTGATGAGCAGCCGTCTTCCAAGGAAGAAGGTTAGTCAATAATATTTCTGAGCTTTTGACATTTATTTTATTTTTTTTTTTTTTTTACGGGCACCGACAACGGGGCCATTAGCGCCGTTTTGGCATTTATTATTTAAATTTTAAAGTCCATTTGTAATTTAACTCAGAATTTTAGGACGGGTTATCTATAGGTTACCACCCTTGTCTTGCCAGGATAGGGCTGATGCCTTGCCTTTTTTCCCAAAGAAAAGCCATCACCCCTGGTGGGAATCGAACCCATGAATCTTCGCACGGAGAACTGGCCTCCGTTTTCACATTTGACAATATTCGTCAAACAACCTTCGTACAGGTTGCATATTGAGCATATCTTGTCACATTTTATCCTGTACTGGATTCCATTCATAAATATTCTCAGCTCCATCCTTCCAGCTAATCTCAGCTGAGATAAAATTCGAACCTTGTAGAAAGAAGTTGAGTTGAATGATGGTTGGAAAATATGTTTTTAGGGAACAAATCTTTAGCTTACCATTTCCTAATCTGAGCAACTCGATTCTTCTAAATCTAGAATGATTGACGTAATTTAAACTGATACAGCATGGCTTCTGCACGAAATTATCAAAAAGTTTGGATCGAAATTTCAGTTTTACCGGAGTCTAACGTTACACCGGGACTTTCATGCATTCGTAATTGCCGTTTTTATACCGTGATGCAATTCTGTCTGCCTCCCTTTCCTCTGTTGTAGCATTTACACATCAATTAAACATTATTTACATTTATTTTGTTTTACTCATATTCAGAGTTTTCATGCAGACTTGTTACCATTGTTCGATATTTTTCAGGCTGCTAATTCCATTGTCATTGTAAAATTATTATTATCATCGTTTCTTTACTTAAAATTAATGTTACTATGCTCTTTAACATATGATGCACATTTTATAAGTTTTAAATTGTAATTTTATAGATTTAACGGTAATCCGTGTAATGTTACAAATATTTTTAAGCTAAAAGTTAAGGTTTTTTCTTTTTAAGTGAAATTATTTTATTTTTAACTGACATGAAATTTGCGTTTAAAGTCATGAATTTGGCTTTCACAATAGTAGTTGACACCCTGTGATTGAACCCTTACCTTGTTGATGGTTTGTTTGGATTATGAATTTTCAAAGAATCCTCTATTCTATCAATTGAATCGTCTGCGAACTCTTTTAAGTCACTAGCACCATTTCTAGCATTTCGAAGGAAAACTTTTTTACAAACCATATCTAAACATTTTAAAAATAACTGGTCTTAAAATCACAAAAAAGTCATGAATTTTGAAACCATGTCACAAAATTTCAGTTTTACCGAAGTCTAATGTAATCCTGGGACTTCCACCCATTCATAATTGTCACCGTTTTCGTATGGCGACACAATTCTATCTGCACCTCCACACCCGTTTCCTCTGTTAGATTCCTTTGTTGTCCCATTTACACATCAGTTATCCATTATTTGCATACATTTGTTTTTTTCTTTATTCATATTCAGAGTTTTTCATGCAGACTTAAATATTGAGATTGTGTACACTTTAATTCTGTAGATTATGTGCATTGATAATAAATATTTAGTTAGTAATATTTTTAAAAATGTTGAATTCTGCTACTATTGGTCAATATCTTTAGGTTGCTAATTCTATAGTAATTCTAAAAATTTTAGTATAATCGTTTCTTCACTTCTAATATTAATGGAACTATCCTCTTCAGCACATGATGTACATTTTATACAGTTCTATTACTTGTTTTCAATTTAAATGTATGTAAACTTGTAAGTTTATAGATATCGCGCCAATCAGATAACCCGTGTAAGGTTACAAATAATTTTTGGCTAAAATTAAAGACTTTTTCTTTTTAATTGAAATTATTTTCTTTTTAATGGGCATGGAATTTGCATTTCAAGTCATGAAACTGCCATGAAATTGGCTTTCACAAAAGAACTAGACACCCTGTCTAAGCGCAAAATGTTGTGTTTGAAGTATTGAAATTTGTTTTAAGTTATTAGCAGTCAAGGAATAGTTTCGATTCGGCTAGGAAAACATTAATACGATGTTTGTAAAAAATCTATATTCACACTTTTGGGCTACTCTTTGGTAGCCTTCATCAGCTAAAAGATAAAACACAAATGCAGAATTAATAAACAGAATAATTAAAACAAAATATATGATAGATCTATGAATAAAAATCGCTTATGCGAACATTACTTTGTTAAAAATAAGTAACAGAACATTATAAACAGGTAAGTGAACAATATATTTTTTTCTGTTGATCTATTAAATATTGTTTATTGTTTTAATTATTATTTTTATTAATTCTACATTTGTGGTTACGACGTGTACGAAGGCTACCAAAGAGTAGCCGAAATGTACTGAATACAGTTTTTTTTTTTTTACAAAAATCCTATTGATGTTTTCCTAGCCAAATCCCAACTATACCCTGACTGCTTATCACCTCGACGACTAACTATCTACACCTCAATACGTTTTAAGTATAGCTTTGAAATAAGTTGTGTTATATTTATCTGTGAATATGTGTAATAGGGAATACTAAAAATAAATATACTTGTAATAGGTAATGAGCAAGTCATTGCCAACCACGAGAACATGTTTGATTGGGTGTAATTAAAAATTAAATTTTATTTAAATTGTATTCCTACTAAAATCGTAATTGTATGGCTTTTTAGCTGAGAATGGTGAACCTTTTCCTCCTGGTTTGGAAGGCGACTCTATGTTCCTCATGCCTCAAACCGTAAGTTAATTTATTATAATTTTATTCAATTATTTTAAGTCAAACTATGTTCTATGTTTAAGAATAGAATATAGTTTGATTTTCCTTTACTAATATTCAGAGTTTTTAATGCAGTCTTAAATATTATAATTGGGTACACTTTAATTTACTAAATTATATGCATTGAAAATGTATTATTAAATGTTACTAACTAAACATACAAGTTAGTAACATTTTCAGAAATTTTGAATTCTCCTACCATTGTTCAATACTTTAGAGGCTGCTAATTCCATATGCATGCTAAAACTTTTACCATAATCATTTCTTCACTTTTAAAATTAATGTAACTATCCTCATATATATATATTATAGTTTTATTAATTGTTTTAAATGTATGTAAAATTGTAAGTTTATGGATATCAGGGTAATCCTCGTAAGGTTACAACAAATTTTTAGCCAATAGTTAAGGCCTTTTCTTTTTAAGTGAAATTATTTCCTTTTTAATCGACATGAAATTTGCATTTCAAGTCATGAAATTGGTTTTTACAATAGTAGTAGACACCCTGCTATAAAACTAAATAAATATTTGTGGTAAAAATAAATAAATATTTGTGAAGTGTGAATTTTTATGTCATATACCTTCCATCTATTTCTCTTATGTCTACAAAATTGTATAAAAGCATTTTTTTTATGTGATAGATTTGCATAAGTAGATTTCTTCAATTACACAGGCACATAAAATAAAAAAGTGGTATTTTCCAAAGACGCCATACATATATTCTTATGTATTTCGACGGGCTGAATCTGGAGTCCGTTTCATTCCAGCACATCAGGTTTAAGGGCATTGAGGTCAAATTTTGTATGAAGTCGTTAAAGAAGAAATAACTAGAGCTTCCATTGTTTTGAGGGTCTGTCCATGAATTCGAATCCAAGGTTTGTTTCACTCCATCGGCGCAAAGTCAAGGTCATTTCTAAGAGAAATATGTTTATTTTGCAAAAAATCAATCTGCAGTCAAAAATTAATTTTTGCAAAATATACTTTGTCCTTGATATGACATTGATTTTTTGCTGATGGGGTGAAATAGACTTCGGATTTAAATCAGCGACCCTCAAACCATGGAAGCTCTAGTCTTGTGACGGAGTCTTCTTAAATGACTTCATACAAAATTTGACCTTCAAATGCCCTTAAACCTGACGTGATGGGGCGAAACAGACTCCGGATTCAGATTCTGCGTGTCGAAATACATAAGTATATATGTATAGTGTCTTAAGAAAATACCCCTTTTTTTATTTTGTGTGCCTGTGTTACTATTTTGCCTTCCGATGAATTGTTCCTGCGATGTATGCAGCGTTATTTGTGGAGTTCTCGATTTCGTAGAAGGTAGAAAAATAATGTCTCTCCACTGTTTTTCAAAGTATTTATTAGCAAAAGCTTTTCGAGAACATGGTTCTCATTGTCAGTGCATCTATTATTCCACCGGTAGTACTGCTAACAGCCTCTCCGAACAGGTGTGAGGTAATTACCTCATTATTTTTCTACCTTCTACGGAATTGTTCCTGCAATAACTCGTTATTAAACAAGTGTTTTATATATTTTTCAGTCATTAACTCCTTCAGGACTGTTGAATTCGATGAAGAGGACGTCCGCTAAAGGCCGATTCACTCCTCCTACTGATTTGTTTGATAATATTTATGGATATACGCATTCCAATAATAGTTCACTTGCGAACACATCGCCTGGCAGCGTTACAAACAAGTAATTCTTTATGTTTTATTTTAAAATTTGTGAATAATTGTTGGGCTGTGGCAAACTTAGTCTTATGCTTTTTCATTCTTTCATCATGTTTCCAATAATAATTATGAGCAGTCAATGAATAGTTGGGAGTCGGCTAGGAACATCAATATGATTTTTGTAAAAATCTGTATTAAGGCTATTTCTTTTAGTTGACAAAGGCTACCAAAGAGTAGCCGAAATGACCTTAATACAGATTTTTCCCAAGCCGAACCCCAACAATTCCCTAACTGCTCATCACCTTGACGGATTACTATCTACACAGGGTGTCTACTGCACAAAAAAGTCGCGAAAATCATGAAAATGTCACAAAATTGAAAATAGGACATGACAATCACGAAAAAGTTGTGAATTTTGAAACCATGTCACGAAATTTCAGTTTTACTTGAGGCTAACTTAATCCCAGGACTTCCGCGCATTTGTAATTGTTGCCGCTTTTGTATGGCGATGTAATTTCATTTTCCTCTCCCACCCCCTTACTCAATCAGATTCCTTTTTAGTAGCATTTACTTATCAATTATGTACACATTAATTTACTATATTATGTACATTCCATAGTCATTTTAAAATTTGTAGTATCATCGTTCATTCACTTTTAAAATTAATTTGACTATCCTCTTAAACTCTTTTGTATTTTTCAGGAAAAGTAACGTTGTGAAGAGGTTGGCTAAAGCAAAGAGCAATACGAAAGGGCAGAAACTCCGCCAATTGAACTATGTTCCCATCGATGATGCTAATCAGGAGATTATCGGAGAAGTGATTCGTGTTGCTGGAACAAACCCCACCAGAACGCCTCCTCTTATCAAAGAAGTGTTCCGAGATAATGAAAATAGTGATTATTTTACAGATTCTGACTAATTTTTTAATTATGTGAATAACAACCTGTTAATTTTAGCCCCTTAAATTGTTATTGTGCTTGTGGTAGGCATGAACTGTTGATAAAAAATTATAGATTTTTATTTGTCTGTATATATGTATTGTAATAATGATGACATTTTTATTTTTATATACATAAATCACTTATTTTTATTATTTATTGACTTTATTGCCCCGCCTATTCTATTTAGAAATACAATATACGATGTAAATCTAAACAAATTAATTACAAAGCAATGTATGTACATATACCTACAGTTGCGGACAAAATTAAGTGGACAGATATCATGAATAACAAAAACGTATGAATCACAGGAACTGCGTCATCATAGCACGATTCTGGTGTTTATTCCTGGTGACATTATTTTGTTTTAATCTTCATTGAAAAAAAATGAAATCTGAGAAGCAAGATTCCAGGCCCCACAAAAGGAAACTGACAGTATCCTAAGCGGAATGCATTTAAAGAAAACAACCATTTAAAAAGTGAGGTAAAAAAAGAAAAGAAAATAATGTTCAAAAGAAGAAACCAGGAAACAGTACAGTAGTAGAAAGTACTCATACAGGATCTACGAATTACGCTCCGAATACAATGCAAACTTGGTTCTTATTTTACGAATTCTGTTTTACAGGCAACTATATTGTACTAATATAAGCAGTTACAAAAATAACAAGCAATAAAAACTAAGGTAAACAGACATAAAGAACTGTTCAACTAAACAAAACCAACAACTTCAAAGTTTTAACCACTTATTTCTTCGAAGGACATTGCAAATTTAGGTACTTACGTATTAGCGTCAAAGCAGGTTAAAGAGCCGGGTCTCAGAGAACTGGATCTACACCGTGTCAGAGATCTGGATCAAGGAGTCAAATCAGATTTTGCCAATATGGCGACGGGATTATCAACGATTTAGGTTAACTAGAGTTTTGATATAACCTTTAGCTAGCGAAAACGCGTAGCGCTTATATTAATAGCATAATTGCTATGCGTTTCCGCTCGCTCAAGATTATATCTAAACTCTAGTCAATCCAACTCGTTGATAATATAGATGAAGGATGGTTTTTCGCTGGATAATGGACTGATAAACAATTTGGTATCGCTTCGAAAAAGTAGCTTTCATCCTAGCTATTCTGATGTCGCTATCTCGCACAGAAACTGAAATCGCGTAACAAAAAAAAACAACAACAATTGCGTGGGTAAATAAAGCACAAATGAATTGCGTTAAAAAGACAAAGGGAACAAGATGGTTACTATAAACACAATAGATGATATCTCTGATAGTGATTGACCAATAGAAATGCGTTATCCATGATCCAGATCTCTGAACGAGACCTGCCTCTTTAACCTGCTTTGACGCTAATACGTAAGTACCCAAATTTATTTGTCAGTAAAACAGGATATATGAAATGAGAAATAATTTATTGTTGCCTGAATTAGAGCTTTCGGGTCTTTTTGCGAAGACCACATCCAGTTACTTTTGAAGTAGCAGTAGTGATTGTATCAGTGATTCAGCGCATGCGCATAACTCCTTTGCCTTCCTATTGGAGGATTCCGATGACCAATTGCATTGATTCTTGTTGGGAGTAAAGTAACCTTCAACAGTGAATTAGCTTTTGTTTATGAAAAAGCTCTGCTTATGTTAGTGAGAAAAATGAGTCTTTTACAATTAGTTCGCGATGTTCCTGACAAAGAAAAAGGGATTGGTTTCTTACTCGGAAAAATTAATGGAATCCTATTAATTTTAGCGAGTTGGATAGACTAGAGTCGCTAAAATTAATATAATTCTATTAATTTCGAGTTGGATTGACTAGAGTTTTAATATCTTCTTTAGCGAGCGTAGAGAGCGGAAACGCATAGCAAGTATGCCCATAATGCTAAATAAATGTAAAATATCCAAAAAAGAGAGAGAAAAGGAATAAAATATGTTTGTTTACAAATATCGTTGTTTGTTGTCCTTCATAACCTGCAAAACAGTCAACTTTAATGCTTAATAACTTTTTTCATAGTTGAGAGAATTGATTTGATCATATTAACCTTTTTATTAATAAATATTGCTTGCCATTATCTTAAATGGATTATAACGGTAGATAACGAGTCAAGTAGTAGTAGATAACCAGCAAAGAACCTATTAGCTAATCAGTAAGCTTATCAGCGAGTACGAGTAACTGTTATAAATCACTACTGCTACTTCAAAAGTAACTGGATGTGGTCTTCGCAAAAAGACCCAAAATCGTGGTTAATTCGAATAAAATTTTGGATAATTCGAATTTTTTACGAGTCTTTACCTCCAATGGGAAGTGGTCGATAGGGGTTCCGGGACAAGAAGCGCGGCGGTCTCATAGTCTAGTTCTTGGACTCTATGAGTTCTGCAAAGTGGTGGGTCACACTTCCTCCCTTCCTAGGATTATAGTTACATCCTGTCGTTTTATCCTAGAATTCCCTCCCACCATCCCTCTGATCTTCATTTCTTATTCAGTTATGTCAGTCAGCGCCTAGATCTGTTGTATTGTTCGTGCCTTGAATCACTGGTATACAGTGGAGTTGTTGATTTAGGATGTCGAAGCCTAGAAGTTATAAAACTTTAACGTTGTCAGAGAAAATAGCTTTCTGATTTAAGAAGTTGAAAAAGGAATAAAGAAAAAATCTAAAAATTCCAAGGAATTTCGCCTAACACTAGATCAACTTACCTAAAAAACAAAGACAAAGGTTCTTACCCATGAAAATGCCTTTTTTTCAAAACAATAGACTTATTTTTACTTTTTTGATAAATTATTTATTACTCATGTAAGTAATCATCAATTTATGAAATATTTGTTATTGTCTAAATAAAATGTATGTATTTTTTTTTTTAATTAAAAAATTTGAGAATATTAAATTCGATTTTTTACCCCTTTATTTTCAAAAACTTTTGTGATTCGAATTTTGGATGATTCGAACTTTTTTATCGGTCCCTAGGGGTTCGAATTATCCATGTTCTACTGTATATGAAACTTTCTGTTCCATATCCTTATCGCTACAGATGTGAAACCCTTAAAATAAAATAAATAAATAATCTGCTATCCTTTTCTTTAAGAAATGTTATAATAGAGTTCTCTGTAAAAGGTTTAATGAGTTCTATTAAATAAATATTTTCCAATTTCCATTAATAGTTATAATATTAACTATTGGACTTTTTATACATAAATTCATTTAATTACTCAACAATATATTTCAATTTGAACCACCGCTATTTTCGTTATCTGCAAGTTCTAAAACGTGAAATCTTTTAGTCGGAACTTTCGGATCACGTCATGGGGTCGACGTCAGAAGCTGGTTTCCTATCTATGGAGCGAAGGAGGAAACGAGTTAAAAACAACAACCAGTTAATAGGTGAGGTAAATAGAGGAAACAAACAATTACGGCAGAATTACAAGCAATCCTATTAGCTTTATCAAACGTTGATACAATAAACTGCTCAAAGATCCAATTATTTACAGACTCACTCAGTTCATTGCTCTCTTTTAACAATATGTACAGCACACACGCCATTGTCAAACAAATATACCATCAACTCTACAGACTACAAGAACAAAACATATCCATCACAATGATCTGCCTACCCGGACATACAAATATCACAGAAAGTACGACAGTCGACATTCAAGCAAAATTGGCTACAAGAAACAGAATATTGACATAGAAAACGTGACTATACAAGACATAAAAAAAGAACTAGTTGATACTGTACAAGTAACATGGCAAAAATACTGGACAAACATACAAAACAACAAACTCAGAGAAATCAAAAATACTATCTACGAAATGGAGCTCAAGTAGCCGAAGAAATAGACAAGAAGAGGTTATACTATGTAGATTACGCATAGGACACACTTTACCAACTTCCTCTTATTTAATGACAAATAAAGAACAACCCATTTGCATTGTAACGTTCCAATGACAATAAAACACTTACTAACGGAATGCAGAATACGAGAACAACTAAAATTACCTTACAACTTACAGGAACTACTGACAGAGGGTAGTCCCTTCATTAACGATATATTAACATTTTTAAAACAACAACCTACACACAAAAATTTGATTCCAGGATAAAATTTAGTCGGCCGGAAGCCTTTAGACATATTTATTTTTATGGTATAATTGTAGCGGCGACTCGCTCGCGTACTCTTGCTTTGTGCCGACGGAAGTCGACACTTAGTTCCTTGGGCATCGTTCGCGAGCGACTCATACGCTAGTTATAAACCCATCTGGCTTTTGGACTGAGGTTATTCAGATTGTAACGAGAGTTGGTTATGTGTCGGTTGCTAAGATAAATGTTCCTGCCATTTTGTAATATTCAAATTTGTGATTTTCGGTGAAAGACGTAATATACATATAACTAAAATATATTTGTGTATTTATTGACAATTAATTGCGTAAATACGCAAAATAATAATAATCTGATTTCAATTAAAAAAAAGATTTATTTTTTTAACACGTAATGGCCATTAAAGGAAGGCCTAAAAAATGTAGGAGCTTCCATGACCCAGTAATTAATACGTATGTAAATATAGTAACTATAGTGTAAATAGCAATACTGTAAATAATGTTTAACTCTTATTTCTGTACACAAATCTACCAAATTTTGTTTTATGTTCCCTTAACACTTTTGTATTAGTTCCATAAGTTTGTATTTTTTTATAAAACTGTATTTTTGTATTTTAAAAAGAGCAAGTCACCTTCGTTGCGAAGCTCTTAAAATAACTTTAAAAAAAAAAAAAAAAAATAGAGGAAAACACCGTTCGTGGTTGCAGGCGGTATAGACATCTTGCTTAATACCGCCTGCAATAAAAACCCTTCATACCTGCCTCCCTTCCATTATCACCACACTTGGTCTGCCATTATAGTTGTGTTCATTTCAACTATGATGGCAGACATTGAATTACTAGAAATAAACTATGATTTTGTCCCTCATAGAGTTTACGCTATAGCTGGTAATAATATCTCGAACCCTTGCACAGCCTCCTCACCCATCAGCATCCCCAGTCAGAACACTTCTTGGTAATGCTCGCAAATATAATTGGTGTTTCCAAATGACATCTTTGGAACATAAATGTTTAAATTTTAACGTCCATTTATTATTGACAACGAATTTTAACCTGTGCTAGTTAAACTCCTGTTACTGGTAACCTATAGATAACAGGTTATCTGTTTGTTAGATGCTGTAATAAACTGCAAAAAATTATATAGTAGCGTTAATTTTGATGATACATCATTTAACGCAATAAAATAACTACTTATCTGCCGAGACGAAGCACGGGTATTCACCTAGTAATAAATACTTGAAAGAACCTTTTGGGTAAATGTGAAGACGAGGGTTCTAGGCACTGATTGTTTTGAAATTTTGCACTATATCATATTTTGATGCACTGAACACGAATCCGTTAAAAAAAAAACTCGCTCTCAACTAGGAAAGAAGTTATGAAGCACTAAAGTTCACTGTTATGGAGGTTATAAAAGTTGGCGTAAACAGCGTATTAATAAACATGCATATTAAGAAGAATGTCTAGGACGACTTTTGGGCAGACGTGCTGTGCGTTTACGCTCGCTCAAGAAGATATCAAAACTCTAGTCAATCCCACTCGCTGTTAAGGATAGAATTCCGATGTTATAGAGGTTATAAATAGTTTATCAACATTTCAAATGAGAGTTCTTTGTTTCCCAATGTTACATGTCTGCGCATGCGCATGTTTACAAATACGGCAACTTTAACCTCGATAGTATGTTTAACGGATTCGTGTTTAGTGCATCAAAATACGATATAGTGTAAAATTTCAAAATAATCAGTGCCTAGAACCCTCGTCTTCACATTTACCAGCTTTTGTAAAGGGAAACGCCAAGATACAGGAATGAGGAAGAATTAAAGAGGAAAAGAGAGACAGATCCTTACCTTATAAGACTGACATGTCCTCACTTACTTAGCGCCTCAATTTCAGGGATTGGAAGAATTTATCCCCTTCCTCAGCTAGATAAATCACTTCAGACCTGATAAAATGAATTCAGAGAAAATAGATATGGGAAATGATTAATAGTGGACTATAAAATACAATCCTATAGTCATTAATAATAGTCTTCAATCATTTTTAGAAGAACTAATCCTGACTAATTTAATGCCCTAACATTCGTCACGCAGGTGCTTGACAATTAAGGCCTTTCCTCAGAATTTGGGTAGTGTAGACTGCATTCTGAATAATTTGAGGTAATACTGAAGGAGAGTGTCCTCAGCACCGATTTTCTTCAAAATTTGCACTATAACGTATTTTGATGCACTAAACACGAATCCGTTGAAAAAAAAAAGTTGCTCGCAACTAGGAAAGAAGTTATTAAGCACTAAAGTTCACTGTTATGGAGGTTATAAAGACGGGGTAAACAGCTTATATGTAAACACCTTAATGACGAAGTGTAATTGAAATTTAGACTCACCTGTGGTAGCTGACTTGGTCGTAAACTGTCGCTTTTGGGCATACGTGCTATGCGTTTCCGCTCGCTCAAGAAAACATCAAAACCCCTAGTCAATCCAACTCGCAGAAATGAAAAGAATTCTACGGCCCAAAAGTCGTCCAAGGCAGTCTTCCCTAACCTTCATAACAGTGAACTTTTTTTTTAAATAACTTCTTTCCTAGTTGCGAGCAACTTTTTTTTTCAACGGATTCGTGTTTAGTGCATCAAAATACGTTACAGTGCAAACTTTGAAGAAAATCGGTGCTGAGGACACTCTCCTTCAGCTTTACCTAATTTGATTAAAATAACCTTATATGAATAAATTAAAAACATAAATAGTTCTTCTCTTTTACATTTGTAATGAGGAACTACTTCAATTATTATTTTTTTAATTAATTTGCTTTGTTTATACACGGTACTACACTACTTAATAAATACACAAAAACTACACATTTTCGTATTTTGATCTGACACAGGACCGGGATACAGTCCCTCTAGTGGTAGAAATCAGAAGTCATAGAGGCGCTCCTAGCAGCAGATTTGCTAATCTACTTTTTGGCGGGCAAATTCTATTCAAACATAGTACAAGTAAACCCGCCTTCCGATAGACCGATTTAGTTCATTTTTCCAACACATTTTAGCATAAATATGCTTTAGCGGTGACTAAACTGGAAAAAAAGCTACAAAAAAGTGTCCGCTGGCGTTCGCGCATGCGCAGTGGCCATGCACGAAAAAGAAGACTGTATGTGCCACAAAACAGTCTCCGCTGGCGTTCGCGCGTGCGCAGTGGCCATGTACGAAAAAGGTGACTGCATGTTATGGAGAACATTACATAGGTTTATCGGGTGGACCTAAAGCACATTCATGTTCCTGAATTTGTTTCTCTGTAGATTACCACTACGAATACCGAGTTTTGTTGAAATATGACAAAAATTGCTGCTGGTTGTGGCAAATTGTTAATGTGGGTCCGTTAGGTAGGATCGATAAAGATTTGAAGACATTTTTCAAAACTTCTATCATGAGTCCAGCTACTTTCCTTCGGAGGAAAGTGCTAAAAGTGTTTATGATGTTCAACGGCATGATGTTAAACATCTTTAGAACGGCGTATGTCTTGAACGAAAACAAATAGAAACATGAAGTTTCAAGCATTTAACTACATGTTTTGTCTCGTTTCACCCTCTTGAATATTCTCATCTACTTCAGATACACCCTGCATAAATTGACGCCTTTAAACGGAAAGGAACAAAGTGCCATCTGTTCATTCTTTAGAGAATTGGGTTTAAAGTTTTTTGTGGGTCTAAAATTCCTTTATTATCTGAAATGTTTCATTCATTTTCTCTCATTAAAATAAACTATTGTTATGGTAATGGGGTTTTATTTTTATAGTTATTGATAAAAATGGTGTTTGATTCCTTTCTGTTTATTACAGCATACTGGATACACCGTTTCACTTTTTTTGGTATTGTTTCTTGCTTTAATGACAACATTATATTTTAACCAGTTTTTTATTACTATATAAATTCTCTACAAGATAGCACCAAAAACTCAATTTCGTTAAAAATGGCGCTTGGTTCCTTTCCGTTTAAAGCCGTCCAAATAAAGATTTAACTGAACATACTGGACCGGTATCGTCTTTGGGGTGAAAATGCAACAGTATCTAAATAAGTCCCATAACGATTTTAAAGATATTCTTGCATTTTCATGCCAAAGATGAACACGGCTTGTCCATTTAAAGAACCTTGACATTGAAACGTCATTCTGGCAATTATGACGTCATGAAACTGACGCCATTCTTAGAATGTAATAGGATAGCTTTAGCGGTGAAAATGATCGATATACAAAGTCGTGAGCAGAGGGCTTTCACCTTATCTCTTATCATATCTATGATGCTTCTTAAAGAAAAATACCTCTTGGAAATTGACATTTTAAATAGGGGAAAAGCAGGCCCTTCCCGTTTTTTAAATGATTAAAAGTACTTCAAATGTTAACTGACTTTAAAATAGAATCCAATTGAAACCCCGGTTTAAGTCCTATCAGCCGCTTATCTCTGAGGAATGCAATGAACCGTTATGTGGACTTCTCCCACCCAAACACCATTTCTTTCTCCATAGTTACCTCTAAAGCCCTATGGGTTCATGTCATTTCAATTAGGGATGATAATAATGAATATCACGTGATGAATTATTTAGGAGGGTAATTTATCTCAGTTATTATGGAGATTAAGGAAAAGGGAAAGGCCAAAAAATCCAAAATTAATACTGAACATTCTAACAAGGACATTAAGGACAACAATGTGCTTGATAAATCGAAAAAGGAAAACAAGCCTTTTAATGGGCCTAAAATAAAGGATTCCGGAAACACTGAACTTAAAAATTCACAGTTCTTGGAGCGTGTCCAGGTATATTGTAGTATGCGAATGCCAAATTTAGTTATGATTGAGCATGCATGCCATTAGAATTTTCATGATATTTTGTCCATTTAGGGTGATGGTCAGTCATTTGAAAAGAACTCAGAAGCTTATGATGCCAACTTGTCCAATTCAGGGAAATTATCTAGAAGATTTCAGATAAATATATCTTTGGATGCTGTCGCAGTAACACTTACCATTTTATCGTTGTTCTCTAGGTTTTACAAATTAACAGAACCACCTAATATTGTGTATGTTTTAATAGAAAATCATATCTGCAATGTAAAAAATAATTAAAAATGATAGCTTATCATTCAAATGATTTTTCAGCTTTGATGAACTTCATTTTGGTAAATACGTAGGCCTATATGTTAAAAGAGTTTTTCATTTTGATGGGCATCCGCCACTTGGAAAGCTTTTAATTAGCGCAGCAGCTGTTTTAGCAGGATTTGATGGTATTTAGACCAAAAAATATTTAAATAGACGACATTTTGTGTTTATGTTTTCTTTATCGTTATTTGAAATGTTTCAGGAAACTTTAAATTTGATCGGATTGGTTCTCCATACACTGACTCAGTTCCTATTTATGCTCTTCGATTTGTGCCAGCGTTATGCGGAAGTCTCATTATTCCTGCTTCGTATTTCTTAATGTTGGAACTTGGATGTTCTCAATGGGCAGCTACACTTGCGGCCTTCCTTCTTCTTTGTGGTAAAAATTTGGATTTTCTCAAATTAAAAAATATTGATTTTAATATGATTAACGCAAATGTTGTTGAGGTTCTTTATTATTACTATAATAGTTGTCAATAAGCTTTCCGGGAGAAATGTGAGAAAAATTTATGTTCGTATTCCTACATTTTTCTTAGTGAAATTATCACATAGTTTATTTATTTATTTATTTATTTTTTATGGTGCATCGACATCTGGGCCATTAACATCAACATCCAAGGGGCAACGAGGAATGTTCTCAACGAACCGTGAGATGAGAAAATTCCTGCCGGTGGTGGCAATCAAACCCACTATCTCCCTTTGTAGACGTGTATATGAGCTATATTCAGTTTGAATATAACTGATATACTCAACACATCATGAAGGATTTTACCCGGATTTAATGTTCACTCTCAAAATTTTATGTGTTTGGACCTAAAATTAAATTTAAAATCACAAAAGACTTTAACACAACAAAATATAATATCACTAATATAAACTAATAATTTAAAAAATTTTGAGGAACAACTCTTGCCACTGTCTTCAAGAATCAATTGATCCTTCCCCACCCTCACCCCAACATACATACTTATATTTAAATACCAAATAAATAAAATGGTGTTTATCTGCTTTCAGATAATGCTTTACTTACTCAATCAAGATTTATTCTCTTGGAACCTGTGCTCCTTTTCTTTATGCTCGTTGGCCTTCTCTTCCTCTTGAAATTTCTTAAAGTTCACAAGACAATAAAATCAGCTCGATGGTGGTTGTTTATTTCTTTATCATATTTTCTTTTGACGTCCGCAACATGGTGAGTATTTTTTCTCATTTTTTTATTATGAGTATAATTTGTCAAGAGTAGTATTGTTACAATTTTTTTTTCTTACAGCGTGAAGTACGTAGGATTTTTCACATTAATGCTGGCTTCGAGTTTAGTCTGGTATGAATACTGGGAGATTCTACCAGACAAATCTATATCTGATCGAGCCCTCATAGGACATGCTTTGGCTCGTTCGGCTGTTGCACTTGTTGTGCCTCTCTCGTTGTATCTTGGAGTGTTTTATGTCCACCTTGCTATTCTCACTAAGGCAGGTCCTCATGACTCTGTCATGACGAGTGCCTTCCAAGCAAGTTTAGAAGTGAGTATTTCATCAAAGCCTCTTTTATTTAAATGGCTGGTGATTGTTCATGTTAGATTTTTAAAAAATATAGTATAAGAAATGTTTGTCTGTGATGAGAGGCCTAGTTGCCAGAAACTAGTCGACATGAATAAAATGGTTTAAAAGAAGTGTTGAAGTAATTTTGTGACCTATAAGGCCTTATTAAAAGAAGAGGATATATATATATATATATATATATATATATATATATATATATATATATATATATATATATAGATTATTTTTTGCCCCGACCCCTTCAAATGTTCTCTTTTAATTTTTGTTTAATCACAAATCTGGCCAATTTTTATTGTGTGATTAAAAAGTGCCGACTTATTGTCACTGTCATCTTCATTTTTGACTTGCTGTTTTAATATTTTCTTCAGAACTTGTCTGTATTCATCTATATATGATTTTTCAAAATAATGGAAACATTATATTTTGTATCTTTTCCCCAAAAAATATACAAGTACTTTAATATTTCAGGGTGGTCTAGCATCGATAACAAAAGGACAGCCTCTAGAAGTAGCTCACGGCTCACAGGTAACCCTTCGGCATACTTACGGCAAACCTTGCTGGCTTCACTCACACGCCGAGGTTTATCCTGTTAGATATCCAGACAAGAGAGGAAGCTCTCATCAACAGCAAGTCACTTGTTACACATTCAAGGTAAATTTCATTCAAAAATAGCTTGGGATCTGTAATGTATGTTATGGAATGCCTCAAATGTTTAGACTCAGAACAGAGTTGGGCATAATCATAATCATGATGACGAATTATAATCGTAGCCTTTCGAGATGTGATTATGATTAGGAGATATGATTAGGATTACGATTAGGAGATATGATTAGGATTACGATTAGGAGATATGATTAGGATCATAATTACTAGAGTGATTACGGTTACACTTGTAATCACATCTTTGGTTATAATTACACTCATAATCACATTTTTCTAGTGATCACAATAACTTTCTGTAATTACAACTATTTTCGCTTACGTTCGGTGATTATAAACGTAATCACATATTTTTCTGTAATTTTGACTGAAAAGTCTTGTTGCTTTAAAAAGTTACAGGTAACGTATTCATAATTTCTTCATCAGCAAGATTGTTGCCTCTTACTCCCATGTGCAATGGTACCCATAGGAAAATGATGCTCTTGCTCCTTATTCCTTAACCCATCAGCGCTGGAGTTTCTGTTTTTTTTTTTTTTTTTTTTTTTTTTTGTTTTTTTTCAAAAATTCTTGATACAAATAAATCAAATTTTAAGAAACTTAGTATATAATATAATTTTTCTATCGTCGCTAGATATGGGCGTTACCATACCAATGGGTTAATGTTTTAATTAATTTTTTTTGGAAGCCAACATTTCTTAACTCCAACTTTTTGGGGCTTAGTAAAGAACTAAAGAAATCTGCCCGGATTATGGGGTACATTTAAACTACAAATTTAATAATTAGATATATTTTTGTAAGAAAATTGTCTAACCTAAATATTTTTACCCTCCTTGCATTGGCTGCTGAGGTCATTAGAACATCTAAGATAAATATCTTAAAATTTGATGAATATTGGTTATTCTTCAAGCTGGGGTTAAAACAAACTGTGAGATTATAAGGGTTATTGTGTGGCATTAAAGGGTTAATCAAAATTTGGCTTTACTTTACAACGAACTTTTATATACACTAGCATACATGTACTCTCTTTTTTATCTAATCTCTTTTTTTGTATTGATTGCCTTTCTGCTTAACAGGATCTGAACAATTGGTGGATAATTAAAAGGCCAGATATAAAAAATTTGGTTGTTGCAAATCCACCCGATGCGATAAAGCACGGCGACATTATTCACTTGATTCACGGAATCACAGGGCTCCCTCTCAACTCTCATGATGTATCAGCTCCGATGTCTCCTCATAACCAGGTGATTTTTGTTTTATTTAGATTTTTTCATTAGAAAAATATACATGGTTCTTTCATGGTCAAAATATCATGCAATAGCTTTGAAAAAATTTTTGTCAAGCAGAAAGTCAAAAATTAAGCATATTCCTGAGAAAGATGGTTAGTTTATGCGCATTTCTCAGAAAGATGGTTAGTTTACGCCACATTCCTCAAGAATATCCTCAAACTAACTTAGATAAATACAAGATAAATATAAACTGTTTTGCTATTTTATATTCAAACTGCTATTTTATATGAAAAACTGATTCAATTATTAATTTCTTATTTACTTTTGTTCTGGAGTAAATCCTATCTCAGGGTGTCTACTGCCCGAAAAGGTCACAAAATTGAAAATAGCTCACGAAAAATTTATGAATTTTGAAACCATGTCACAAAATTTTAGTTTTACCAGGGTCTAAGTTACCAGGACTTCTGCACATTCGTAATTGTTGCCGTTTTTGTACGACGGCACAATTCTATTAGCCTCTCCCTCCCCTTCTTCTGTTAGATTCCTTAGTTCTAGCATTTACACATCAATAATCCATTATTTACATATATGCAGACTTAAATATTGAAGTTCTGTACACATTAATTTACTAAATTCTGTACAATGATATTAAATATTTAGTTGGTAATGTTTTTGGAAATTTTGAATTCTGCTACCATTGTTCATTCTGAAATTTTTAGTAACATCGTTCATTCACTTTTAACTATCCTCTTGAACATGTGATGTACATTTTATATAGTTTTATTAATTGTTTCAAATGTATTTAAAATTGTAAGTTTATAGATACCACGGTAATCTGTGTAAGGTTACAAATAATTTTAACCTAATAGTTAAGGCTTTTAATGGACATGAAATTTGCTTTTCAAGTCATGAAAAAGTCCTGAAATTGGCTTTTACAAATTTAGTAGACACAATGGATCTTCTAATAGAACCTTACTTTTATTTACATCTTACATGCTTTTATTTACATATTACAAGCTTTTATTTACATATTGGGTTTGGGGATTAGTATAATATAATATAATATCGGTTGAAAGGCTCTGGAATTTTATGTTTCGGACAGTCAGATAAAATTTGATTGCATAGATCAGGGGTCTCCAAACTACGGCCCGAGGGCCACATCCGGCCCGCGGACAGATTTTGTCCAAAACGCGGACAGATTTTGTCCGGCCCGCGGAGAGCTAGCATACTTGAAAACTCCTTTTAGAGAACATATTTTTTATAGAAAATTAAATTTAGTTTACTGAAGTATTCTAATTTTATGTTGAATAATTATTAATATGACATCTACATTGACATGGTCTTGGACTAACTACTCATAACATTGTTGTAGGCTTATTGTTGTTGTTTTTGTGATAAGTTGGATAAAGAAACACAGAATTGTAATGAGTAAAGACATGTATAATATGCAGAAAATTTAACTTCAGTATATAATAACTAACAAATTATTGAAATGAATCCAACTAACATTTTATACATTTTAAATAAAAACATAACTTATAACAAGCATAATGACATATGAAATACTAATGAGATTTATGTAATTGAGATTTTCCACTGACAATAGTTTGTAGTTGTGGACTAATTTTACTTGTACCAATTATTAAAAGAGATTTAAGATGCCCATCAGTTAATTTAGATCTGTAAAAAAAATTAAAATGAAAGAAAAAAAATCTTTACAAATTACAAATTTTACAAGAATTAATTACAGGTTATTTTTATTTTCATTGCTGAATATGGTGCTCCTCTAACCTAAGGAATTTAAGAATCTAAATAAATTGAGGAAATTGGAATGTAGTAACCAGCATTTTCTGTGAATACTACGTTGTAGTGCATCCTAACATTTTATGTATCGGTTCTATAAGAATTAGCAATTAGAAGTTGTATCTGTTATTTCTAGCTGCTAATCATTATTAGCATTAGCTTAAAGCTAATAGCGTTAGAAAGCGCTATTACCCATAACTGATTTCAGTTAAGCTCCTTCAGTTAAACTTTACGTAAGTGTACCTGAAATAGCTAAAGTGATATTCCAGCAAAAAAACAAAAACAGCAAAAGCACTGGAGAAAAAAAAACAATTCACTAATTTTTCATTTATCATTTGGAGCTCTTTTATTGGCTAATTAAATTTTCTTTAACTATAATTTTTACAGGAAGTGAGTTGCTATATTGATTACAATGTTTCGATGCCTCCGTTAACGTTGTGGAAAGTTGATATAGTCAACAGGGATCAAGAAGGCGATGTCTGGCACACTATCCAGTCTCAGGTGTTTATTGTTTTATTATAATTAATAATTTTCTATAATGAGTTTATTTATTTATTTTTAGTGGTGTTTAGTATATCTCTGCAAAACTGTTTCCAAATTTTTTGATTAGATGGTGAAGGGTATTAACGAATAATAAAAATCAAGTTGAGGAATATCCCTTTATTATTCTCACATAACTTTATTTCTTCAATTCAACATTTTGGACTACTTGTCCATCTTCAGAAATGCGTATCCCATAATAAAGACAGTCACATTTAACAAGTGTTATGAGAAAAAATAAAGAAACAAATTAAAAAGCATGGTCTTAATGATTAAAATAAGAAATATTTGGAGAGCTGTTCACCTATAACATGTTCAACTTTTCGGCTGAGAGGAAGTCGGGTGAGTGATTGAACGGAGGCATGGCTCAGCATATCGGCTTGATACGCGTCTGTCTTTTTATTTTAATTATAGGGACAGAAAACCTTATCTATGCATACCTCAATGCCCTCCAGTATAACCATCTGTCTTGACTTATATGATGTTGAAGCTACCCTGAATAATCAAACTCAAGACAGATGTTATATCTAGGACCATATGATCAACTAATTCAGTCCAACAATTGCAAGTTTACAATAAAAGTGCTTTTTCACAAATTGGCTCAATCAATATATGTTCTTTATCCGTTCTTAATCTATGATAAAGAGTGGCTGGTCAGCCACGCTGTATCCTCCTGAAAGCCAATGTTGACCAAACTCAGAATCTTGTCAAGTTTTAGGTTTCTTCGCCCTTATTTTTAGTTTTCATCCTATTTTTCTTGGCATAGGACTTCAAGCAAAGGCCACAAACAATTTTATAATCGCCTGATTTATTTACTGGATAATAATGAGCTTGATTTGCTTTTTGAATTTCTACTCCATTAAAATTTTAATTTAGATGAATCTGTACCCCGGAGGTAAACGGCGCCATGTCACATGTTTGTAATTGTTCAGGACAGCCAATTTTCTATAACTTTGAACTATTAAAATTTGTTTCTTCATTACTTATAGAGACAGTTTAAAGAAAATTCTTCACATTGTTATTGGCATTATAGATAATTGTGAGTTTTGATCATACTCAAACAAAACCAAGTCCTCCTCATGGTGTCATTTACCTCTAATGAAAATAGACATGATTTTATTTTTCACTGTCTTATCTTCGAAATTTATGGAAAGAGGACATAGTGACCTATGAATCAAAAAATCTACACTAAGAACATGTTGTTAAATCAATTTAATAAAATAATGCACATGGTGTCCTTTACCATCAGGATACAGAAATGTTCCCCTTCAAAGTAATCATCTTGGGAAGCTAAAAAATATTAGACAAGATTTGTTCACTCTACATAGCAACACTAATGAGTTACCAATTCACATATTGACCGCCACAGTCATTTTCCAGATTCCGGTCTAGAAAGCCAATTTAATTTAATCATTTTCCTTATAGAAAACTATAATTACAGTAAGTAATGATCACCATAAAGCTTATAACGTTTATTTCTTGCACAAAAAAAAGATGGTTGTATGAACCATCTCGAAGTTGGTTTATGTAAGAGAAAGTTCTTCACGGAAGCCAACTATGAGTTAGTTTGTATCCAGACCTGTTGTTATATTACTGCATCGCTACCTTTCATGTTCTCTTCCTTGAGACCATATTTTCATGTTAAAACTGATTTACTACTAGTAGCTGGCATCCGAGGCAATAACGCAAAGTTCAAGATAACTCGTAGTTTGCAGTCAATGCATTAAATTGACTTGACTTGTTCGGTTGTGGCCTCTTCAATTTTATCTATAGCCTCATGATTTCTTCTTTTTTGAGTTCTATCTTGATGAAATAAGAAATTCATACTGACTTCAGTTGGATATGTAAAGAGGCAAAGAATATTATTTCTTAATTATCACAATATTTATATTCTTACGAATAATGTTCAATTTTAAATGTTTTTATGTTGCTCAGGTGAGATTGATTCATGTAAATTCAAGCCAGGCTCTCAAGTACTCCGGAAGACAACTCCCTGATTGGGCGTTTCATCAGATGGAAGTTGTGACAGACAAGGTCGTAGAACAATATGATACTGTTTGGAATGTAGAAGAGCACAGATATACTAAATGTATGTTATTTTGGTTCCTATCTCTGTTAGCAATGATTTTTTTAGTGTAAACTTAATAAAAACTAAAAAAAGTCCGAATAATGATTCTTATCATTATTTTCTTTTGGATGGCTTAGAATAGAAACAGTTAATGTTTTGTCTTAATCTCAGTCTAAACACATGTAAGAAGTCTGATTCTCAAGAACTGCGTAATCTTAACGCAATTCCGTTCAGATCCCTAGTGTCGTTAGTAAAGGAGTAGAAGCAGTTTGATCTTTCGTTAAAAATATAAAATAAAATCTTAACGAGAAGGAAGTTTATAGCACTACAAGAGGAAACTGAAAGTATCCTATGCGGAAATGACTCCCCTGCCTTCTCCATGTTCGGTCTACGTAAACACTATTACCAATAAGTTTCTCATTTTCTTACCTTCTTTTACCAAACAAATTATTTTTCTGATAAATGATATTAAAACAACTAATTAAAAAGTGAGTTAAACAAAGACAAAATCTTGTTCAAAAGAACAAAACAAACATTTTCGATGTTTTAAGCACTTAATTCTCCGATTGACATCGTCCCATTGAAAAACATATCAGAACCTTTTTTATAGAGAATTTAGTCATCTTTTTCAAGATATTTTACAAAATATACCAACATATGAAAACTTGTCATGTCTATTTGTACATTTTTTTTTCTGCTAATACAGTGGACCCTCGATATAACGCGGCTCGTTATACCGCGGATTCGGATATAACGCGGGTCAAGCCCTGGTCCCAATCTCGAATAAAAAAAAAATATTCAATATTGTAATTTTTTTGCATGAATAGCGGAAGAGGCGTTATAGGAAGCAAATAAATACAATGGAAGTATCGCCCCCAAAACGAGCTGATATGTGCACTAGTTTAATGTTGTACGGTTAAGTAGAAGTGACAGGATGTCTGCTACGCCACACGAGTCAGGAAATCAGGGTTCCCGGGACACCTTTCGCTCTGTACGTGCCCTTCTATAACCTTCGCGGAAACCATCCCAGATGTCATCCGGTGAAGTCGTCCCGCCCTAATCTTGGTTCACAGAAGCCCCCTCCCTTCGGTTTAAAAATCTATGTGGTATTCCTTCAGTTGTTGTCCAAGTCTGTAACCAAGAGCATCAGACGCTAGTTTCTTTCTGGTTTTGACGTTTTAGCTGTTATTTCTCATCCTTTTCAACCATGGCAGAAAATAAGAAGAGGAAATCGTATACTGTCGAAGAGAAACTTGCCATTATAAATAGAGTAAAGAAAGGTGCTTCAAAAGCTCATTTGAAAAGAGAATTAGGTATTCCAGAAAGCACAGAAGGGGCTGGATGCAAGAAGAAGAGAGGCTTCTGAGTTTCGTTGATAATGTTGATAAAAATTCAGCACTGATGAGGAAAAAAAACGCGCATGGGTAAACTATCGGATTTGGATAAGTGTCTTTTTGTGTGGTTTGTTCAAAAAAGAAGTGAAGGAGTACCTATTTCGGGACCATGTCTTAAAGTGCAGGCCGAGAAATTTCATCGTGACCTACAGATAAAAGAAGAATTTTCAGCAAGTGATGGTTGGCTTTGGCGCTGGCAAAAGATGCATGGAGTGGGAGAGATCACTGCTTCAGGGGAGAGTCGTTCCAGTGATCATGGAAGTGCAGGTAACTTTCCAAAACTGTTAAAAAATATTATTTCTGATAACTGTTATAGTGAGGAACTAATATTTAATTGTGACGAAACGGCTCTGTATTATAGGATGCTTCCTACCAAAACATTAGATTTAAAACAAGCACCAACAAAGGCTGGTTTTAAACTTAGTAAAGACCGAATAACTCTACTCTTTTGAGTCAATAGGACGGGGAAGTGTAAACTACCCCCACTCTGCATTGGGAAGAGCAGAAATTCACGATGTTTTAAATCAACTGATTTGTCGAAATTGCCAGCAAAATACAGCAGTTCATCAAATGCGTGGATGACTGCAAACTTATTTCTTGACTGGTTCCATCATGAATTTGTACCACATGTTAGAGCTTTCGCAAAAAAGAAACGATTACAGGCAAAAGGGTTACTTTTACTGGACAACTGCCCAGCCCACCCTCCTGCTGAAAGCCTTACATCTGATGATGGAAAAATTAAAGTTCTACTTCTCCCCAAAAACACCACCTCCCTAATCCAACCATTAGATCAGGGAATTATTCACGCTTTTAAAGCAAATTATAGGCGTGAATTACTGCTGTCACTTTTGGCGGAAGAAAACGATCTAACCGACTTTTTAAAATCTATAAATCTGAAAGAGACAATTTATAGAATCGGTCTCGCATGGGATTCCGTTTCTAAATTGACGATCCATAACTGCTGGAAAAACATTCTCCAAGAGGAATTAACACTGGCAAATGAGTTGCCTTTAGATTGTCAACTGATAGAAGATCCTAGTGAAATGAGTACCCTGTCTAACCTCCTCGGTGAAGCATTGACAGCAGATATTTTAAAAGAATGGACTCAGATAGATTCCAATGAGAAACCATACGACATTCTAACGGATGAAGATATTATAAACTCAGTGGTATCAGGGGAGCAACCTACTGAAGAAAAAGATAGCGAAGAGGAGACCTGTGAGCTCGACACACGTGTACCTAGTGACTCTGAAGCACTTGCCGCGGTCAATGTACTATTGGCATGGATGGAGGGACATAAATATTATATTGACCCAATAAAATTACTACAGGTATCAGCAATTAAACCCATCATATTGAAAGCAAAGGAAAAGAGTTTAAAACAACTTAAAATTACAGAAATGTTTAAGAAACAGTAAAAAGAAGATACATATATGTAGCTGTTTTCATTTCCGTATTTTTTGGCCCCCTAACCTCTATGCCCTCGTTATACCGCGGGTACGTCTATAACGCGGGTGGTTCCATTTCCCCCAAACCCGCGTTATAACGAGGGTCCACTGTACTTCCTTACCTCCAAATGCAACCAAAATTTAAATATCTTGGATTAGATGAAAATCAAATATCTGGAACAAGTTTCAACTTAATCAATCTTTTCTGAATGCCCAAACTGAAAATTAGTTTGTGTAGGGACGAGCCTCTATGGCGAGTCAGGAATTGAACTGATCACTCATGACTGTTGAGTTGACTGTATCTAGTTGTTGGGAATAGACCATGTGAGTTGTGTGTGTGCCAAGAGTGGGAATAAACAGCTACTTACATTTAATTGTGTTTATGTATAATAGTATACCCCCAGATACTACAATTGGCGACGAGAGTAAAACAAATTCAGTGATTATGGAGTCGATTTCATTACCTACTTTGGATGTTAACCACCCGGAGATTGGGCAACATTGGGTTAGGTGGAGGCGAGCCTTCCAAATATTCTTGGAAGCAAAAGGAATTTCTGACCCTGTACGAAAAAAGGCATTATTTCTTCACGCTGCAGGTATGTCGATTCAGGACATTTATTTTAATTTTCCCGATTGTGTTATTCATCCTGCTAAACTGGAGGAGGGAGCGAGTGCCGAGGAGAAGAAAAAGAGGGATGAGCTTGAATATGAAATGGCCATTAAGGCGTTAGATGATCATTTTTCACCAAAAATAAATGTTACTTATGAAAGACATGTTTTTAGGAATATAAAACAAGAGCAGGGAGAATGCATGAACCATTATATAGCCAAGTTGAGAGCTCAAGCTCAAAATTGTAATTTTGGGCAAGAGGTAGAGTGTCAGATTAAAGATCAAGTAATTTCTGGTTGTTTTTCAAACTAATTAAGGAAGGATTTTCTTAAAAAAAGCAGATATTACCTTAACAGAAATTGAACAGTTGGCAAAAACATTTGAGGCTGTAACCGTACAGTCAAGGGCTTTAGATTTTAAAGGAGAATTAACCTGTAATAGAGTTAGAGTCTTGAAGTCAAAAGAATCACCCAGAAAATTTAAGCAAATAATTTGCTATAGATGTGGATTATCGGCTCATATTAGGAATGATTCTAGCTGTCCTGCTAAGGAAGCTAAGTGTAGGAAGTGTAATTTAAAAGGACATTTTGCCAAAGTGTGTCACACTAAAGCCAGGAATAAGAGAACTGTTCATAGAGTTGAAGAACAGACAAATCACTCAGATGATTCTGATAACTCATTATTCAGAATTAGGTCTATTGGAAGAGGCAAACCTCGCATATCTTGTTTTGTAGGAGGTGTAAAGTTGGATATGATTATTGATTCAGGAGCTGGAGTAAGTGTGATTGATAAAGGTACATGGAAATATTTGAAAAATAATGGAGTTGATTTTAGTAATGGGATTAAGAGCAATAATGAACAACTGTTTTCATATGGCCAAACTAAATCATTGACAGTTTTGGGATATTTTGATGTTAACATTCAAATCAAGGATAATATAGCTAAAGAAAAGATTTACATTGTCAAAGAAAAGGGGCAACCTTTATTGGGCAGAAAAGCAACACAGGAGTTAGGCGTTTTAAAATTAGGTATAAATGTTGTGGATGCAGACAGTAAGGAAATCAAGCCTCTTAAAAAGGTTAAAGATGTGCAAATAAATTTACCACTAAAACCAAATGTTCAGCCTGTCCAGCAAGCCTATAGACGAGTTCCAGCATCAATTAGACAAAAAGTTAAAAAGAAAATTTCAGAATTGGAGTTGATGGATATTATCGAACCTGTCTCTGAATATTCTCCGTGGTGTTCCCAGATAGTACCTATTGTCAAGCCTAATGGTGACATAAGGCTGTGTGTTGATTTTAGAAGAGTAAATGAAGCGTTATTAGTAGAGAAGCATCCAATGCCAACAATTTATGACTTTTTACCTCAACTAGCTGGTAGTTCAGTTTACACATTACTTGATTTAAAAAATGCATATCACCAGCTTGAATTATCTCCTGAAAGTAGAGTGGTAACTACTTTCCAGACATCTAAAGGGTTATACCGGTTTAAAAGGCTACCAATGGGTCTCAATTCTGCACCCGAAAAATTTCAGAAAACTATGGAACAAAAGCCCAGAGGGTCTCGGGGCAGTTCTCATACAAAAAGGACCAAAGATAGTGTCCTATGCCAGCAGAAGCCTGAGTGAGCAGGAAAAGCGTTATTCACAGACTGAAAAGGAAGCTCTTGGACTAGTGTGGGCTGTAGAACGATTCCATTTTTATTTGTATGGGAGATCATTTTGGTTATTAACAGACCACTAACCATTGCAAATTATTTTTAGTCCAAGATCTAAACCTTGTGCTCTTATTCAGAGGTGGATGCTCAGACTTCAATCATATAATTATAGGGTGAGATGCATCCCTGGTAAAAACAATATCGGTGATCCGTTATCTCGATTGAGTCAAAACAACAAGGAAGTTAAAGCTAATTTGGAAATGGAGTCTTATCTGTATGGAATTGCTGTAGCAGCATTACCTAAGGCCATTTCACTCAGTGAAATGAAGATGGAGTCTCTGAAGGATCCAGAGTTAAGTGAAATAAAAAAAATGTGTGTTGACAGGAAAATGGACAAACTATTTTATTGCCTATGAATCTATTAAAGATGAATTGTGTGAGCATGAATGAAGGGTTAGTATTAAGAGGAAATAAGATTATTGTACCAAGGGCTTTAAGGAATCGAACATTGGACCTTGCTCATAGTGGTCATCCTGGAATGAGTGCAATGAAGCGTCGGCTGAGAACAAAACTATGGTGGCCAAAATTGGATTATGAGGTTGAAAGGAAGGTCGCAGTCTGTTTGGAATGTCAGATCGTTGGGAGAAAACAGTCACCGGAGCCATTAAAAAGAAGAGAATTACCAGTCGGGCCATGGAAGGAAATAGCTATAGATTTTAAAGGACCACTAACTAATGGTGAATATCTGATGGTTGTTACTGACTATTATAGTAGATTTGTGGAAGTGGAAATTATGAACTCCATTAAGACGGATAAGGTTATTGATTATCTTAACATACATTTTTCAAGATATGGACTTCCAGAATCCATTACTTTGGATAATGGACCTCAGTTAACTAGCTATGATTTTAAAACGTTTTGCAATGATAATAACATTGAACTCCATTATGTTCCTCCATATTGGCCGCAAGGAAATGGACAGGTAGAGAGACTAAACAGAACTATTAGTAATATTCTTAAGATTGCAAATTTAAAGAAGCATGGATGGAGAAAGGACATTCAAGATTTTTTGTTTCATTACCGAATTACACCCCATGCTGTAACTGGAGTCGCTCCTGCAGAGTTGTTTTTTAGCAGAAAAATTAGGGATAAAATACCTGAGTTAAGTTTGGATATGCACATACCCAAGGAAGTGAAAGACAAGGACAAGTTGGAGAAATTTAAAGGTAAATGTTATGCTGATTGTAAGAGAGGAGCAAAACCTTCCAAACTGGAAATGGGGAAGAAGGTGTTAAGGCAAAAGGACTTCATAAATAATAAAATGGATCCCCCGTTTTTTGAAACGCCTTATGAAGTTGTTGGAATTAAAGGGCAGGTGGTAACAGCTAAATCGCCAGATGGACAATTAGTTTCTCGTGACTCATCATTCTTTAAAATTCTTGAAGAAGATTCTGGAGAAGGAAGGAATGAAGTAACTTTGGATGTGACTGAAACTTCTGGACTAGAGGAAACTAGACGAGAGAGTGAAACAAAGAAGAGTGAGAAGAAAAAGGAAGAGAAAGATTTGATGATTCCGGAAGAATCCAAAAGAAAAAGACAAGCACCAGTATGGTTTAGAGACTATAAAATGAAATTTTGAAGTACTTGTAATTATCATTTGTTTTATTTGTGTTGAATTGTTTTTTAGAAGTTTCTTATTTGTTATATGTATTTATGTTGTTTGTTTCAAATCAATTATTGGACGCTTGAATTCAAGTGGTATTATATTTGTTCTTTTTTTAAAAAAAAGGGGAGGGATATAGGGACGAGCCTCTATGGCGAGTCAGGAATTTTTTTTTTTTTTTTTTTTTTTTTTTTTTTTTTTCTTAAGGCAAATTCAACCACACGGGTCATTGTTGCCTTCTGAAATTTAAAGCCTTATTTAATTATATTATATATATACATATATATATATATATATATATATATATACATATATATATATATATATATACATATATATATATATACATATATATACATATATATATACATATACATATACACTTACATATATATATATACACACACACACACACATACATACACATACACATATATATAAATCTGAAATTATTGCCTAAGTACTTAAATCAAAATGTATTAGAGGAAAAAACAATAAAGAGAGCAAAAAAAAAAAGTTGTGGAAAGCAAAATACACTAATATTGAAACTAATGATCTGAAATGTTTTATATTTTAATATTTAAATTATTATTATTATTATTTATTTTTTTTGTAAATAATTGCTTATTATATTTTATTAAATAGCTCAGTGGCTCTCAAAAAACTCAACGCTCTCTGGCTTGATTCATGGTCGTCTCCAAGTATATCACAGAGAGGACCATGAATGTCCATTTGGTTCCGAGCGGATTCGTAGGCTCTGCATTCAGTAAAAATGTGAAAATGTGGAGTCAGGAATTGAACTGATCACTCATGACTGTTGAGTTGACTGTATCTAGTTGTTGGGAATAGACCATGTGAGTAGTGTGTGTGCCAAGAGTGGGAATAAACAGTTACTTACATTTAATTGTGTTTATGTATAATAGTATACCCCCTGATACTGCAGTTTGGAAAATTAGTTTTATCAATTTTTCTCATAAACAGTAACAGATATCGCTTTAGAAATGGTTTCATTCGTTTTCGTATGTTAAGGAACCTATAAAACGAGTACCTGCAGGCATGAGATTGACCACATAATCGGGTTTCCTCTCTATGGAGGTAGGGAGGAAAATAAGGAATTATTTTTGTAAAAAAAAAAAAAAAAAAAAAAAAAATAATAATAATAATAAAAATACGTTTTTTGAACTATTTTTCTGCACCTCAATTATTCATTCCACAATCTTTTCAAGAATATTAATCTGAATTTCGTTTAGTGTTCTGAAATGTAGTTATTATCACAGTCCATACTTCTTGTGACAATATGTGTAAGATCATGTCGCATTTTGACTCTTTGTTAGACCAGACAATAACTTCAACTTTCTTGGTGGGAAATGAAAGTTATGTATACCATTAAGTTAGCTATATTAATTCATATTTCATCAAAACTGACATTTTAACGCATTCCTGCATTAGATATTCACACTTATTTCTAACCTTTAATAGTTGAAGACGAGAAAGAAAGAGAAAGAGACTTGATGAATGCTGAAATGATTCCAATGATGAGAACATCTCTTTCGTTCTGGCGTAAGTTTAGCGAGCTTCAATACAAGATGATGTTTCCCGCACAAGATACTCTTCAGAATCACATGTACAGTAGCGACCCTGCAGAGTGGCCTTTAATGACTAGAGGCATTGCTTACTGGGTCAGCGCTCAACATAATGTAAGTCGATTTATTTAATTTCTTGCAAACTGTTAAAATACATTCAAACCCTACTAATGAACAGCTCTTTGAGAATGTTCCCCAAGGGATGTCGATATTTCACAGTGGTATTCCCATCAAATCAGACCCCTGGAAAAGAAAGGGCGAACCTGAAAAATCTACATGAAAATTATATTTTATCATTTTATTTCTTTGTCTTTTTTATATTATTTTTTTTAATATAATTTTTTTATCTATGATTTTTGTTTTATTTTTAATTAATCAAGTATTATGTATTATTTTTATTGTAATTTCATTATGTGAAATCATAAAAATGTCTTTAATTATCATGATTATCAATGAACCAATGTACTTTAAATAAACGTGTTAAAAAAATAAATAATAATATTATTGTTTACAAGGTACCTTAACAATCAGACACTAAAAGCCATATACGCTGATATGCAATGAAAAGAAACTTACATAAAAGCTTTTGTTGCTCACAAAATGTTTTGTCTCCAGGGTCAGGTGCATCTCCTGGGGAACGTAGTAATCTGGTATTCTGGAGCTATTGCAGTTGTAGCTTATTTTGTCCTACTTGTATTCTACTTCCTGCGACGGACAAGGTTGTGCTTCGATATTCCTCAAGGTATTGTTTATGTTTACAATTATAATCTATTTTTCTGCATTTTATTATTATTTAAGCAGGGATTATCGCTTTCTCTAGTGTTGACTTCTCCAGCAGTCGAGAGCGGTTAGGACCTGTGAACTGTTGACTTGTCCAGCATTCAAGAGCTCCTAGTATCTCTCGCCTTCTTCCTCTTCTCAATTTACGACTATAGAGCTATCATCACCGTAGCCTACTTCTAGTATTCCTACCTATTAATAGAGGGTATTTGAATCAAGTTTTTGGTCATGTGAGCTATTCAGGCAAATTACAACTCGTTGCTCTCTCGCCTCAATCACCCTGTCAACCCTCATCAAATTACCGATAGTTTTTATACCTCTGTACATTCCCAACAGCTTGTTTTAGCAAAGTTAGTTCACTTTTAGCCCCTAAAGTGATAAAATCTTATATTCGTGTTTTGTTAAATTTATAAAAACAGGTTTTTTTTAGTGTTTAGCATTTTTTTAGGGTTTACTAAGAGATTCAATTTTGATTAATATATTAAATTGATATGTTCACTATGTTACATATTTTAATTAAATATTTAATTAATTTAACTAAATTAACTTCCTCCAGAGGAAGGAAACCCTCTAATGAGATCGACCTGTAGCCACAATCCAGAAGAGCCGACTATGAAATTTCACGTTTCAGAATCCACAGAACATGTTTTTTTTGGGGGGGGGGGGGTAAATAGGCTTTGAGGTACACGTTTTATAAGTAATTACACCTGGGAAACTAATTTCAATACATTGTCTTTAACCGTTGTCGAGGAAACGAATGAGGTAAAAACTAGATTTTTCTTGGATTTAAAGTTATATTCTTATATATATCGAAACCTGTCGGGGAATCGCAGTAAATGTGAAGCATTTATTCGAAAGCTTATTAAATTTCCTACAGATATGAATCTTATGCGATTTTCGATAGGCGATCTCATTTGGAGAAATCTTTGCTTAAATGATGTAATTTTCACTTAGGATACAGTCATTTTCCTGTTGTGGCGCCTAATGTAGATCTTGCTTCATTTTCAGATTTAATTTTACAATTTTCCATGTGTTTACCCCGAAGATTATGACAAATCATTAACTGTTTTTAATCTTAGCTTTCTAAATGACACTAGGGATAAGAACAGAAACGCACTAAGATAATGCAATTCCTGCGAATCAGACTTGCCTCCTAAAGTTTTCTGAAACATGAAACACAGATATTTGTGGATATGGTTTTATCACTCATGATTAGGAAAGCAATTTAGAAATAAAAATACCTGTCTTGTTTATGTTTCTGAGTAGGATATATTTTTTAAACTTCTTTCCGATATATTGACTTTTCTCTCTTCAGTTATTTTAATTTATAAAACATGTCTATGCTTTGAATAGATGATAACATTACAAGAAATCAGGCACTGGACAAAGACAGACCTAGTCTGTGGAATGTATTCTACTATTAAGTATTTTAAATTCCATTTTATTTATCTTAATTTGTTTGTTGTTTTTTTTTCTACATTTTAGATAAATGGGAACATTTTCTTCGAATTGGATATCTGCTGTTTGGTGGCTACCTATTTCACTACCTGCCATATTTTTTTGTTGATAGAACTATGTTTTTGCATTATTATTTACCAGCGTTTGTCTTCAAAGTTTTGCTCCTTGCGGCTTTTGTTGAACATTTACACTTCATTTGTAGGTGAGTTAAAAATTAAAAGCAAATATTTATTTAAAATTCATTTAAACCTTTTTTTGTTTAGAAAAATGTATATTGCTCTAATATTTCTAAAGTGACGCAACTAAAAAAAAAAAAAAAAAAAAAAAAAAAAAAAAAAAAAAAAAAAACTGAATATGTGATACTCTTGCCTATGTAGAGGGTAATAGCATTAAGACAGGAAGAGTGACACAAGTGTCCTCTGGCGTACAAGCTCTGAAGCTAGGTTCATCCAGTTTTGATAATTGATGAAGAAATATTTACCAATGTCTTTCATAGTCATAACTGAAAAACACTGATTTTTGAGTTGTGACACTTTATAAATACTAGTGCGATATGATCTATTTGTTTCAAAGCCTTTTTGATAACATTACCATCAGATTTTCAGAAATGAATATAAAATTGTCTGTTCAGAAGAAAATAGCCTACACACCTACCCAATGACATCCAGACGGAGGTTATAGTGTATATAGAGGTATTCAGATAGAAGTTAGAATGAATACACGGTGTATCGCTAGTAGATGACAATACTCAAGGTTGCGAAACTAGACAAAAATGTAGTTAAATGCTGCCAACCGCAAATTTTTATCTGCTTTTGTTCCAGGCGTAAGCCGTTCTAAAGGTTATTTGCAACAACAATTTTCTCTGTTTGTACAAATTATTTTTCAGCGTTAAATTGCTTTTTTTTAAATCAGCATTAAATTTGTGTTAAGGCTAAAGCTCTTTCAATCTTCACAAGTCTCTTTCAAACCGCAATGACTGTTCAAAACATTGACATAAATAAGTAAGTGTAGTTAGCAATACATTTTTGAGAATCATTACTCTTCCCCCCCCCCCAAAATGCTGAAACTAATAAAATTTGTAAAATTTTGATACTTTTCCAACTGTCTCAGAACTGATATCATCCCTCGAATTCATAATATAATTTGATATTAAGGGGGGGGAAACAACTGATAAAACTAATATCATGGTTATTTTTGTGATCTTATCAGTAATAATTGAAAATTATTCTTAATGAAATTGATATTTAATGATTACAGAAAGTCTTACATTAAAGTTGAATAAAAAATAAAAATAATTAATTATAATTGCAGAACACACACAACTGTCACCTCTGTTCTTATGATCAGTTGTCTATGAGCAGCATATGACACGGCACTTTTTTTCAAATGTGTGGTTAAATTCAAATGCATTTTATGATCTCCATCATTTTGATATTGCTGTAGTGTTCAAAAAGGCTCCGTTGAGGTGATGATCATGACTATGCCTCACATAATATTGGGTTGGTACAAAAATAATGTAGGTTTTGAATATTCATTTTGTTTAGGCAAAGCTTGACTTGTAAACAGTGATAATCTAAAGTCTGATTAATGGATTATAAACAATGGTTATTAATGTTGTTTTTCTTCAACGATTATTATTATTATTTTGGCAGAGTTATCATCACCTTAACACATCCAGGCCCGGCGTCATGGTGTGGCGTCCTTTCTATCCCCACTACTCCGAGCTTTGTCCTATACCTTTCATATTTGGTTTCGGACCTCGTTCCCAGTTAGCTTTGCATTGTCTGGTATCGTATTTGACACTTAACTAAATTGATAAATTAATCCACTAAAAGTACATAATTTCAAATGTTTCTTCACTATTTTTTATTTTATGTTTGCCGAAATAACTATACAAAAGGAAGACTTGGGCCTGATGGAATTTTTTTCGAAGCCGGTCCTGAAAGTGTTAAAAGATCATTACTGAACACCACAGCAATATCGGAATTAACCTTACCTTTGGATATTTCTATATAAACTATCAACTCTGGATACTTCTATATACACTGGGATCTCTGTATGTACAGGGTGTCCCAAAAATAATGGTCATCCGTTGGCCAGAATATTCTCCAATGCGAGATCGGAAAAAATAACCCCCATATCAACCCCCGCAAAATTGACCTTGAAATTTTATTCAAGGTCAAATTTTTTTATTGCATATTTCGAATCTACTAGTCATGAGGAAGAAAAAAATCAACGGCACCATAGGTCAGAAATGACTCCTTATGCTCAAAATGACCATTAACAGCGTATACGTGGGCCATTCCATTCCAATCGACAAATGGTGGCCGATTTTTGATCATTTCTTTTTTTACATTTTTTAGTAACATCGCCTTACGCAAAAATACTTCGTTTGATTTTTTTAAAAAGCATCTTCCAGTATAAAAAAATATGAGTGTATTGAAAAACGGCCCTCTCAGTGGCATTCATTGAAGAACCATAACTCACATTTAAACTTGGATCTCTTTGTGTATATATCTATATACACTTGGATTTCTTTGTGTGCGTGCGTATATGTGTTTTTTTTTTTATTTATTTTTTCTCTTCATAGTATCCCTATGAAGAGTGCATTTATTTTGAACACATGTGCCAATGCCTTATTTGGCATATTACATGTAGTGATTATGTGTTTTGGTACATATTTTATATGGAGATATAAACTTCGATAAGATGATTTACAAAACAAATGTAAATAATGTGAGTTTAAATAAATTAATTGTTTAACTTAATTACAATGATACTCTAATAAGTGAGTAATTGTGACAATAATAAACTATAGGGGTCTCCCGTGGTCTAATGGCTAGCGCCTTGGATTCATAAGCGGGAGATGGTGGGTTCGATTCCCAACCTCCGGCAGGAATTTTATCATCCCACTGGCTCGCTGGTAAAATTCCTCGCTGCACCCTGGATCTCGGCGCTAATGACCTAGATGTAGATGCGCCGTAAAAAAAAAAAAAAATAAAAAAAAAATAAACTATACTTAAAAATAAAAAAAATATTAAACTAAAATACTATTTCAACCGATGCTGCGGTTTCTCTTGAGCCGGAAGGATATGCAAGAGCAGATATATTGAGATACATTCATTATTGTTCAAATCAAAACATAAATTCTAATTTTATTTTTCTACATCCATGTCTATACTTTTGGTAAATTTTGAAAATTCTTTTTTATATTTATCAAATAGAATATTTGGTTGTACTGGCCAATTGCCACCTTTTAATGTAATAGCTTTTATTAATTGTAATCGGTTTTTGTCGAATAGTGTACATGAATATAAGATGTGGGTAAAAGTTTGTGTAGTCCTTCCGTCACATTTACACTTATCGTCATTCTGTATCTTAAATCTTGTCAAATATTGTCCAGTCGGTCCATGTTCTGTAAGGAATTGTGTGAATTTATGGTGTGAGCTTTTGATAAAGTTGTAGTTGGTGTTTGTAATGTGAGGGATATATTTTGTGTGTGTGTACGTGGGGTGATCAAAAAGTTGCAGGACTGTTTAGATTGCGCGGCAATGGAGTGTCATAGAGCAGTGCGGTTGGCAGCATTGTTTATCGTGACTCTTCCTGAACTCAGCTGTTTATTCAGATTGTTGATAACCTTCTTCATTGTAAAGTTACTGCTGTGTTCGTAAAAAAAGTTTTTTGTGTTCGGCGATTTCTTGAAATGAATGAAAAGGAAGAGCAACGCGTTTGCGTAAAGTTTTGTGTGAAGTTGGGTAAAACGTTTACTGAAACTTTTCAAATGTTGCAAGTGGCTTTCGGTGATGAATGTCTGAGTCGGTCAAGGTGTCATGAGTGGTACAAAAGGTTCAAGGAAGGCCGGACATCGTGTGAAGATGATTCTCGTTCAGGGCGCCCATCAACTTCGACTGATGACAATCATGTTGCAAGATTGAACAGTCTCGTGCGTTCTAATCGTCGACTAACCATTCGTGAGATGGCTGAAGAATTGAACATTTCATTTGGTTCGTGTCAACAAATTTTAACAGAAAATTTGCAGAGTTGTGGCGGAGCGGTGAGTGGTTCCTGCATCATGACAATGCGCCTGTTCATTCCGCACTGCTCATTCGCGACTACTGCACCAAAAATGGAATGACGATCATTCCCCAGCCTCCATATTCACCTGACCTTGCCCCTGCAGACTTTTTCTTGTTTCCAAAACTCAAGAGACCCATGAAGGGAAAGAGATTTGAGTCCGTAGATGACATTCAAGAAAAATCGCTGGAGCAGCTAAACACCATTTCACAAGATGATTTCTCAAAGTCCTTCACGCAGTGGAAACATCGTTGGGAAAAATGTATAGCTTCCCAAGGAGAGTACTTTGAAGGGGACGACGTCCAATAGCCTGTAGATTTTTTAAATAAATTAATAAAAAATCAGTCCTGGAACTTTTTGATCACCCCTCGTATATATATATAAATACACACACTTGGATCTCTGTATGGATATCTCTACATACACTTGGATCTGTGTGTGTGTGTGTATATATATATAAATATAAATATATATATAAATATAAATATATATATAAATATAAATATATATATATATATATATATATATATATATATATATATATATATATATATATATATACATACATACATACATACATACATACATACATACATATACACACACACAAACTTGGACCTCTGTGTGTATATATCTATATATGAACTTGGATATCTCTATATATTTCCTATATTCTGGATTTCTATGATTTTTTAATTTTGTTTTCGCTCTTTTCAAATCTATTTCAAATCATCCCTCATACATGTTATATCTAGAAGTAAACTAAATGAACTCTAATTCCTTTTCTTATTTTTATTTTAGTCGGAAGATCATACTTCGGAAGCTGTGCAACCTTTTTATTCTAGGATGGATAGCAGGAATATTTTGGGTTTTCCGTAAATTCTGCGTACTTAGTTACGGTATAACTGCCCTTACTGCTGACGATGTTGCCAAATTAAGATGGAGTGATTCATGGGACTTCATTGTGCATAAAGATTAGAATTTGTCCTCGATTCTACTCAAGTCTACTCTTCAAAGAAGTATTTATTAAGTTCATGAAATGTCTGCACCAGAAGAAAGTTTTAGTCAATTACATTATAAACTTATGTTACAATAATTTACTACTGACTGATCAATTTTAATTTATATATTTTTTTTTTAAAAAAAAGTATCTTTATTGGTTCATATTTTTTCTTCATTAACATTTTCAAACTTTTTTAACATTTTAACTTGTTTCTGATATGTTTTAGCCTTTTTTGTACAGATGTTAGCTTTATGTAATTTGTGCTCACTTTTTTTTTTGAAAGACGAACAAGGCTCTCAGTGATATTTTTTAAATGAAATTTCTATTTTTCCATTTTCTTATTTGTTGTATTTTTCTTGTTAATTTAAATAGTTCAAAAGTCATTTAAAAATTTGGTTTTTGTAGTTCAATTATGGCCTAAAATATTTGAAAATTATTTAGGATTTTACATTGTTTTATTATTTTAATTTATTATGTAGTGGTAACCATTGTTACAATAACGTACGTTCACTTCACTTTAATTAAATTAAATTATTATTATTATTTAAATTTTAAAGTCCATGGTAATTAACTCAGAATTTTAGGACAGGTTATCTATTGATAACCGCCCTTTTCTAGCCAGGATATGACTGATGCCTTTTCTTTTTTCTATAGAAAAGCCACCACTTCTAGTGGGAATCGACCTATGACCCTTGGCACGGAGTGTTAAGTGCTCACGCCTTAACACCCACGTCCACCGGGCCTCCCAAATTCAATTAAATTATGTTTTTGTAACTATAGCTACCACTATAATATTTTAAGCAAAACTTAATTGAATTCCTTGATATAAATGGAATCCTTAATGTTCTCTGAAACGCTATAAAATTTGAAGATGAGAATTTACAATAAATGTTTTGGCTTCATTTGGAATGTCTTGCCTCGGTTGTGATATAAGACTGATTAAATGTTTCTATTTATAATTATTTATTGAAAATATTGGTTGTTTTTGTGTATTTTTTATTGTATGCGTTCATTTTTATATTTTATTTCTTCTTATGTTATATTTATCTTAGTTTTATATTTAATATTAAAAAAATCAGAATTTGTTTTAACAATGACCTTTATTATGATTCTTGAATATATTTCATCAGTTAATGATCTGATATAATTACGTACATTATTATGAATTTAAAACCACATTAACAATGTCTGTTGATTTCCTTGTATAGAATTTGGAAAAGAAATAGGTTATTGTTTGGATATGATTAACGAGATATTTTCTGAAATATTAAAGTATGGAAAATAAAAGAGAGCGAATTATTAAGCATCACAGATTCCTATCAATATTTATTACTCCAAATGAAGATTTAGTTTTTATTAATCAAACAAATTATTTTAAACTCTAGATAAATGTAGCGTGTGCAAACAATAATTGAGAGCTTTAATGAGAATGTGTTTTGTGAACTTTTTAAAGTATTTCATCTATATTTACTATGTATGATATAAATTTTGATGTTTTTATTTATTTTCCTATGTAAAAGACAAATTTTTATATTATAAAAACATTTATTTATAGTTGATAAAAATGCAATCACATTATATTGTTTTATAATAAAAAGAATAATATTAACATTTTTTAGATTGATGTTTTTTAAGTACCTTTATTACACTGCCTGCCTAACCTCCTCCTACCTTCCAATATACAGGGTGACCCAGTCTTAAACCGACAGACTTTGTTTTTGATGGGGAATCAAAAAAAAAAAAGTGAACCGAGATTATTATTTTCCAGTTTTTGCATTCCACGCGCAGACGGTTCATCGGATCAAAAAATTTCCTAACTCTATGGAACAAAATGTCCATCCGATGGGTTATTCAAACACAATTATCTCGTAAAATATTCAAGCTAAGACGCTGAACTTGGTCTCATCTTAAAGATAATTTAATAAGCTACAACTTTTGTATTGAGGTGTGATTTTGTACAACACTTCGTTTAAGCGATAAATCGGGATTTGTCCAAAAAACACGGTTTTTGCGTTTTTCTCGAAAACAAAGCGAAAACGATAAAATCGCCAAAGGACTTATTGACTTAGTTTTTTGATTCCCCATCGATATACAAAGTCTGTGGGTTTAAGACTGGGACACCCTGTATATCTCCAGTGATGGGATACGGACAAGCATCACGTGCCACCTTAGGAAGTTGGCTGTATCGCGGAGAAAATTTGTGGTTTAAAAGCCGTAGCGCTGGTGATATATGCCTGAATGAGGAGGAGATGAACATCTGCCTGCAACCCAAATTTAAAATGTTGGTAATACTGAAGTTTAGCCTCCTCCGAACCGATTATTAGTATTTCCTTTCGCACTGGCACAGTGTCGCAGTGTTTTTGTATAAGATTTTTTTGCTTGTTTTTTTCTCTATAAACCTTTCGTCATTGAAACAAAAGATTAACTTTGTTTAATAGTAACTTATCCCCATAAATTAGATATAAGTGTAAAACAATAAAAATAAATACAAGGAAAATGTACAATTTAGTTTCAACAGTGTCCAAATGAAAAGGTTCCAAACATATCAAAGCCATATGCTACTTTAAAATTCTATTTACACATGTAGCTTCAAGCTATGTTTTAAATCCAAAATTTGAAATTAACAATAATGTACAAGATATTTATTTTTAACAATTTGAAGATATTAAAGTTGCAAATATTGAAAGAACAGAGAGTTGCCCTAAAACTTTGTAAAAATAATTAATGGCCGATATTAAAAGATCAAGTGGAGAATATTTCAAGAAATGCTATAAAAAAAGTTTTGATTAAACATAATTCACCTGATAATGTGACGACACTTCATGAATGCTGTCTTCAGAGTACATCGAAGATAGAAGACTACAATACCAAATGTTAAATTATCTAAAATGTACTTAGAAGATAAAATGAACTATCTAAACAACAAAGTGAACAGTGAAGGGGAAATAAAGCAATATTGCGTCTGTCCAAAAGACATAGTTTACTGTGCCAGCAAAACGAGTGTACTTCACGACGCAAGTGATGCTAAAGGTTTTTCAGAAACTTCAGATCTCGAAAATGAAATTTCTCAATACAATCATCGCACTGTGGGTAAGGTATCAGACTACCGAAGCTATGAACAATTGCCTTCATTGTTAAAGAAAAGTAAAAGTAGGATAGTGCTCCAAACCGAATCCAGTAAAATAAAAACTAACAAAATTCTTCCTGAAAGTAGAGACCCAAATGAAATATCTAAAGAAATAGTTTTGGATATTCCGGCTAGGGAAGATGGTATTGCTTTGCAAAAAGGAGTATTAGCCACTCAAATGGATATGGAAAATGGTGTAATCAAGTTTGATAAAAGATTTTATGTAGTTTACAATGAAGAGCGAAATCCACCAAAAACACTGTGGAAAACATTGAGAAATTTTTGGTTCTTCAAGTTGTTTCATCATAGAACTTAAATTAAATAGACATATAAATTATAACATATTTATATTTACTTACACACCTATAGACCTATATATATTAACATATATAAAATTCTCGTGTCACAGTGTTTGTAACTAAACTCCTCCGAAACAGCTTGACCACTTTTTTTATAAAATGTTGTGTGTATATTCGTTAGGACTGAGAATAGGATGTTAACTATTTTCATACCCCTAAGTGATAAGGATCTTCCTCCCCCCCCCCCAAGTCTACCGGTGTCACTTCTCACGCAGTAAACAGGTATCACCAAAGTACCTAAAGCGTATATTATCCAGCCGTTCACAGTCACGGATAATGTGTATCGGAGTCTCTTCTTCTGCTACACACCATCTGCAGATGGGGGAGTTGACTATCTTCATCCTATGAAGGTGCTTGTTCAGTTGGCAGTGTCCTGTTATACCTTCACCCATAGTACGAATACAAATAGGCGTATATTACCTCTTCCCAATTTTCCACTTATGAAATTATCATTAGACAAACTAAAATAAACAATTTTACTGGGAAAAAAGAAAATCAATTTTATAACTTCCTTTGCAATAGAAAATTCGTAAATTATAAAGTATTTGATAGTTTTGTCTTGTTATTCTTTAGTAATTAATGTTTATATACCACTATTGTTTATAAATAACCTGTAAATGTAATTGTAATTTACAAAATACAGAAAATATTCATTCATATTATTTTCAATCAACTGAAGAGATGTGGGAGTTGGAGCCTTTTATATACCCTGGTATCCTCGGATTCTGGGAAGTGCTAATTTGACACGCGAAGAGCCAGATGCGAAAATAACTTCAGCATCACAAGTTTCCTTTTCTAAAGTAGAGGATTTATAGGCTTTTAAACAACAAGTTATTTAAGTATTTAGCATCTTGGTTTGACATTTTTAAAAGTTATCGTAATTAGATGTAAAACACAATAAAGATGAAAGGAAAAATGTTGTATTAATATTTAAAGATTTATTTTAAACTGACACATATATCCTTTTCATGAACACGGCTAACAAAGTAACCACCATCAAGCAAACGCCTGTATAATTTAATATATTTCCATGCTACTTCTGCCTGAGGAGAGACATATTCCTCGCAGAAAACCATTCGATTTCTTGCAGCTTCGGTCAGTGGAGGATACTTGAGACATCGAAGAAATGCAAGGACAAACGTGTAACAATTAAATGTTTCTTCATTATATCTGTAAATATTAACAGAATTATTAGATTGCAGTACAAAGAGAAAGAGTTTCTATTTAATTATTGATATTAATTAAAATTACAGTTCTATAACTATTTAGAAGTTCAATTTAAAAGTAATAGATAATTAAAAGTAATCTCTAGAGAAATTGGATCATGGAATTTTATATATACATATATATATATATATACAGTAGAACTTGGATAATTTGAACCCCTAGGGGCCAATAAAAAAGTTCAAATTATCCAAAATTCGAATTACAAAAGTTTTTGAAAATAAGGGGTCAATTTTCACATTTTTTAAATAAAAAAAACAAAACATACATTGTATTCAAACATTTCATAAATTGATGATTACGTACATAAGTAATAATTAATTTATCAAAAAAGCAAAAATAAAAGTCTATTGGTTTGAAAAAAAGTCATTTTCATGGGCAAGAATTTTTTCTTTATTTTTCATGTAAGTTGATAAAGTGTTAGGAGCAATTCCAAAGTCCTTGGCAATTTCAGATTTTTTCTTTATTCCTTTTTCAACTTCTTTAATTGCGGCTATTTTCTCTGACAACGTTAAAGTTTTATAACTTCTAGGCTTCGACATCTTAAATCAACAACTCACAGAACTGCACTGTACACCAGAAATGCAAGGCACAAGCAATACAATAGATCTAGGCGATGACTGACTTATAACTTAATTTGAAATGAAGATGGGAGGGAATTCTAGGATAAAACGACAGGATGGTGTATGTAACTACATACAACCCCTGGAAGGGAGGAACTAGACCCCTTGAGTCCAAGAACTTGACTATGAGATCGCCGCGCTTCTTGTCCCGGAACCCCTACATCCTTACTATCCTTCTTACCCGAGGGAAGAATATTTTCACAAGATTTAAGATCGGCCGCCTCTCTGTCCACTTCCCATTGGAGGTACAGACTCGTAATAAATTCGAATTATCCAACATTTTATTCGAATTAACCACCATTTTTTTTACATTGTTTATGCCCTAAATTCTAGGGGCCGAGAGAAATATTCGAATTAAAGACGATTTCGAATTATCGAAGTCGAATTATCCATGTTCCATATATATATATATATATATATATATATATATATATATATATATATATATATATATATATATACATACGACACACACATATATTTCCAATAGTCCATAGTTGTGAATAACAAGAGTAATAGGTGCTAATGACCTTGGCTGTAGAAGCACCTATAATTAATAAATAAAAAAAAAAATAAAAAACAAAAAAAAACAAGAGTAATGGGGGTCTAGTGGCTAGCGCCTTAGATTCTTAAGCGGGAGATAGTGGGTTCGATCCCCACCGGCGGCAGGAATTTTCTCATCTCATGGCTCATTGGGAAAATTCCTCGCTGCACCCTGGATGTCGGCGCTAATGGCCTAGGTGTCAAAGCGCTGTGACAAAAAAAAAAATAAATAAATAACAAGAGTACTGTGTTATTTGAGAGAATTTAGACAGTGGTACAAGGGATGGGATAAAAACATAGCCTAGTATCAAGGCTAGTGTTTCAGGTCGTCACAATCATAATTACGATTACAATTATAATCACAGGCCTTTGAAATGTGATTATGATTACGATTATAATCACAGACCCTGGAGATATGCTTAGGATTATATATCCGTAATCACAAGATTTCTTACTTTCACACTTGTAACCACACCTTTGATTATAATCAACAATTTTGTGATTATGGGTGCAATCATAATTATGATTGCAATCATAATTATGATTGCACCCATAATCACAAAATTTTTCGATCGGGTTACGACTGGAATTCACAGCTGTTGCTGTGATTACAACTATTTTTTCTGTGATTACAAATATAATCACAATTGTTTTCTGAGGTTACAACTGTAATCATAACCTTTCTGTGATTAGGAACATTATTACATATTTTTCTGTACACTTGAGTACAGGAGAATTGAAAGAGTTGAGACATTTTGAGACCGGTTTGTATTACCGGTAAGAATCCGGAAATAGTATTTTAATTTATAAAAATAAAAGACATTGGAATAACAGTTGTAATTGCAGAAAAAGTAGTGATTATGTTTGTAATCACAGGGAAGGCTATGATTACAGTCGCAGTCACAGAATAAATTTGTGATAACGTTTGAGAACATTTTTAATCAACAAGTCTATCAGATTGTATAAATCTATTAATAATTTAAAACAATTATAAACCTACTTTGAAGAATCCCAAGAATCAAGTGAAGCAACTTGCTCTAATACGGAGTCCCACATATCTGCAGCTTCTTCCTCTTCATCAAGACGAAGTTGATACACCATAAGGCATTGAGGCCAATCTCGTCCGATGCCCAATCCATCCTTGTCAAACTCGTACATCTGTCCTCGAGTATTTGTCACTCCGATATGTAGGTCCATAGATAGTTTGTATTCACTGAAATAAACATCTATTAACTTATAAACATACAAACTCCACAAAATAAAACTAATTTGCGAGCCATAACAAAGAACCCATAGCCGCATATAGCCCAGTAGATGGAGGACATGGACGTATATAAGGGGGGCTGAGGGGGCTGCAGCCCCCCCCCCCCCGAAATTTTGATTTGATCGCTAAAAATTTCATAAAACCCTTAAAAATAAATTAAATAAGATCATTTAGTTCATAAAACATATTCTATTTTGGGTGTAATAGCGTTTAAGTTGGCTAAGACTCTTCCAAGATCTAAATTTTTAGTATTCCATACACCGGAAATGGTCTCAGCCCCCCCCCCCCCGAAATTTTCCCAGCCCCCTCTGAAATTATTTTCTATATACGCCCGTGATGAAGGGGGTGGAGTTAACAATAATTCCCCAGATTTTTTGGTGAGAGTATGCTGAAAACAAGTTTTTGACCTCAAAAGTCGGAGGGAGAACATTTGGCAGGAGAAAACCGTGAAATATTAGCACTTGTTCTTCATTAATATGTAAACCGTTGATTTTGGGTAAAGAATAGGGATTAAAGAGCTTTAAATTCTTCGTCAAATGAGCTGGTCAAAGTCCAAATTTGGCAAGGTAAAATTGCCGCAATCGCTAGCCAAAAAACAACAATTTTTTTCCAATTTTGCGGAAAACTGTAGTGAGCGCAATTTTAACGAGTTACAGCTTGGATTCATCAATTCTTCCAAATCAATCAATTCTTTTGATACCCCCCTCCCTTAAAGTTGAAGAGCGTCAATACCTTGAAGAGTAAAACATTAAATTCGTCAAAATTGATTCAAACAATTTTGGGGAGCAACTCCTCCTAATTATTTCAAGAATCCATTGCTTCTTCTACACCCTTACCTCCAATTACCATAATTATTTTTAATAAATTACTAATGTATAAAAATACATTTTAGAAAATATCTCTCTACTCACTTAAGAAAGTCTCCATTAGTTGGCTTAATGACAATTGCACAAGGATACTGCAGAGCTTTCACAAAAGGATAAGGAATTCTGGAATTAAAATAACATTTTTTTTCAATTTAAGCAATGCCTTATTAAAGTGCATATATTAAAATACATACTAGCAAGATAAAAAAATCAGTCCTGTAACAGGCCATATGGGTCCAGAGGGCAGATACTGTAGAGGTATCTGATTCTTGTGCATATGACACATTAGAGAGATAGTGTGGTCAATACTATGCACTGGCTGCCTGATTTTCCCCTTTGGAACCCATTAAATTCTTCATTTTGCTCAATCTTAACAGCAGGATAGGATTGTTGAGTTGATATTTGGAGGTTTTGATGTATTAATACAAGTAGGTTGGTATAATTTGGACAGGATAATATTTCGAAGGATTTAATTTTTTCTATTCATTGTTTGAATTAATTCTAAATGCTTAGAATATGTTTCATTTGAAGTCTTCAAGTTTATTTGAAGCTTTGGGAATATTTACAGTAGGCTTACGAATATTCTCTGCTTCCTAATAACAGTCATACATGGCCATCCACCATTTAATATAAATTATCAAGAACAAGGGGTTACAAATTATAAAAATTGTTGATATTTTTACCTGAATGGGATAAGCTTGTTGTCAAAAGATATATCAGCTCGACAGACTGGACAGTGTTCAGGTATTTGGAAGCAAAATACTCTTCGGTCGCCACAGTGTTCGAAACACAGAATACCAGGGTCTCTTGGGGCCATCCCACCTAAAAGGACATAAAAATATCGTATTTCAGGAAAAGAAGCAATAAAAAAAAAAAAAACAATGTTTAAGATATTTTACTACATTGAATTCTGTTTAGAAGGATCATTTATATTCATATTTGGCTCAAGAAAATTAGTAGCTGTGGTTGCAAAAAATACGATATTTATTTTCTTAAAATCTGTAAAAAATATAGACTGTACAATGATCAAGTTTGTTGGCACAGATATGTCATGTGTATGTTGACCAAAACATGAGAAACAAAAATAAAATAAAATAATAGATCGATTCCCTGGAACTGCGTCATCTTAGTGCGTTCCTAGAATAAATCTAATTAATATTTTGAGGAAAATGAAGCACCTACTCCAATGAAATCCTGAATAAAGTTAGATTTTAGGTGCCACTAACTTAAAGTAACGGCAATTGCATGGGCGTATATAGAAAATAATTTCGGGCGAGACTGGGAAAATTTCGGGGGGGGGGGGGGCTGCGACCATTTCCGGGGTATGGAATACTAACCTAAATTTAGAACTTGGAATAGTTTTAGGCAACTAAAACGCTATTACTCGTAAAATAATATATTTTTTATGAACTAAGTGAGCTTATTTAATTCATTTTTAAGGGGTTTGCGACACATTTTTACCATCAAATCAAAATGGGGGGGAGGGGCTGCGGCCCTCTCAGCCCCTCCCCCTTATATACACCCATGGGAAATTGTTTTCTAGGTTCTTTGACGAGGCCTCTTTCTGAAAGATCTATGATATACAAACAAAAATTCTTTCTCATTTTAAATATCTTGTTTTACTGGTAAATTAATATTACAGCTGAAGTGAATTTAAAAAAAGTCCTACCCGCAGGAACTGCGTCACCTCAGAGCATGGGCGTATATAGGAAATAATTTCGGGAGGGGCTGAGACCATTTCCGGGGCATGGAATATGAAAAATTTAGAACTTGGAGTAGTTTTAGGCAACTAAAACACGCTATTACGCCTAAAATAAACTATTTTTTATTAACTAAGTGATCTTATTTAATTTATTTTTAAGGTTTTTATGACACATATTTACCACCAAATGAAAATTTCTGCAGCCCCCCCTCCTTATATAGGCCCATGCCTCAGAGCGGTTCCGTTCATATTCCTAGTTCCATTAGTTAAGGAATCGATGCATTTATTGCTAAGATTTGATATTTCATGAAAAATATAGAATGAAATCTCAATGAGAAGTAATATAAGATTTTAAGCGCCAAAACAGGAAGCTGATAGTATTCTAGGCGGAAAATTCTTCATCCACTTCCTCAACGTTCGATCAGCGAAATATTATAGTAATGGTTCTCATTTCTTATCTCGTTTTACTAAAATAAACATTTTACAGTTAAATGGAATGAAAAGAACAAATAACAATTTCGAAGTTTAAAGCACTAAATTCTCCAATTGACATCGCTCCATCGAAAATTACATCAGAAAATTTTTTGTAGAGAATTTAGAAAGTTTTCGAACGGTTACTTTTCACTTACCACGATTTTCCACGAAAACGTTTTATATATATATTAATACAACTTTTTTTTCTTAATACTTCCTAACCTCCAAACGCAATCAAAATTTAAACATTTTAGTCTAGATGAATTTCAAATATGCATAAAATATGTCAACTGTTTCCCATGATTCTAAGTACTAAGACCTAAAATTAGATACAAAAACTAGTTTTTCACTTTTTTCGAAAACGGTTATAGACACCGCCTTAAAAATGGTTTCATTCGTTTTCCTACGTTACAAACCCAATAAAAAGGTTACTTGCAAGCATATTAACTCGAAAACGTAAGCGTTACGATTTTTTCGCGCGAATGTCGCCCTAAAACCCAGATTTTGCTGGGCGGATTCCTAAACCATATTTCATAGTTCTAATTTTTTTTTAGTATAGCTGAATTTTATACACACACACACACACACATATAGAAGGTGCTAAAACGTTGGAAATAGTTTCCACTTGTAGGAAATGCACTAAATTGAATTACCAAGAAGCCAGTTTAACACACTAATATCTATAAAGCCCTTCACCACAAATAGAACAGAATTCATATAGTACTCTAATCAATATAATCTCAGCTAGAAAATGTCTAGACGGATTTATTTGTCTATAAATAGATCAAAGAATTATTTTAGGTCATTAGACCATTACTTGAACTGGTCATTTATATAATATTTTAAATGTAATGCTATTTTAAATTATAGTTGTAGTAATATTATTATTATTAGTTTTGGCTGAATAACAACAGTAGAAACCCTAAACTATTCTTGTAATATAAGATAAATCTGACTGTGGACACGATGGAAGGGGAGTTATTATAGCCTGTACAGAGAGACGGAAAAATTCAATTCCACTTGCGCGAAATATAGACTCAGGGAGAATATAGCTTGGAAGGTACCTGCCTAGGAGAATAACCAGTTTCCGAATATAAGCGGCCCCTACACTGTCAGTAATAATGACATTTACCTTATCAAAATGACAGTAATAATGTTAGTGTAAGGTGGACAAAGTTGGAATGACGAACAGTAATGATGTGAATCCGGATTTTCTGATCTCGGCTTCATCATTACTGAAAGTGGAGGGGATACTGTCATTAGTAATGATGGTGTAGGGAGCGCTACATCATTAACGCGTCATTACTCAGTCTATCTCGAGCTGTAACTAGGTGAAAGAGATGTAAAGGTTAAAAAATAAGATGAATTGAAATGTATGACTCTACCTTGGTAACATTATAGTTATAAAAGTAATACATATATATATATATATATATATATATATATATATATATATATATATATATATATATATATATATCAAAGTAACGAATCCGCATTAAGTCTAATTAAAATATATCATAGAAAATATATATAAAGTAATCTATAAGGTACCAACAACTTTTCACATTCGTTACTTTGCATTTGTATCGACGATATTAAATAGGTTGAAAGTGCTTTATTTTTTATATCGACTTTAGAAAATAATGTTGACGTGATTCTTTTACCAATTCATTTGTCTTATAGAGTAGATTAGAAGAAAATATAATTGTTAAACTATAATTTATATTAAAAAATATGCTTACGTTTTCAAGTAAACTAGTATTATACATTTTTTTATACCAAAAATAATAGCAGATTTAAAATCAGCACCCGAAGGAAGAAACCCTAACGTGGTGAATAATATTGAAAACAAAAAATAATGATTTTTCCCAGTCTGGAAAAGAATAAAAATTAGTAAGCGAAAAAGTAATCACAAAAAAAAAAGTAAATAACGTTTTGAAATTCTATCTCTCCCCTTGAGATAATCCGATTTTTACGTCATTGAAATCTAGACGTCGCTTTCTAACCATATAAATGACTATTGTATTATTTCAAAAGGTACTTGCGTAAAATGGTTATCCAAATAAAAAGTAAACTTTTTTGCACATAACCTCGGTCACAGAACACTTGGAAACGCCCCGATTGGAAGGATATGTGTCATATTACGATTTTACGAACGTTTCGCGTGTTTTTTTGTGGCTAGTGTCACAATTATAGCTACACATGCGACTTTGCAAGGATCCATTATTAACAAAACGCTTCTGTCACGGAGATCACAATGCATACTGAAGAAAAGTAATGACATTAAAAATGATCCGTGGAATGACGGTGTAAGGTGTACATTGTAATGATGATATGGAATGACGAGAGTTGAATTGTAATGACATTACTCATAATGTCATTATTACTGACAGTGTAGGGGCCGCTATAGGACGCTTATGTGTGTTTTTGTGAATAGTTGCTCCGTATGTGTTATGTTATAAATATAAAAACTTATCAGTATAGTATACTTAGGTGTAATGACGATTAATGATGGATATCCGCAAGTAGCCTTAGTCTTAATTGTTGTCTGTACGTAGAATAAGGTAGATTATAGTATGTACAAAGTAGTTCCTAGGTTAGCATATAATTAATATTTTATTAGGCTATTGTTACGATGATTTACTTGCGGCACGCCAGATGTATATATGTTGTGTTTAATTATTAATATAAGTAAATATTATTAAGATGAGCACGTGTTTTATATAACCAAACCCCGAATGACGTCACAATTACCCCCAAAGAGGTAATAAACACGGTGAAAACGGATTATGTCTCGTTTAGGACTAGGGAAGGCTTTGAGAGGTCAGACAAGGGAGATAGTGTTTAATATTTATCAATACTTAGCCAAAACTACGTCTGAAAACATTTTAAACCTCCTAGTGATAAGTTTATAACGGAGAGAAGTTTTACAGCCAATTTTTTGCACGGGGAATATAGACCACACCTTTTTTCATTCAACAATACTATCTATTTGAACTCCCAACGTTATAATTTAAATTGTTTTCGCTTTTAGTTTTGTATTGTATTGATAAACATGTAACAATATCTCTCTAGCTTGACCTGTCTCGAAAATCCTGAAACTGACCGTGTCTGTGAATACAATTTTTTTTTTTTTTCTAATATTTCGTTAAAACCAAAGGTAATCAACATTTCAATATCTTATTTTAGATGAATATCAAACATGTAGTAAATTTTTCAACTGCATACAACGATTTTAAGTGCCCAAACTGAAACGAAAGTAAACCACTTTCCTAAAAAACGATTACAGATATCGCCTTAAAATTGGTTTTATTCGCTTCTCGACGATAAGGAACACACAAAAAGTGTATCAACAAGCCTTTGACCGCAAAAAAGTAAGCGTTACGATTTTTTGAGCGAATTTCGCCCAACAAACCATGTTCCGCTGAAGGGATTCTGCTTATTAACTTGACCTTTGAAACCACTCAAACTACTAACAATTTTTTTTTACCAAACCACATTAAAATCGATCCATTTTTGAGCAAGCTAGAGAGCGAACAGACAAATTTGAACCACAGTTATTTTCGTGGTTTCTGGTTTCTGAAACGTGGAATTTTCTATTTGGCAGTTACGGACTGCAACATGAGGTCAACCTCATAAGGGAGGAGCTAGACTAAAATCTTTCTTTAAATGTAATCGAAAGGGGTCAAAGTGGCTTTGATCAGAATGAACAATTTCGATGGTTGTAAAAAGGGGACAATGGGGGCAGGTTCTCTTTATGCAACATGAGGTCAATTAATCGTCCTGCTAACGCCCCTGAAGGGGAGGAAATCTCTTAAAATTTGTTATAAACAATAAAATAGGTAAATTGATTGTAAAAGCAGGCTCGGCTGGTTTCCGTGATTGGTGGTAGTTAGTTAGCTGGGCTTCAATTGGAAAGATAAAAGATCCTGCTTACTTAACTAGCCAATCTATAGGAAGAATGGAGAACACCTAAATCTCTTAAATTCACACCAAACCCAATGTTGAAGGGGTTATAATACATTGTAACTTTTTATTTTATGATTCCCCTCTCCCTTAGGGGTCTGCGACAGGGTGATGGGTTGGCTTGTCTGCTGTTTATTTTTGGGCTTGAAAAAGTAATACGAGACTCAGGAATACAGACAACATCAACAATTATCGATCCAGCTCTTGGGCTTTGTGGATGATGTTGATGTTAAAGTGTTAAATGCCTTTACAATCACTGACACCGGTCCGGCTTCAATACATTACAAAATTAAAAACATTTTGTTTTTTTTAATCTATTTAATGTGCTTGTCAATCCTAAATTAAGGTTTGCATCCTTAATCGGGCGCAACCTTCCTAATAGGACAGCCGCCACTTTTTGGCCCTAAAAAATTCCCATATGCATTTTAAGGTCTAATTAGTTGAGAAGCTTCATAGACATCTAAGAAATGAAATAAAAATTAAAATGTTGCTAATATTTGAATCAGCTCAATGCCTAAAAAAAAAAAAAAAAAAAAAAAAAAAAAATAGTAAAAGCACTGATTTTGCTTAATTCCAAAGGACAGTATGTTTAGTTTGAGACCCCCCACCCCTCTTAGAGAGCTCTATCACCCAAACCAGTACATATTTACTGTCAATGGACGTAAAATAATCACCCAAGGTCATGAAAATAAAAAAAGGTTTAGGAACTTTTCTAAGACCTTGAATATTTGGTAAATGTGAGCCCTTGAATATTTGGTAATTATTATTATCAATAAACATATTTTCTGTGTTGAGCTCAATTAGCCCTCGAAAATACCCTAGAATAACCCCCAACTAAACCTCCCATTACTCTGATGATCAGATCAAATTTTTTCTGGCATTTTGGGAAAAATCTGCGTAAGAAAAGAACTACTTTATTCACATTTTCATAATAAAATAATTCACTAAACGACGTATTCCGATTATATCAGTGAACGGCTTCGCAAACACTTTTTCAACGACCCAAATAATGAGGGAAAAAATAGTTTTAAGAAAATTCACAAACTTCAATATTTGTGGCGGGATCAGGTGCAATGGTCCTATTTGGACGACGACGCTGTATCCACTTCCCTAGCGATCTGACAGGTAATTAAAGTGGCATGCCGTGTATACAGGACCTATCAAGGAAGGTACTGGGAGGAGGAACTTGAGTTGAGGGACAGGACGGAGGTACCTTAAAAAGCACCCACCCGTCCCAATACAACCATTGCGTCCGATTCAGGGTTATGATATTGAAAGAAGTATTGAATCATTGAAGCTAAAAATATTTTTTCGGCAGTCACGGGTAAATTTTAAACTTACAACAGGCGTTTTATTATGTCTTGTGCAAATGCCTGTTGAATCCAATGAACAAGTTAAGGGGAACAATTCTACAACAATTTACTAGTAGTCCAAGAGCCAGTAACCGCACGGTTCATCAAGTGTTTTATGCATCTTGAAATTTTGCTATAATATACCTCTTAGGTAGGTAAGAAGGTAAATATGTGTTTCCTGGACATACCTTTGTGCACCAGGTACTGCGAGGGGAAAGGTGCAAAAAAATATTTCCCAAAAATAGAGATTTAATCAGAAGCCAACTATCTTTAATGTAAAATTAAGACAATTTTACAATGAATAATAAATATGGCGGACACTTTAAGTGGTATAACACGTAAAAAAAAATGTAATTGTTTTTATTCTAATATTAAATGAGAGTTTTATTCGCGCTGCCATTTAAACCGGAACAGCTGTACAAGAGCATGTGAGCAAGAACCAATGAGAGCGCAGAGAATAGCCACTACTGCGTGGTGCTGTCATTCACTCTTACAGTTACGCGCAGTGTATTGCAGTCTATCATAGGCAACATTTATTTTTATGTTTCCTGATAATGAAACCCCACAAAAGTGTCTGCCCTTTTGCAATTATTTTCAAATATGTTTATTGAAGACGCTGTTTAAATCGCAGCGTGAATAAAGCACTTCATTTAATATTAAAAATAAAAACTAGGTACTTTTTTTTTTTTTTTTTTTAATTTACATTTTAACCCCCTTAAAAGTGCCTGCCTTATTTATTATTAATTTTAAAATTGCCTTAATTTGCAATTTTTTTCATTAATAATAGTTGGCTTCTGAATAAAACTCTACTTTTGGGCAATATTGTTTTGCACCTTTCCCCTATGCGCAATACCTGGTGCACCAAGGTATGTCCAGGAAACACATATTTACCTTCTTATCTACCCAAAAGGTACATTATAGCCAAATTTCAGGGTGCATAAAACACTTCATGAAAAGTGCGTTGCCAGCTCTCCGACTATAGTGTAGTTTTAGTAGAGCTGAGGTGCCAAAAGGAATGGATTTTCCCACTACGTCCTGCGTGTGCACACTCAAGATGTCCGGACCGACGGCGCGTGCCGATAGGGGGGGGGGCGGACTCCTATCCTTGTTTACAGATAGCCATGGTTACCGGAGTGAAGGGTTGTCGTTAGGTGGTGGCCGGCAGGGCTAGTTGACCACAGGAAGGAGAAGGCAGAGGACAGACCTGTTTGCAGAAATACACCGGGTGTCATCATCTTTTCTGTTATTGTTGTCGTCGGCTTGGGCATCGATCGGCCGAGTGCCGCGGGGTTCAACGCCCTAATCAGAGGGTGCAAAGGTAAGTCTCCGTGTTTGGGTTGATTCAAACCCAACGAGGTACTTTAATAGAACAGTCAACACCACACAAATGCACAGCTTTAAAATCTAATATGTACTCTGAATACAATAAGTTACAGATTATTTAACCAAAAAAATATCTATACAACTTAAACAACCTTTGTATGAAAAGAACGCAACTAAGCAATGTATCTAGTCTTGGAGGATTGAATCTATCATATTTTTGTTATCTTTGCTTCAAATTATAATCAACTCAAACTTACTCACTACTTTAGTAGTATATAAATAATCAACAATTTTAGTAGTATTTTATTGGGAAACAAAAAGGTACGGAGTTGTGCAAGGAGCAATTCTAGGCTCTCTACTATTTATGATTTACATAACTAACCTCATATATTAAACATATAAGGTCTGTGCAATATGGATATGAAACTACTTCTTCTATAAAATATATAAATCACAATCACATGGAAACTTCCTGCGCAATTCTTCGCAGGAATTGCGTGATCTGAGCGCTTTTTTGCGAAATCCTCATCTCTGAGGTAATTTGAAAAACGTAAAATAGGTTCGTAATTTCTTGCTGCCTAAAGGAACGTACGTCTTGATATTTCACCCAAAAAGGTACCTACGCTGATTTTATTAATTACAATTGTTAAGTGTATAGGATTTACAACTTACAAGAAAGAATTGCAGTTTTCAATTCCGAGAGAACACTTAATAATATTTTATTTACTTTGAAAACATGTGTTTTCTTTTTTGGGGGTTATCTGATAACCGCTACAGGATTCCCCTCCCAGATGACGGAGTCAGAGAAGCTGACTGTGAAACTCGTTTCACGGTTCTCCCGGAACGGGTCCTGTAGGGCTCTTGAGTTGGCGGTGGCGGTTGAGACTGCGTTTTTGGGAGAACTGGTGGTGTGTCCTGAGTCTGTTCGGATGGAAGAAACGCAGGCTTAAGCCGGTCTGTCGATATGGTGGCTTGGCGGCCTGGGAGTTGCACTTCGAAGTACTTGTCGTGTCGTTGGAGAACTCTGTGTGGTCCGGAGTATGGTGGTGTCAGCGGACGTCGGGCACAGTCTTCCCTGATGAACACATGCGTGCAGTTCTGCAACTCCTGGTGTACATAGGTCTTCTTAGTGCTCTCCTTATACTCGGCTGGTCGAAGGGTGCGAAGATGTTCCTTCAGCTCCTGCAGGAGTGCGTGTGGATCTTCCGCGGTCGTGTGTTGCTCCAAAAATTCGCCTGGCAATCTTATGGGACAACCGTAGACTGCTTCAGCTATGCTCGATGAAGTATCATCTCGCAGGCTGGCTCTGAGTCCGAGGAGTACGGTTGGCAATATGCGGGTCCAGTTGTTGCTGTCAAGGTGTGCTGTAATGGCGGCTTTGAGTGTCCGGTGCCATCGTTCTATGCATCCGTTAGCTTGGGGATGATAAGCAGTTGTGCGACCTTTCTCGATTCCCAGAAGCAAAGTCAGCTGATGAAAAAGCTGGGATTCATATTGCCGGCCTTGGTCGGTGGTTATTCTTGAGGGAACGCCGAATCGGCAGATCCAACCAGTGTAGAATGCGCTTGAGACGGTTTCGGCTGTGATGTCACGTAATGGTATTGCTTCTGTCCATCTGGTTTGACAGTCTATCATCGTGAGACAGTAACGGTGGCCGTCGGAGGGTGGTAGTGGGCCAATTAAATCTAAGTGGACATGCTGAAAGCGAGTGGCAGCTGGGAATGTTCCAGGAGGTGCATGGGTATGCCGGTGTATCTTACTCTTCTGGCAAGCGATACAGCACTTAGCCCAATCAGCTACTTCCTTATTCATGTTTGGCCAGAAATATCGCTCTGCTACCATTTTCCGTGTTGTCCGGACGCCAGGATGACTTAAGGTGTGCACCTTGACGAAAGCACTGTGCCTGAAGTTCTTCGGGAGATATGGCCTTGCCTTGCTTGTTGACATCTCACAGAGAAGGGTCTTGTCAGTGCCAGGAATTTCTATGGCTCTAAAGGTTAGGTTAGTTTGTTCCTGGAGTCGGCTGATCTCATGGTCTTCTTGTTGGGCTAAAGAAAGGGCGACAAAATCGTCTGGAGTTTGGATTTCAGCAATCCTTGATAGGGAATCGGCAACAATGTTTTCCCTGCCTGGACTATAGATGATTGTAGTGGTGAATTGGCTAATGTAAGTTAGCCAACGGATGCGGAGAGGTGAAGTAGATTCAGGCTTTTGAGTGAAAGCATGAGCTAATGGGCGATGATCTGTGATGATTGAGAAAACTCGGCCTTCCAGTTGAGGTTGAAGATGTTTGATGGCCTTGTATATAGCCAGAAGCTCCCTGTCGTAGACAGAGTAATTCTTCTGCGCTTTATTGAGTGCTAACGAGAAAAAGCTTAGAGGATGCCATTTGTTATCCTGTTTTTGTTGTAAGACAGCGCCTAGACCGACGTCAGATGCGTCGCATGCGAGTGAGATCTCTGCGTCTGGGTTCGGATGGACGAGCTCAGTCGCTTCAGCAAGGTTCTTCTTGGTGTCTTCGAAAGCCTTGAGCGTTTCTTCGTTCCAATTGATTGGAGTTTTGTCATTTTTCTTGACCTGATGGAGAAGTCCGTTGAGAGGTTGTTGGATTGATGCTGCGTGGCGAAGACAAGGTCGGTAGAAATTCACCATGCCCATAAAGCGCCGAAGTTCTCGAACGTCCTTGGGAAGTGGGAATTCTAGGACAGCCTTAACTTTGTCTTCCAGAGGTGTGATGCCAGATGGTGTTAGATGGAATCCAAGGAAATCGAGCTCTGGGACACCGAAGACGCATTTCGATGGGTTCACAGCGATGCCGTTCATGTCGAGACGACGAAGTACTTCTCTGATGTGAGCTTCATGTTGTTCCTCGTTGTCCGAAGCGATCAAGAAGTCGTCAAGAAACTTGAAGAGAAAGGGTAGGTCTCGGAATTGGTTGTCGACGAAACGCTGGAAGCTTTGACCTGCGTTCTTCAGTCCAAAACTCATCCTGTTGTATTCAATAAGGCCAAATGGGGTAATAATGGCAGTTTTCTCTCGATCTTCTACTGCTATCGGTATATGATAGTAAGCCTTGCGGAGATCTATTTTGGAGAAGATCTTCTTGCCATGTATCTCCATTGTGAAGTCTCGAAGATTGGGTATTCCATATCGATCGGGAATAGTGATGGCGTTCAGGGCTCGATAGTCTCCACACAATCGGAGAGTACCATCTTTTTTCTTCACTACGTGGAGTGGACTGGACCATGGACTTTTGGAAGGTTGGCATATTCCGCTGTCGATGAGCTCCTGGATCTCCTTTTTGACTTCCTGGTAAATTCCTGGAGGCAAACGGCGGCATTTAGCCGTGACAGGTCGTCCTTTGGTCTCTATATGATGCTCCACTGTTGAATTGGATGGTCCACGGATGGGAGTGACCTGAGTGACGGTAGGGAATTCACCTAGGATGCGGGCAAATCGATTATCTACTGGAAAGATGGAGAAGGTTGGTATTTCTGCTGAGGATATGGTACCTACAATGCTACGTCCTGAGTGCTGGTCGATCAGTCTCCTGTTTCTTAAGTCCACAGTAAGCTGATGCCAGTAGAGAAAATCAGCACCTAATATAGCCTTGGCGACGTCGGCTAAGACAAAGGTCCACTTGAGAGGTTTTCTGAGTCCTAAGTCGACATATCGAGTGATTTCACCGAATGTTGGAATCGGGGAGTTGTTGGCTGCTATTAAGGTGAAATCAGATGGAGTCTTACGCCGTCCTTTGGGCACAGGGAGAAGAGATATGCATGCTCCTGTGTCAATGAGGAAGGGCTGACCAGTGGTTCTGTCCGTCAGAAATAGGCGGCGGTGCTGCTGGGTTGTGAAAGTTTCCGCCGCAACTTTCACATTTCCGAGTTTAAAGCTGGCTCTTCGGATTTCCAGTTGCAAGGTTGTGTGCAGCGTCGGGCTTTCTCGCGGAATCTCTGGTGGTAATAGCGGGTATCGCGCGACTGGGATCGAGGGAGATTGTCTTGATTCCGGCTGCTGCTGGAGCTTCTTTCGCGGTTCTTCATCTTCAGAAAGCGTAGGATCTCGTCTACGTCGCGGCGTAGAGCTCCGAAATCTTCGGATGGGTGCTCGCATCTGTTCGTGACTGATGTGGTAGTTGCGGAAGACTTGTTTGGGCGAGGTTCTGACATGTCTCGAATAGCGTACGTTTCAGCTGACGGGGATACCTCCAAGATCTTGTCGGCTACTTCTGCCAGTTTTTGGATGTCAGTGTGGCCTGTGGAAATGAGGATGGGACGAATTCGTGGGGGTAAATTCTTCATCCACAGGGTGCTAATAAATCCGTTTGATACATCGGAGCCAGCTAATTGTTGTATTTTTCTGAGGAGCTGTGAAGGAGTCTGGTCTCCGAGTGGCATTTCTTCTAACAGCTTGCTAATTCTACGTGTTTCGGATTCTCCGAACGTGTTGATGAGCCTAGCTTTAAGGTCCTCGTATGGTTGCTCAGTCGGTTGGAGGACGATATCTGAGACTTGGCTAAGAACATCCAGATCGAGATTCGGTATGACGAGCTGGAATTTTTTTAGGCTCGATGTTACGCGGGATGTCGCAAATACAGCCTCGATCGTCGCGAACCATAAAGTCGGGTTCTGTTTCCAGAATGTCGGTAGTCTTGAACTCGGCCCATGGTAGAAACTAACCTCAGGCTGGGTTTCATGGAGATCTGTATCGGACGTAGATGAGTTTTTTTTGGACATGACGAACGGCGAGAAGTGAAATCAGAAGTATTATTCATCACGTCGGGGTCACCAATGTTAAGTGTATAGGATTTACAACTTACAAGAATGAATTGCAGTTTTCAATTCCGAGAGAACACTTAATAATGTTTTATTTATTTTGAAAACATGTGTTTTCTTTTTTGGGGGTTATCTGATAACCGCTACACAATTAAACAAAATAACACATGAAAAAACTCCGAAAGGTTCAATAAGAGCATAGAAAAGACTTTTCCTCTACAATCAAATTGTTGAGGAAGAAAATTGCCTTTGTAGTCGTTTGAAATGTCGATGGGCAGCGAGGTATGTTCTACTGATAACGCTAACCCACGCATTGCACTGCGATAAAGCCAAATATATCCTCTCTGGAATGTTATAAGCTATTTCTAAGGATCACAATCTCCTTAAACTCCCGCGTTTTTTTTTCAAAGAATACTTTTTTCACAAAAAGATTAAAAATAACATAAGTATTACGCGTGCCTCCATTGAGAGTAAATGATGGTAGTACTTCCCAGCAAGGGAAGCCCATGAAGAGGTGCGATTAAAGCAAGAAAAAGGTTTGGCGTAAAATATAAAATGAAGTAGGTGAAAACTTTTACAGGTAGGTGTAATGCTTTATCAATCACCAGCCTTTGAAAGAAACTACAAGAAAAAAGAATATATATATATACGCTTGATGTTATTTTTCGTCGCTGGGATAGTATTTTTGGATGGAACTGCATTTTTCTCCAGCGGTGGTACTCCTTCTCACTTCTTCCTGGAATATTTCGATGGCTTCATCTCCAACTTCCCTTGGCCACCACCGAGGAAGAAACAAGTACCTGGCTGAAGAAGATGGAGATGAATCCATCGAAATATTCCAGGAAGAAGTGAGAAGGTGTACCACCGCTGGAGAAAAATTCCGTTCCATCCAAATATATATATATATATATATATATATATATATATATATATATATATATATATATATATATATATATATATATATATAATTTATAATTCTTAATCAAAAAGTGTGCAAACAGATAAGCAGGAGGTAATTTGAGTTGCACTTATAAGAATTATAAACATTTTACCTGACCATTATACCTATTTGTGTAATTAATTATACAGGCAGGTTTTTAGTCTAACACTCAGGATTAGCAACTAATTTTAATTTTTCGGTCGTACTATCTAATTAATATTTTATTCTGAATGTTTTAAATACAAAAACAATAAAAACTTTCTGCTCAAATGCTAGAAATTAAAACCGAAGCAATCGTGACTTAAAAAATAAATAAATAAAAAATAACTAAAATATTAAATATCTTCAAAATGGGTAACTTTCGGATAAGGTAATATGGGGTTAAAATTGTCTTTACTTAATTAAGGATGTGGGTCGACCAGTGCGGCTAAAGGGCATGGCTTGGGAGGGCTTAGCCCCCAGAATGAAAATTCACAATATTTTTAGGTCAAGTTAGAAAAATAATTGTTTAGGCAGATTAATAGTAATAAGTTCTAATTAATGTATGTTCTTAGTTAACCTCCTTAATGATTTCCAGGCGCCTGGTTATAAAAATTTGATTTACACCCCCAAGCACGGCGGTAAGCCCATACTAAGTTAGCCCCCTCCCCAGAAATGTTTGTCTAGAGCCTCCTATGGGGTCGACTTACCAGTAACCCAGTATAATACGGAGGAAGAACTTGCCAAAGCTTTGTATCTGTATCTGAGGTCGCGATGAGAGATTATTTATCAAATTATTTTAAGAATGTAGTCATATTGAGCCTGCCCAAATTGTTTCAGAAAGGAGGGAAGATATAGCGTGGGGATAATTCAATTCCTTTATCTATTTTTATCACACCATCAATTCTAGTAACATCTTGTCATAATATTTGTTTATAGTTCCCATGGGCGTATATAACGGGGGGGGCTGAGGGGGCTGCAGCCCCCCCGGTCCCCGAAATTTTGAGTTAATCGGTAAAAATGTGTCATAAACCCTTAAAAATAAATTAAATAAGATGACTATGTTCATAAAAAATATTTTATTTTGGGTGTAATAGCGTTTTAGTTGTTTAAAACTATTCCAAGTTCTAAATTGTTAGTATTCCATGCCCCGGAAATGGTCTCAGCTCCACCCCCCCGAAAATTTTCCAGCCCCTCCCGAAATTATTTTCTATATAGGCCCATGATAGTTGCTGATAACTATTAAATCTTTATTAATCAATCTTCCAAGTACAACTGAGAGAAACTGAGACTTTGGATGATGTTTACACAAAATCAAATATTATAAAGTCCGTTACGCAGGAGCTGCATAACTAAGCACTTTCCTCAGAATTTTTGTAGTATAGACTACATTACTGAATAATTTGCTGTAATTAACCTATATAAATAAAATAAAAACGTGAATAGCTCTGCTCATTTACGTTCCTTATGAGGTCTGTTCAATTATTAATTTTGTAAATAATTTGCTTCCAGAGTTATGTTAATACCATGATACTGTACTACTAAATAATTACACGAAAACTTCATTTTCCGTCTTTTGATCTGACGCAGGATCAGGATACAGTCCCCCTTGTGGGAGATAGCGCTCCTCGCGGCGGCTTTGGGAACCTACGTCTGGCCGGCTCTAGTGAAACAGAGTTTAAAGTATTCTAATGAAACAGAGTTTAAAGTATTCTAATGAAACAGAGTTTAAAGTAAACCCTCCTTTCCAATAGACCGATTTACTTCATTTTTACAACACTTCTTTCTCATGAGATACTCACGACGTATACCGCGTTTCGTTACAATACAGCAAAAATTACGACCGGTAAGAGTATATTAGTACTTTAGGTCCGGAGTAACCCCCCCCCCTCCAAATAACCCGATTTAGTTTATTTTTACAACCCATTTTTCTCTGTTGATTACTACCACGAGTTTCGTTGAAATGTAAAAAAAATTACGGCTGGTAGTGGCAAATTGGTAATGTGGGTCCGGAGTAACCCCCCTCCCCCCTCCTAATAAACCGATTTATTTTATTTTTACAACGCATGTCTCTCTTTAGATCAACATAAAAAATGCCGAGTTTCGTTGAAATATAACAAAAACTACGGCTGGCATGGTCAAGTTAGTGTTTTGGGTCCTGGGTAAACCCCCCCTCCCGGTAGACCGATTTTGGTGGTTAACGAATTCGTTCAATCGTTTGCTAATTGAACGCTATGTACCACGTTTCGTGAAGAAAAAACAAAAACTCTGGCCGCTTTCGTGTTAACAGACACACACACATATATATATATATATATATATATATATATATATATATGTATATATATAAATATATATATATATATATATATATATATATATATATATATATACATAAATTTTAACGGTGGTCATTTTCGGTGTCTACTAGGTAGGATCGATGGAGATTTAAAGACATAATTCAAAAATTCCGTCCTGAGTGCAGCCTCAATAGCTACTTTCCTTCGGAGGAAAGTGCTATAATTACTATTCATATATGAGACCACGCGAAGAACAATTAACGCTAAGAAGTAATGGCGTAAAAGTTGGCATAAATAAAACACATTTCAGTTATAAAATGTAGTTTTATTCAACACATGACCGAATCCCGATGATCTAAACCTTCCTAAAAAGTAGAAGAATATTTCGCCATTGTCACCTTTGGTCTTTCTCAAACTTTTAGACATTCATTGCTGATGAAGGCTCCTAAAGACCATGCCGAAACGTTTCAATTATAGAGTTCCAGGATATTCTGTGATGTTCTTAGCCGAATCCCAACTATTCCCTGACTGCTCATCACCTCGACGGTACCCAGACTTAATAATTAAGGAGTAAATCTTGCTGCCACGCAATAGCTCAGTGTACGTAGTAAGGTCCATAAGTTTCCGGCCTGGGATAGAAGGAAAGGTGAAAGAAAAAAAACTGGTTTTACTGTTTTTCAATATATTCTCCTCTAAGTTCAACACACTTAATACAACGCTTTGGACACATTTCTATACCATGAAAAAAATAATTTTCTTCTTTGTTAAAAAAATGTTCTTCCACTGCTGCTTGGAGCTCTTCGTCGGTGTTAAATCGCCTTCCACGAAGGTCAGATTTTAACTTTGAGAAAAGGTAGAAATCGCTAGGGGCCAAGTCTGGGCTGTAGGGTGGATGAGAGATTTCTTGGAATCCACAGTCCATCACAGCGGCCTTGGAAATCAATGCTGTGTGGACAGAGGCATTGTCGTGAAGGAGGCGGACACCTCTGCTTAACTTCCCTCGCCTCTTCTCTTTAATGGCGTCTCGTAACCGGTGAAGTAGGGCTGCATAATACTCACCATTCATTGTGGTATTCCTTTCTTTAAAATCTATCAGTAGTATTCCTTTACAGTCCCAAAAAATTGTGGCCATTACCTTTTTTGTTGACTGCGTGACTTTTGCCTTTAAAGGAGGCGCTTCTCCTGGTCTTCTCAATTCCATGGACTCTCTTTTCTGAATGGGTCATAATATAGAACCATTGTCTCATCCCCAGTTACAAATGAGTCCAAAAAATTCCTTGGGTCGGCGTTATAATCTCGTAAAAATTCATTGCAGCAGTGAACTCGTTCCTGTTTTTGAGCAGCTGAAAGAATTTTTGGAACCCATCTTGCACTAACCTTGCTCATATGCAAATGTTCTTTGATGATCCTCAAAACACTTGGTTTTGAAAGCCCTAACCTCGCAGCTATTTCCTTGGTTTTTAGTCGCCGGTCAGACAGCAATTCAGATTCCACAAGTTGGATTGTTTCAGAAGTGACAGCTTCGAATGGGCGACCGGGACGTGGGCCATCGTCTAGACTTTCGCTCCCTAACTTAAATAATTTAATTACCGCACGGTACTCGAGTTTGAACATTGTAAAAATGGGGAGTTTCCTTCAAGGCTGGACACTGACTGACAAGACTGAGGAAGTGCGGGCGATGGGTATGGAGTGAGCAGGCATGGACCTGCATAGGCGTCCCGGCACGTTTGAAGGAGGGGAAGCAGGACAGGCCGGAAACTTATGGACCTTACCTCGTATGCCTTACCACTGGTTTCTTAATTATCCTATTTCTAAAAGAGCGCTGTATTACTAACACTTCCGAAAATTCAAGCCCAGTTAGCTCCGACTGAGATAGCCCTTCCGAATGTTAACTATTTGCGTAGGTTTTTTTTTTTTTTTTTTTTTTTCAATGATCACTATCTACTTGTCGCGACTTCTCAGTCGTTTATATATATATATATATATATATATATATATATATATATATATATATATTGCAATAAAAGACTTGGGGGTTTTTTACACAAAACATGGGAAGTCCGAACTCTGAAAGACTTCGAACAAGCCAACTCTAAATGATTTCGGAGATGCAGACTTTACAAGACTTCGAAGAAGTAGAGTATAGAGGACCTTGGAGGTGCCGTCTCTGCAAGACTTCAGAGATGCCGAATTTACAAGACTTCGGGGGTGCGAACTCTAAAAGACTTCGGAGATGCTGACGTTAGAAGAATTCGAAGAAGCAGATTATAGAAGACTTCGAAGAAGCAGACTCAACAAGGCTTCGGAGATGCCGAATTTACAAGACTTGAAGAGTGCGAACTCTAAAAGACTTCTGAGATGCCGACGTTACAAGACTTCGAAGAAGCAGATTATAAAATACTTCGAAGAAGCAGACTCTACAAGACTTTGAAGATGCCGAATTTACAAGAGTTGAAGAGTGCGAACTCTAAAAGACTTTGGAGATCCTGACGTTACAAGACTTCGAAGAAGCTGACTCCACAAGACTTCGGAGGTGCTGACTTTACAAGACTTCGAAGAAGCAGATTACAGAAAACCTAGGAGGTGCCATCTCTTGAAGACTTCGGGCATGCAGAATTTCCAAGACATCGGAAGTGTAGACTCTACAAGATTACGGAGGTGCTGACTTTACAAGACTTCGGGCATGCCGAATTTACAAGTCTTCGGTGGTGCCGTCTCTACAAGACGTCGGAGTTGCCGACTTTACAAGACTTCAGGCATGTCGAATTTACAAGTCTTCGGAGGTGCCGTCTCTGCAAGACGTCGGAGATGCCGACTTTACAAGATTTCGGGCATGTCGAATTTACAAGCCTTCGGAGGTGCCATCTCTACAAGACGTCGGAGATGCTGACTTTACAAGACTTCGGGCATGTCGAATTTAAAAGTCTTCGGAGGTGCCGAGTTTACAAGACTTCGGGCATGTCGAATTTACATGTCTTCGGAGGTGCCGTCTCTACAAGACGTCGGAGTTACCGACTTTACAAGACTTCGGGCATGTCGAATTTACAAGTCTTCGGAGGTGCCGTCTCAACAAGACGTCGGAGATGCCGAGTTTACAAGACTTCGGGCATGTCGAATTTACAAGACTTCGGAGGTGCCGTCTCTACAAGACGTCGTAGTTGCCGACTTTACAAGACTTCGGGCATGTCGAATTTACAATTCTTCGGAGGTGCCGTCACTGCAAGACTTCGGTGATGCAGACTTTACAAGACTCCGAAAAAGCAGATTATAAAAAACCTAGGAGGTGCCCTATCTACTAGACTTGGATGATGCCGAATTTACAAGACTTCGGTGGTGCCGACTTTGCTTTGTTTGTTACCACAAACATAAAACACGCGGAATGATAGTCCGATTTCGCTTATGGTTATTGTTGATCGCTAGGACAATGGCCGGTCAGTGAACCTGATAAATAACAATCTAGTTGGCGAACCAATTGACCAGAGGACAAGATAAATATAGGCTCGACTCAGAATATTAAATTGAATTATACATTAATAAGTACTGTAGATTTAAAATCACGAGTGAATCTTCAAATAATAGTCTTAAAGCTATTCCTACTTAACCAGTTACTTTCTAACACAATAAAAACCAAACTATAGGTCCGACTCGATGAACTGTGTCATGTTAGCAAGATACATGCATAGTTATATTTAGTGATTTGGAACTTTTAGAATAGATTCAAGAAATGATGTCACTTCTATACGAATCAGTTCCTCTTCTCTTCATTTCCCTGATGAAGACTTTAAACTCAAACTGAAATGTTGGCATATATAAGTTCTATTTGAAATTTTTAAAAAATGTAGTTTTATCAACTCTGATAATAAGGGGTAATTTTTCCAAGGATGAGAATAGGCCACATGAACCTTGCTCATGTCCATATCCTAACAAAAGACCCTCATTCTATGTGTAAAGTCTGTCAGGTCCATCTCTCTATCCACCGAATCTTAGAAGATTGTTCAACATTTGATAGATACTTAGTAGGTAGTTAATATGTAACGAACTCCATCAGCACTCTTACAGGACTCGTCAGAGCAAACGGACAAATTGATGGAAAGATTATGGCTTATAACCCTCTATAATAATATAAAATATATTGGCCAAGAGTGGCAGAACATGTAGAGGCATCTGATCCCACAAGGGAGATAGTACGTTGAGTAGTACACATCCTCCTTTAGATTTTCCTTTTCGCGGGTTCCCATTAAAATCTGACACAAAAAGACAAAATCTTTTGTGCGCGCTAGAGTTTTGAACTCAGGTTTTTCAAAACATATTTCGATTACAAATGATATAGTCTTCTGGTGTTGACCGTGTCACAAACTTCTTTACCGACGTTTCGACTAGTCATACTGCCAGCTTCCTCAGGGCTTAGTCTGAGAATGAGGATGTTCTTCTAGTTCAGATATACCTCTGTGTAAATACCTCTCTTTGTATTCCTCCGCGGGCGAATTCTGCTCTTCCATGTCCCTGATTGGTTGGTGGGTTCCATCAGGACCGTTGATTGGCTGAATTTCCTTTATTTTTTTTACGTTTATACAGGAGAACTAGAAGAACATCCTCATTCTCAGACTAAGACCTGAGGAAGCTGGCAGTATGACTAGTGAAACGTCGGCAAAGAAGTTTCTGGCACGGTCAACACCAGAAGACTATAAATTTGTAATGACTCGGACCGTGGAAGGCTACGAGTTAAATAAGTTGATTGTTCAACCGCTGAGCAAAAACCGCCCCCTTACAGTACATTGCAAACTCATTATTTTTGTGAATGTGGTATGGTCAAATATGTGTTTAAGATCAAATGGAACAAATAATTCAGTTATTAATTTAGAGAAAGCATAAAATAAAATATTTTGTGGTAAATTTGCCAATATTTAATCGTAGGAAGAGTAGCATTCATTCGATAATCCTTATTAAAATAAATCGGCGAAGAACTTGAAATGTGTTCATGTTCTCATTATATTCTTCAAGATAAACATGAAAAGAATCAAAAGCTTCAAGACAAGCGTGCAAAACCTTGGTAAAGCATTGCCCATTTGAAGTAATATCTTCAATGATTTGAAACTTTTTCCGATAAAATCTAAAGCTTTTCTTTGCAGAAAACTATCGTAGCTAGACTTCTACTGTTCCTTTCTTTTACATCTTTTATAGAAACTTAGAATCTTGGAAACTGGGAAAAGATGAATATCCTTTGAGTTCCCTAAGCACAAGTTCTTGGGATTGAGGAAAGCCGCTGATAACGGACAAATATTGAAGCTTCTTTAAAATTCTACAATAATATCCTTTTAAAGATCGCTAAACAAGAATATCCGTCACGCAGGAGCTGAATAATGCCCACTTTAGTACTTGACGCCATTCACGTTCCGATTTGCAGTACGACTTGTGCTCCAACTTCCGAAGTTAGATCCGATATCGGATCGTGAATGGGCTTGTCGGAAGTCTAGTTGGACGAGTCGGAACATTTAGAGGGACGACTCGAAGGCCCGACATCCGACTGGCGACGGAGTTGGAGCGTGAGTCGGATCAAAGTCGTCCAACTTAGCTCAGTCAGTGCTTGACCTTCGGGCATCTTCGGTCTGCACTCGGTACATTTTTCGGCTTGTTTGCAACGTACACAGTCGTGAAAACAGACTAGGACTAAAGTTGTATCGCTAGTTGGATAGCAAGTCGGAGTGTGAGTAGAGTCGACTATCCAACTAGTAGTCCTACTAAGTCGTACCACTCGTCGTCAATGGCCTGCTTAAGCAAGAACTGGTTTACTACAATAAATAAGTATTCTTGTATATTTGAATGTAAAAGGAATTTTATGAATACAGTGTATATGTATACATATTTATACACCAGGATGTGCATATGAAATAATGTAATTGGATGTATATATGCAATGATTGTTCTGAGCGAATCGCTATAGTTGGGGATGATCAAATATATATATATTATTTTTGTATTACTTTTTTGACGAGGAATATATAATGGAAAACGACTTAACTCGAGGGGCGTAAACGTTCTCGTGATAAAAGAGCTTTAGTCACGTGATATATTTATAATATTTATATAAAATAAAAAAATAATGAACCATTGACTTGTTAGGGATTATCCACAAGGATTTTCTGAGGTATAAATTATTTCCACATACACTTTATTTTTGATCTTCACCTCAGCCAAAATTTTAATTAATGAGCTACTTACAAGTCCTCATTTAAACGTTTCGGCCTCAGGGCCATCCTAATTAAACTTATTTCATCAACCCACATATAATCACCCTATTTCCACAAGGGCTTGTCATCACTTTCAATCTATAACTTTAAATCTATAGGCTTGTCCATCTTCTATAACTAAAACTTATTTATATTTTTAAACATTTGAATTGCCCCTGACCATGTGGCCACAACTTTCCAGGATACTTCCCTTTTTGGGGAAAGTTGTGGCCACATGGTCTGGGGTAATTGAAATGTTTAAAAATATAAATAAGTTTTAGTTATAGAAGATGGACAAGCCCATAGATTTAAAGTTATAGATTGAAAGTGATGACAAGCCCTTGTGGATATGGGGTGAATATATGTGGATTGATGAAATAAGTTTAATGAGGATGGCCCTGAGGCCGAAACATTTAAATGAGGACTTGTAAGTAGCTCATTAATTAAAATTTTGGCTGAGGTGAAGATCAAAAATAAAGAATATGTGGAAATAATGAACCATGAATACTTTGAGATCTATAAAACACCTAGCTGAATACCCGTGCTTCGTCGCGGAAGATAAGAAGTTATTTTATTGCTTTAAATTATGTATCATTAAAATTAACGCTACTACATAATTTTGTGCAGTTTATTATAGTACGGTTCCCGTCATTCTGTATGTTATACATCAATTGATAAGTAATCAATGTGTAATGTTTCTAGACAATGGGGCGCTCCGGACCAGTGTCAAGAAATAGATAACCTAGAGATAACCAGTTATCCATAGGTTAGCAGTTTAACCAGTACAGGTTAAAACTCGATATCGGTTGTCGATAATAAATGTACGTTAAATTTTAAAAATTTATGTTTCAAAGATGTCATTTGGAAACACTCATTATATTTGCGAGCATTACCAAGAACAGGAGGCTGTGCAAGGGTTCAGGATATTATTACCTCGGATGGACCATCACTAGGTATAGCGTAAACCAGAGTTGGGCATTATTCAATAATTGTTTTATTCAATGATCATTCAAATAAATTTTTATTGAATAATAATTTATTCATTTATTACGTTATTCATACACTGAATAATTTTTTATTCCATGAATAACAGGGTTGGATCATTATTCAATAAATTTATTATTGAATAAGAATTCATTCATTTATTCAGTTATTCATTGACTGATTTTTTTTTTATTTTTTTTTATGTGTGTATATATATATATATATATATATATATATATACATATATATATATATATATATATATATATATATACATATACATATATATATATATATATATATATATATATATATATATATATATATATATATATATAAATCACGTGTCTGTTTGTTCTTTATACAAAACCAGACCGTTTGACCGATTTTGGCCAAACTCGGCATACAGGTAGGTCTTGTTCCGCGAAGTGTCGTGGGCTATTCCAAAAAGGCCTACCAGCTGTCTGTCTGTATGTTTGCTCTTTATAAAAATCCACACCCTTCGTCCGATTTTGACCAAACTCGGTACACAGGGAGATCTTGATGGGGGAATTGTCATAGGCTAAGTCAAAAACGTGTGCCAGCTGCCTGTCTGTATGTTTGTTCCTTATACAAATCCACACCGTTTGACCGATTTTGACCAAACTCGGCACACAGATAGATCATGATATGGGTAGTGTCGTAGGCTATTTAAAAAACGTCTACCAGCTGTCTGTCTGTATGTTTATTTCTTGTACAATTCCACAGCGTTTGACCGTTTTTGACTAAACTTGGGACACAGGTAGGTATTGATCTGGGGAATGTCTTAGGCTATGTCAAAATGGTGTACGTAAAACGAAAGTGTAAGTATGTGTGTAGTACTGCAGACATCTGGTCTGCAAAGCGCAGACTTTTTTTTTTGGCGTGACTGCTCGCTGGATAGACAACAATTTTTAAAGGCAGTCAGCTGCTCTTGCTTGCCGCCCATTTCGAAATTCCCATTCATTTGATAGAATATCATTTATGTTGAGTGATATCCATGCGGAATTGAAACTTGACGAAATTTTTGGATTTTTTAAATAAAAAGTTTTAGAAGAGGTGAATACACGAATGGAGGTGACACCTACAGCTCGCCTATCTAAAGTTAATGATTTTTTATTTATTTTGGAAATGTCGATACCGTAACAAGCGACGATTCTCTTACGAAAGCAGAAGTCCAAGTTTGCAATTTTTTTGAAAATCAGGAAGAAGAGTATGTTAAATAATTTTAAATATCTGCGCCAGTTGAAAGACTGTTTTCATTCGCTAGCAAGACAAATACTCCCAAAGCACATAAGCTCAGTGATGAACATTTTGAAAAGTGAGCGACCTTGAAAGCTTATTTGAATAATTAATTCTCGTGTGATAGTAAAACATAATTAGGCATTATAATTTGTTTCTAAATAATGGTTATTATAAGCCTATCATTAACATTTAATTTTCATGGCAGCAACGTTACAAACCAAGTAAGTAATATTAAAATCTAATAACACAAATCTGTAACTGTTCGGGTTTACAGTTGCGAACCTGTGACCTCCGAACTGTGAGTCCTAGACAATTTTTACGTTGCCTGTATCACCCCCGGATCACGACCTACATGTGCGCCAAGTTTGGTCAAAATCGGTCAAACGGTGTGGATATGAATAAGGAACAACCAGGCAGACAAACAGACGGTACACGTTTTTGACCTAGCCTATGACACTCCCCGTATCAAAACCTACCTATGTGTCAAGTTTGATCAAATTCGGTCAAACGGTGTGGATTTATATAAGGAGCAAACATTTAGACAGACAGCTGATAGACGTTTTTGACCGAGCCTATTACAATCCCTCTATCAAGAAATACCTGTGTTCCAAGTTTGATCAAAATCGGTCAAACGGTGTGGATTTGTATAAATAACAAACATACATACAGACAGCTGGTAGATTTTTTTGACTTAGCCTATGATACTCCCCGTATCGAGACCTGTCAGTGTGCCAAGATTGGTCAAAATCGGTCAAACGGTGTGGATTTGTATAAATAACAAACATACATACAGACAGCTGGTAGATTTTTTTGACTTAGCCTATGATACTCCCCGTATCGAGACCTGCCAGTGTGCCAAGATTGGTCAAAATGGGTCAAACGGTGTGGATTTGTATACGGAACAAACATACAGATAAACAGCTGGTGGATGTTTTTAGATTAGCCCACGACACTCCCTGGATAAGACCTACTTGTGTTCCAAGTTTGGTCAAAATCAGTCAAACGGAGTGGATTTGTAGAAGGAATAAACATACAGACAGACAGCTGGTAGACGATTTTGATTTAGCCTACGAGACTTCCCGTATGAAGACCTACCAGTATTCCAAGTTTGGTCAAAATCGGTCAAACGGTGTGGATTTGTACAAGGAACAAACAGACAGATACGTGATTTATATATATATATATATATATATATATATATATATATATATATATATATATATATATATAAAAACAATGTCACTTTTATATATACTTTTCATTAAAAGGAAGACAAATTTTGATGTACTTAACGAAAAATTTCAATCAAATAAATCATTTTTATTCAATAAAAATTGTCATTCAAATAAATCATTTTTATTCAATAAAAATTTTCATTCAATAAATTATTTTTATTCAATAAAAATTTTCATTCAATAAATCATTTTTATTCAATAAAATCATTTTCAATCAATAAAAATTTTCATTCAATAAATCATTGTTATTCAATAATGACAATACATTTTAACATCTCTTATTTTTAAACAATGAAAATACGGTAGTTGGAAAGTAAACAGCATGTAGAAAGTAGTAAGTAAACAGTACATGCTGTTTACTTTCCAACTACCGTATTTTCATTGTTTAAAAATAAGATATATTAAAATTTATTGTCTTGATGTATATACTACACTCATTTCTGCCTGTTTTTTACTTACAAGTTGTATATTTATTTTTTTACTTATAAGTTGTATATATTTTTTTAGCTGAAGAAGGCTGCCAATGTGCAGCCGAAACGTCCAAATACAGATTTTTTCCTGAAAGTCTGACGTTTTTCTCCTAGCCGAATCCCAACTATACCTTATCTTCGTAAAAATGTGGTAGTTATTAACGATACTTTGATCAAAAATCCCAAAAACACAGTTTTTCTTTTTTTAAAAAAGAGCAATAGTTTTGAAAATAGACAAAAGTTTGAATAGCTCTGCGACTTGCGCTAGGAAGCTCATTTCTGCGTCCCTGAACTACAACTGAGGTGCAGAATAAAACCCTAAAGTTATGACATCTCAATGCGGGACACCCTTGTATATAGTAGATAACTGAAGTAAATAAATGATTTTGGCTTATGAGGCGTATAGTGAGCGGATAAATACCTGTTGATTGTCCGAAGTGCAATGGAGGACTGGCAACAACTGACAGGATGTCAGTGAAACTCATATCCGCCTGTTTCATTCATCGAAAAGCGACCAGCCGTCACGGGTGGCCTTCGGAGATAGCGTCTGCTGGAGGCGTGCCAGAAGGAAGAAGTCGGTCAGGAGTGTGAAAGGAGAGTATTGGTTCACACCGAGAGGTTCACAGGCGGGAGAAACGACAAAAAATACAGCAAGGAAAATGTCTTATTAAAAAAAAATCGATCAAGTCTAGTTTAGTCGGAAACCCGCTAATGAGATTGACCTCATGATGCAATCTGGAAATGCCGACTTGAAAATTTCACGTTTCAGATCCCATAGATCACAGAAAATAACGGTAGTCCAATTTTTTGTAAATATATATTTGTCTGTTCGCTCTCTCAAAAATTGTCCGATTTTTATGAAATTTGGTACAAAAATCTTTCGTCTAATTTGAAAAGTCAAGGTTGTTAACGAGCTAAATCCGTCCAAGGGAAAATGGTTTGCGTGGCAAAATTCGCACGAAAAAAATCGTAACGCTTACGTTTTCCAGTTTATATGCTGCAGGTACTCGTTTTGGAAGTACCTTAACGTAGGAAAACGAATGAAACCATTTTAGAAGCGATATCTGTAACTATTTACAAGAAAAATCGATAAAACTACTTTTCCAAACTAACTTTCAGCTTGGGTATTCAAAAACGAATGATGCTGTTGAAACTTGGTCCAGAGGTTTGACCTTCATCTAGTCTATGATATTTAAATTTTGGCTGTGTTTGGAGTTGGAGAGTTATTAGAAACGTTTAAAATATTTACGATTTTGGTATATTTTATAAAATACCTCGAAAACGGTTGGAAAACCGTAGTAAAAGGAAGGGCCCATTCGAAAGCTTACTACATTTTCTAAAGAAAAGGTTCTCATGTAATTTTCGATGGGGCGATGTCAATCGGAGAAATAAATGCTCTGTTTAGCTAATTTTTTCATCTTTTTTTTTTCTTTTATATTGCACAAGAAAATGAGAAACAGCGCTGAGACAGAGGATGGAGTACTTTCCGATTAGGATTTTGTCAGTTTCCTGTTGTGGCGCCTTAAATCTTCCTTCTGTTTGTGATGTTATTTTGTATTTTTCACGAAGGATCAAAACCTACTAATAACTGCTTCTATTCCTTTACTATTGACGCTAGGGATATAAATGAATGGAACGCAGTTCATAGGTATCGGATTTTTTTGTTAAAGCCAGATTCCTCATAACGTGTTCGCTTAGGGTGCACCTACACTGGACTAGTTCCGATCCGATCCGATAGCCACCGACTGTCGGAAGAAAACCAGAAACAGGCATCTCAATGGAGGTGCCTACATTCCGAGGGCCATCGATTCTTGGCCATTTAGACATTTTTCTAGACCGATTTCGGACCGCCGCGCCGAAGCAAAATGGCGCCAACCCAGATATTGTGCTTCAAAAAGGTCGACAGGCTCTAAATCTTAAGCGATTTCAATGTATTTTTTTTTTTTTTTTTTTTTTTTTTTTTTTTTTTTTTTTTTTTTTTTTTTTTTTTTTTTAAATCAAAGGAAATTTAGAACAACTTTGTCCATTCACATTTTTGTTTCTTGATTGCCTTGTTTTTAAATTGCGTGGAAAGATGTTTATAACCATCCAACGTCTATAACCTTCCAATGCTTCTAGTTGCCTTCTTATAAATAATTTTAAAATATGAATACCACTACTTCTAACCACCCTTTTCTAGCCAGGATAGGGCTCCACCCCATTATAGGAATCGAACCTACAACCTTTGGCTCGGAGTGTTGTGCTCACGCTTTAACACTCACGGCCGCCGGGCCTCCTGTTATGAATTATCGTTGCAATTTATAGGCTAGCTTTGCATGTGTCTACCGATCGCGTGCGCAACTCACCACATGACATGAGTGTATCAGACAGGCTGCTTCCATTAAAAATTCATGACATGAAGTCGGTATTATTGCAGCACATAACAGTATATCTGACTTAATTGAAAAAAAAAGTCCGTCAAGCAGGAGCTGCATAACTAAGCACTTTCCTCAAAATTTGGGTAGTGTAGACTGCATTCCTTTATAGGCTCAGGGATTTATTACCTAAGCATGGATTGCACTTAGGATCGACTAGGCGAGTAGGGTTTCTTCGTTAATAAGATAGAGGAACCATACTAAAAACAAATTTAAGTCTAAGTTAGAAGAAGAGAGACTAATTCTATAAATATACCCGTACTTCAACAGAAAATCAAAGTTAAGCTCTGAAAATAAAATACAATTATACAAATCCAGCATTAGATCTACATTAACCTATGCTTGTCCCGTCTGGAGTTCTACATGTATTAATAACTATAAGAAATTACAAATTTTTCAAAATAAATGTATAAGAATAGCAAATAACTTACCCAGATGCACCAAAATAGAAACACTTCATAAAATATCCAATATTCCGCACATAAATTCTTCATACACAAGCACACATATAAGTTTTTTAAAGCATGCAGAGGGAAAACCTAACCCACTGATTAAGAATATAGGTAACTATAGCAAAAGTAGCACTAAGAGATATGTACATAAAAGGACAAAACATATATTATTGAAATAAGTATAAAAGACTATGTTGAGTGCATGCCAAGAACTGGATTATACTATTAGGAGTGAGATAACTATACATAAACATTACTCATTAATCCCTAACTGTATATTCTATTGTATATATATAAATAGTCCTTCTTATTATTAACTATTTTCCTTCCAAATAATGAATTTTATATTTACTCTCACAATGTAATAGAGCAAGGAAATGAAGAAGAGACTAATTAAGAATCCTAAAGTGTATTGTGAGACCTGAAGAGAGAGAATGGATCGTGGGAATATTGATCCGTCTGACGGGGTTGCTTCCTGGATGTTAAAGTGTAATGCTGCTAGTATCTCTAGTTCAATCCGGGATTCTAGTTCACTCTAAAGGCAACCTGGAATCCGGATCGCCGGATCGGGTTTTTAGGAACGGATCGTGGGAATATTGATCCGTCTGACGGGGTTGCTTCCTGGATGTTAAAGTGTAATGCTGCTAGTATCTCTAGTTCAATCCGGGATTCTAGTTCACTCTAAAGGCAACCTGGAATCCGGATCGCCGGATCGGGTTTTTAGGAACAGATCGTGGGAATATTGATCCGTCTGACGGGGTTGCTTCCTGGATGTTAAAGTGTAATGCTGCTAGTATCTCTAGTTCAATCCGGGATTCTAGTTCACTCTAAAGGCAACCTGGAATCCGGATCGCCGGATCGGGTTTTTAGGAACGGATCGTGGGAATATTGATCCGTCTGACGGGGTTGCTTCCTGGATGTTAAAGTGTAATGCTGCTAGTATCTCTAGTTCAATCCGGGATTCTAGTTCACTCTAAAGGCAACCTGGAATCCGGATCGCCGGATCGGGTTTTTAGGAACGGATCGTGGGAATATTGATCCGTCTGACGGGGTTGCTTCCTGGATGTTAAAGTGTAATGCTGCTAGTATCTCTAGTTCAATCCGGGATTCTAGTTCACTCTAAAGGCAACCTGGAATCCGGATCGCCGGATCGGGTTTTTAGGAACGGATCGTGGGAATATTGATCCGTCTGACGGGGTTGCTTCCTGGATGTTAAAGTGTAATGCTGCTAGTATCTCTAGTTCAATCCGGGATTCTAGTTCACTCTAAAGGCAACCTGGAATCCGGATCGCCGGATCAGGTTTTTAGGAACGGATCGTGGGAATATTGATCCGTCTGACGGGGTTGCTTCCTGGATGTTAAAGTATAATGCTGCGAGTATCCCTAGTTCAATCCGGGATTCTAGTTCACTCTAAAGGCAACCTGGAATCCGGATCGCCGGATCAGGCTTTTAGGAACGGATCGTGGGAATATTGATCCGTCTGACGGGGTTGCTTCCTGGATGTTAAAGTATAATGCTGCTAGTATCTCTAGTTCAATCCGGGATTCTAGTTCACTCTAAAGGCAACCTGGAATCCGAGTAGATAGATAATAGGGTTTCTGGCGCAGTCTTCAAAATTCCCTATTTCCCCGAAAAAACCTGATCGTCGATTTTTGTAGGATTTTTCATTTTTATCTCAAACATCTAATTTTTTTAAAAAATATACATTTTCTAACATATTTCTTTAAAACCTAACAAATAAAAAAAAAATACATATTTTTAACATATTTCTTTAAAACGATACAAAAATTGGGATCACCCCCAAAAAGTAAAAATATTATATAATTAATTTAATTATTATTTCCATTTGTTATACACGTTTAATCATCAATATCACTTTCAGATTTCTTAGATTTAGATCTATTTTCATTTTTATTTTCTCGGAAGTCAATAATATGAATTTTCTTCCCATCATTTAATTCTTTTAAACCGTCATAAACGAATAATAGTTTCTGTGAATTTAATTGTTGAATATCTTTTTTATTTAATTTGTCATTAAATCTATCTGGTAGAAAAACTTGAAATTTATCTTCCTTATCTTTTAACGTAACAACTATACGTTTTCCAAATTTTGTAATAATTTCTTTAAATTCTTTAATTGAATAAGATTGACCACATTCCAATTCTGTTAGTTTCTTTATTGGAGTATTTTGACATTGACCAACTCGTTGGATCTTTTTTAATACTTCCATTTATTAGAAATGAAATTTATCAAATAAAATTAATCAATTTTATAAAAACCTTTATTACAATTATATTTTCGTACACTGAGAATGCTCTATATAAATCCACCATTTGTTATCGAAGTGGGGCGGGGTATCTGAATGATATCACATATGGGCGGAGGTTTCCGGTGGGCGTACTCGCTTGATTGCTGCTGCTGTCTGGTATCGATTTTTTGAACTACCACAACTAACAACCTTTCTATTTGTTTATTTTCAACTGATTTCGAGAATTTCTTAAATATTAATTAATGAAAATAGATTAATCTAATAATTTAAAACTATTAACTAAATAACAAACAAATACTTGGATGGAATAAACAATCTAATAACAAGTAATAGACTATTAAAGTCGTAAGTTCTCGGTTTCATCGTTCATACAGGATTCTAGTATATATACAACAGTCAATGGAATTTCAGACGTGGAAAAGTGAGAGAACCAAATGCATCTCATCACCGATGTACCGAGATGGCCATAGGTACACCGGAAACGATGTGACGCATGCGGTGATCTCATAGAGCATGCCATTTTCCTCAAAAATACCTCACGCTCACCTTACTTTGCAAATCTAAAAGTTACCAAAACATAAATAGTAACTTTAAAAAGTTACTCAAATAACTCTAGTGTATAGAGTTCAAAAATTCAACTCAAAGTTGAAAAAAAAATACTTCAAAAATTGAAGTACAAAAAAAACTTCAAAATAATTGAAGTACAAAAATAAACAAAACTTCAAAATAATTGAAGTACAAAAAGGTAACTTGAGAGCAAAGTAAGGTTGAAGCCAAAAGGAGAGAGGAAGGAGAATACGGGGTATTTTTGCACATTTTTAGAAAAAATTAAAAATAAAAAAATTAACCATTACTTTCAAAGTCTTGAGAGACATAAATAAATCTTATAATATTTGTCATTCTAAATTTCTATTAAATCATTCTTTATAAAATCATATTTCAACTTTTTCTCAGAAACAATAATCACATAGATATTTGTACCACCAGGAACTACATTCTGAAAATCAACATTCAGAATAATATTATTTTTACTATTTGAAATATTAATTGGTCCTTTTCTAACATCTATTACATATAAAGGTCTATTTTTTATGAAATCCTCTGGACTATAAAGCATATTTCCATCCCATTTATAAGCCCTATTATAATCTCTGTACATATCATATAATAATGAATAATTGTTCTCTTTAATATCTAAATTAATCAATTCTTCCGGGTAATATGTTTCATTAATTTTAACACGAATATTTCTAACATCAACATGGTCAAATTTAGAAGGATCTTTCTTTTGATCATTTCTTCTCGATGTTTGGAATCCTACAATTATGAATTTCGGTTTATCAATGTTCCTATAAATATTAGTTATATCAAAACTTAAATTTGATCCCGTAATACCAGTTTTTTCAATACACTCCCACGTTTTAAATACAAATTCTTGTGTTCCACCAAACTTGTCCATCTCATTAATTAATTCAATTTTTGAAGGTGTTGAATACTCTATGATAGGAACACGTAAATAAAAATCAGTTATTGTAATTTTACCTGTAGGTGCATAAGACTTTCCATCTGCTTGAAGTGATAGAAAAATCCCGTCATCATCAGTGTTTCTAAGAAATGTTATTAAAAATCCTCCTTTGTATATTGGTATGTTTATACCTCCAAAATATCCTAATCCTAAATCGTTTAAGGTTCCACAATAATTAAATTTTCCATATTTATGATCACATTTCACTGCACCATTCATTTTAGACAAAGTTTCATCTTGAGACAGTGATATCGTATGTTTTACAGTACTTATAATACCTGGATCTTCAATTCTATCAATTAATTTGTTATGTTTTTTTACTTCTATACTTCGAAATAAGAAAGGAATAAAATTATCTATTAATTTAGTTCCCGAATTCATACCATAGTGTTCACCATCTTTAGCATTGAAAGAACCTGAAATAACAAACTGAAAATGGGAACTTAAAAAATTATCACCAACATCGATTAAGAATTCTATTCTCTGATTTTCTTTATTAAAATTCAATTCGGTATTATTCGATGGGAAAAAATGTTTAAATTGTTGTTTTTCTATATTAGGATTATATTTTGAATACATCTCCATTTATTAAGATAAAAAATCTTTATAATTTAAAAACTAGTTTATAATTATTAGACCCCGTCTCAGAGACGGGGTTTGAAAATTTAAAAAACATAATTTATTAATGAAGGTACAGTATCAACATTAAATCTATTTTTATAATATTTCGAAAATTCTTCATAATGTTCTTGTTTAAATTCATTTGATATATCAGTTCTTTCGAAAATTATTATCCAATTAACCAAATGTTTATATTTTATTAAAGTATCTGGAGAAAACTTTTGATAAAAAGACATAATGTTCCAATCAAATAATGAGTAATAAAACTCGATCTTTTGTTCATCGATTTTCTGATATCTCGAAATGATTTTCCAATCTATTTTATTTGAAAACATTCCTAATTCTTCTAATTTAAACGGATGGTATTGTGAAACAAGTTTCCAATTTAATTTATTCTGAAATACAATTAAAAATTCTGTTGTTAAACCAGGAAATGAAGATATTTCATCCCAATCATTATTTTGTGTTGTCTCCATTTATTAAGAAAAAAAAATTAATTCTTTTTTAATATTTCTACTTCTGTATCAATTTTTTCATTTAGTGATGTTTTAGACTCTTCTTCCGTATCAATTTTTTCATTCGGTGATGTTTTTACTCTTCTTCTTTTCATTATCTTTTTTTCCAGTTCTTCTATTTTATTGTTTAAATCGTTCAATATTTGTTCTACTTGTGGGTAATAACTATTATATAAAGTGTCAGAAAATGTTTGAAGATGTTTTTCTAACTCTGTTTCTGTCAAATATTCTTCCATTTTGTTCTTTATATCACTATCAACTTGTACTGGTATAACATCACTAATTAAATCCTGAGTGAGTTTTTTCATCTTTTCATCTAAATCTTCTTTAGTTGTATATTCAAATAATTTCTCATCGATGATTTCTTCAAATTCTTTTGTATCAGTTGTTCTTTTATCTCTTTTATTTTCATTAATTGCCTTCTCTATCATCGTTTTCACTTGTTTCATAATAACTACATCATTATTATCTCTTCCTTCTGAAACACTGACAAGTCTTTTTTTATTAAAACCAATATAACTTTTAGTAAATGTAAACAATGAACCGATAATTTCATCAACTTTTACTTTTAATTCATTCTTTAATTTATTATTTAATTCATCTCTTAATTTTGTTTGGAATGTTGAGAATTCTGTTCTAAAAGAATTTGAAAGTTCATTTACAATATCACTTTTCAATCTCGTTTTATCAACAGTATTATATTCTGTAAAAACAATTTGACTTCCAAAAACATCAAATTTTAAAATAGCTGTTGAATTAGTTTCCATTTCTGTCTATTTATTACATTTAAAATTTCATCGAAAGATATTCCATCCGAAAACATTTTAAGAACTAACAAACATAAATGTCCACAAATAGGTGGATCATTAATTTCTTGAAGTCTGTCTTCATTGTATATTAAATTATCTTTTCCCAAATATATAACTAATTCCTTTGATGGATGTAAGTTTCCATATGAATTAAAATAATATTTTTTATTTCCATTTTTATAATAAGAAACCCAGTGAGTACCATTTCCGAAAGAATTATCAATGTTTACAATTCCACACTCAATATTTCTAGGATGTTTCGGAAGTTCATCTTTCATAAAAACTCCTCTAAAATGTTTTATGTTTAACTTCTTAACGATATTCTCGATATCAAAATTAGATAAAGGAGTTATTTTTTTTTTTAACTGTTACAAGTTTTCCTCCCTGTTTCTTTTCCATTTCTTTATTATGTCTTGTTTGTTCTTCTATTAGTTTATCTTTATATCTTTTATCGATAACCGAGTTTGCAATAGAACTTGCTCCACTCGCTAAAGCAGCTAAAGCTCCTAATCCTGCAAAAATTAAAGGAAGTATTCCACCATCTTTTTCATTTTCTCTTAATTGTTTATATGTTAATTTAATTCTAGTTCCCTTTCCGTCTTTAGCATTTCTGTTAATCTTATCGATCTGTCTTTGAGTTAACAAAATTGAATTATTTCCTTTTTTTGTATCGATTGTAACATCAGTTTTCTTTTTTACAGCACCAATAATTTTAGATTTTTGACCTTCCGTTAGTGAAATTTTAAAAGGTTTATACTCACTCATTTTCTTTAATTTATAATGAATAAAAAAGAATATAAATTCTTTCTACTGGAAATTTTTGCAGGTTGATAAAAAGTTAAAGAGGAACGAATCGTTCCCTTTGAAATTTTTGCAGGTTGATAAAAAGTTAAGGGAGTAACGAATCGTTACCCCTTGAAATTTTTGCAGGATTTAAAAATGTTCGTTTCTAATAAATGGAGGGGATTCTAAATATTCTGAACAACAAACTTAACTATAATAATAAAGAAATATTTATGATTTTAGATGGAAATAACGATCCTTGGTTTAAAGCTAGAGATATTGCTGAATTATTAGAATATAAAAATCCTAAAGATACAATTTGGAGATTTGTAAATGAAAAATATAAAAAAAGTTATGAAGTTATTCAAAAAGAAGGGGGTCGTGATTCCCGACCCCCTTTCAATATGCAACCACATACTGTTTTTATTAATGAATTAGGTTTGTATTCTTTAATTATGAAATCAAAAATGTCTTTAGCTGAAAAATTTCAGGATTGGGTTTATGATGTTATTAAAACAATTAGAAAAACAGGAGAATATAAATTGAAAGAAGAATTATACGGTAAAGATAAAATTATAAAAAAGAAAGATGAAAAAATTGAAAATTTAAATAATAAAATAACAAATATCAAATCTGATGTTGTACCTAAAACTAAAGATGAAAAATTAAGACATTTTTTCCTATTATTTAAGTTAAACGACTATGAATGTGAATATAGTTATTATGTTATAAGATGTCAAAAAGTATATTTAAAAAGAGCTGTTGATAAAATAGTTTTAGAACATCAAGATTGTGAGGAGATAATAAAATTCTATGATCCAAATAGTGTTAATTTATATTCTAGAATAAAAGAAAAATTAAAAAATGATTTAGAATTTCATGGTAATTATTTTAGAATAAATAATGAAGAATTTAGTGAGGAATATCTAATTATAAAAATAGAGGAATTACACAGTGAAAAAGAAATTTAATTCACAACATTTTTTTTATTTATCCAAGTATTATGTGAATTATCAAAACCTAACCATTTGACATAAACTTTATCTCCTTTTCTTTTTAAAACCTTTTCAACAAGATAATCATGTGGATATTTGGTTTTCATTAATTCTTCTTTATAAAATCTACCTTCGATTTCTTCTTCCTTCAAATCTATTAATTTATAAGTAATAGGAACTGAATGTATTATTTTACTTATTTTAAATACCTCTGTAGACCAATTAGGTGTATATCCTTTTTCAAATATTCCTTTATATTTACTTATCCTTACATAATCGTTTAATTTAAATTTCGGTTTTTCATTTTTAACATTGTTATCATTATAAATATTCATTAATACTTCTTCTTCATTTTTCTTATTAACTTCTATAGGTTTCATTTTTATAGTTCTATGATAGGAATTATTATATTCTTTAATTAAGTCATCTAAAATATCTATCCATTTATATGATCCTCTCTTAGAAAATTCTTTCCACATTTTTTCTTTTAAAGTTCTATTAAATCTTTCTACTATAGCAGATTTTATTTCGCTATAACTAGAATAATGATTGATATTATATTCTTTCATTAAATTCTGAAATTCTTTATTATAAAATTCTTTTCCGTTATCCGTTTGTAAATTCTTTGGTTTATTTTTATCGTTCAATATACTTTTTAATGCTTCAGTCACTAATTTACCAGTTTTATCTTTAACAGGAATTGCCCAAGAAACTTTAGAAAATGTATCTATTACAGTTAAAATATATTTAAATCCTTTATTAATTTTTGATATTCCTTTTAAACTTCCAGTATTCATCTCAACTAAATCAGATTGCCACAGGTCATTTATTCCTCGAGTTATAATTTTTGTTCTTTCAAAATTTCTTCTAACCGGTTTATGAATTTCTTCAATTATTCCTTCTTTTACACTCATTTCTTTTTCATTTTTTGACCTAAAAAAGTATTCTTTTTACTTCCACAAATTTCACAAATTCCTTTACCCATGAGTTTTCCATTTTTAGAAGTTTCTTCATGATAATTCTTACTTTCTGTTTGTTTTTTACACTTTACACAATATATAAGTACCATTTATTATAGGATAAAATCTAGTCTTTAAAATAGATAAATTTCTCTAGTTTATGGATATACTTTCCATTGTTTAATTTATTATATGTATTTATCGATAGAAAACCATAATCATCCTCCCAACAATCATTACAAATTTTTTTAAAGCTATCAAAGGATGAAAAATCACTTCCAGCAAAATCTTTATATATCATTTCAGTGTAATGAAGAGATTGTTTAAAAGAACAAATAAAATTAACATTATTTCTAATAAACTTTCTATCAACTTTACTATAACATTGACTTAAATAAATACAAGAAATATTTTTATGTCTACCTCTAACAAAATATTCATTAATTTTTTCATGATTTTCAAATATAATATCATCAAAGATAACTAAACTATTTGGTTCACAAGTATCTACATTTTCCATTTCTTCAATATCATTATAAAAACACCCTACATTCTCTCCTATTTTATTTCCAATATCACTAAACAACTCAATCATTTCTTGATAAATATCTTGATCTAAAGATTTACTACATACATATAATTTAGAATAATCTAACCAATCTCCATAAATAAAATTTGTTAATAAAGTTGTTTTTCCAGAACCACTACTACCGATAATTATACATCTTAATGGTAATGGAAAAGGTTTATTGTTAGTCTTATTTTTATCTTCGTGGTAAATTTTTATACGATACTTTTTTTCCATTATAAATAGAGTAATTTATATAAGATGAAATTGTTAAAAATAACTGGTAAAACTTCTGAGTTGACTTTGAAATTAGCACATCCAATATTTCTAGACGAAAATATAAATTATAAAATAGGTCTTGTTGGTTTTTATTCGGATAATAACATTCCTAACATACAAAAAGATTCATTCATTTCATTCGATATTAATAAATCAAGAAAACATATTAAAATTGAAAAAGGATTTTGGAGTTTAAAAGAAATCGATAACTTAATAAAGAAAGAACTTACAAACGAAAAGTTCTATATAAAAAGTAATAATTATGGAAAAGTAAAAATATTTTCACCATATCCATTTGATTTGGACGTTAATCTTAAAAACATTTTTGGTTTCGAAATACCAACTAAAAATGAAATTTCAACAGATTATGCAAGTAACACGGTACATGTTGGAAAATTCAGACCTAAATTAAGGCCTTTTGATGTTATCGAAATTCATTGTAATTTAGTCGAATCTAGTTTAGTGAGTCATTCTTCTAATGAACACATACATGAAGAAACTGATTTAGTATATAGTTTTTTCCCGAATGTTCCTTTTGAATCAAAGATTTCAGAAAAACCCTTAGAAATTGTTTATGTTCCAATTAGAAACGATATTCATAAAATTCAAAAAATAAATGTAACTATTAGGAATGAAAGACATGAATTATTAAATAATGAAAATGTTAATAATATTATATATTTAAGTCTGATTCATGACAAATAAACTTAACGAAATGTTAAACATAGTTAAATCTAGTTAAACCGTTCTGAACTTTTTAATATAATAAATGGATCCAAAACAAACTATTAAGATAAGAGATAGATTAATTAAAAAATTTGAACATGCCAGAAAACAAAGAATACTTGAAGAAGATTTAAAAGGTAAAGAATATTTACCGATAACGAGTGCAATCAATAAACTTGATAATACTTTTAATGAAAAGATTTCTCAAGTCGACAAGAGTATAAAAAATGTGTTAGAACAAAATAAAACATTAATTACAGATCTTGTACCGTTTACAAGAAACATAGCAGATATGGAAATTCCACCTTCAGAAGAAGAAACATCTTTTGAACGAGAATTATACGATAAAGATACACCACTTGCAAAAAGTACACCTTTTTCAAAAGAGAAAAAGAAAGTTACATTTGTTCCAATGGAAAAAGTTTCAGAAGACGAGTCGGATTTAAGTGAAGACAGTTTAAATGAATCAGATACTCCATTGAATATTTCATCATCTGTTATCGGTCAAATAATTGGTCCTCTTGGAGCAACATATTTACCAAAACTAACTGATAAACATTATGGAATTACTTACGATGAAAAAAAATTATTTTTTAAAATCGGAAAGAATAAAGTTGATATATATGGAAATGATTTAATTATTGATGGAAAAAAATATATTGGAACAAAAGGATTATGGGTTCTCTTAACACAAAATTATGAAAACTTATTTGATAATAAAGGTGAAAAATTATATTCACCAGAAGAATTTAATACCTATAAAGAAATTTTAATTAATAGTGAGGTTTTATATAACAAAAATAACTCATCAACAAATAGACCAAAAGCTCCACAATCAAAAAAATATAAAAATTTATTAAAACCTATATACGAAGAATTAAAGACCATTCCGGTTACCGGAAAAGGAATAGTTAATTATAATGAACATTCTGTTATGTATATACAAAATTTGAATGAATTGATTTCAAGATTGAATTTGATATATGCTTCAGAATTGGCTGGAGATAATAATTTTCATAATGAAAAAGTCGGTATTATCAGATTTTTAACAAATCTTTTAGAAAAACATATTGATGATCGAAAAGGAACTGAATATTTAATAAGATTAGTGAATGCTTTTCCACATAAAATAATTAAGGATGAAACTATAGGATCTGGATTGTTTAATAAAATATTAAGTGGATTACCATTCGAATTACATTATCCGGGTTATAACTATTTAGGTCCAGGTACTAAATTAAATGAAAGATTGGAAAGAGGTGATAAACCAATTAATAAATTAGATGAAGCTGCAAAAGAACATGATATATCTTATAGAGATCATAAAGAAGTATCAGATAGACATATCGCAGACAAAATTTTAGAAAATAAAGCATGGGAAAGAGTTATTTCGAGTGATGCTGATATAGGAGAAAGAACTGCGGCATATTTGACAACGAATGCAATGAAAATTAAAAGACATTTAGGAATGGGTTTGATACATTCAGAATTTGATATATTTCAGTAGATTTCTCATTACCTCTTAACGTGACCGATTCTGTCACCTTTAACTTTTTTAAAACTATAAATGAAGAAGGTAAGATTTAATGATCTTGTAACTATTTATGAAATACCTTATGAATGTAGAATTAATTTTAATTTAATCAATAATCAGAGGTTTAAAATGAGAATATTTGAGTTTGAAAAGATATTTAACAAAATATTTCGATGATAAATTTTATATTGATAAAAATTATTTCTAAATAAATGGAAGACCTGAAAAATAAGACAGTTGAAGATTTACAAAAAATCTGTAAAGAAAAGAATTATCGAGGTTTTTCTAAATTGAGAAAACAAGCATTAATCGATTTAATATTAGAAAAATCTGAAAGTAAGGAAAAATTAAGTAATAAAAATATAGGTGAATTAAGACGTTTAGGAAGTCAGTATAAAATAAAAAATTATTACAATATGAAGAAATCTCTTTTAATTAAGTTATTAGAAGAAAAAGAATCTATGGAAAAATTTAAATTACCTCCAGATTACGAAGACGAATTTGAATTAACTTCAGTTTATGGAGACGATTTAAAAAATTCGGATACAGAAGGAAACTTTATAGATGAAAATTTGGATCATGGAGAAATGGAAATGTGTAGTATATGTGGAAGGTATAGTGTATTAAATAATAATTGTTATAATTGTGTAACAGACATCAAAATAGGTAAATATAATCGTAAATCGTATAGAATAAATAGATTTCGTAAAAAATTGAATAATTTAATAGAAAATGTTAATGTTAAGGTTGAAATTGAAAAAATATTTGAAACTTTTATTAATAATTATAGAGGTAAATATGTACCTTATAAATATTTAGTCAAAAAGATTGCAGATTATTTAAAAGTAGGAAATAATATTGAAATTAAGGAAACTAAGAGAATGGTGAAAATATGGAATGACTTTGAATATAAATTAATCTATTAGAGAGTATATTTTAAAACAAATGATGATGTAAAATTTTGTAAGATCTAAAAAAGTTCGTTCCTAATAAATGGAGGAATTAGAACCTTTCGAATTTTGTCAGATCTGTTGTAAGCAATCGGTATTAGATAATCGTTGTTATAGTTGTTATCCGCCAACAAGAAATCCTCATAACAATTTTAAATATAGACAGAGATATTTTCATGAACATTTATTACAATTAATAGATGAACCCGAAGATAGAATTAAAATTGAAGAAGTGTTTGAAGTTTTTAATGAAAATTATAAACGAAAAGCCCTACCATATAAATTTTTTATCGCAAAAATTGCAGATCTATTAGAAATTAAACATAATGTTCGAATAAGAAAATTTAAGAGAAATGAAGAATTGTGGAATGAATTTTTAGAGATGAAACCATTTGAGATAATTGAAAAGAAAAACCAATTTAGAGGATATATTTTGAATCAGTTTAAAAAAATGTATTAATTTCTAGGATGGAAAAATTTGCAGGATTTAAAAAGTTCATTTCTAATAAATGGAGAACCAACTGAGAAGTCAAACTCTCAAAAACCTTCGAGATTACTGTAAATCTCACAATATTAAAGGATATTTTAAATATAATAAGAAAGATGATCTTATAAATCATATTATTGATGAAATAGAGAAAAAGAAATTTATAAATGAATTCAATTTTGATTCTAGTTTGTTTTCTAGACCAAAACCTGATAAAAACTTTGAATTATGGACGATGAAACAATTACAAGATTATTGTAGATCACGTAATATTAAAGGATTTTCAAAATTAAAGAATAAATCTGATCTTATTAAGTTGATCACTAATGATGAAAAAAGAAAGAAAAACCGAAAGAGATTAATAAATGAATCCATTAAAAAATCGATAAATCAATCCAAAAAAACATCAATAAATGAATTCAATTTCCATCCAAGTTTATTTTCAAAACCTAAACCTCCTAGGGAAAAACAAATCAAATGTGATGATTGTAATAAATATTATAAAAAATCATATAAAGAGAAACATATTGAATCTTTAGCACACAAGAAAGTAAACATTAATGATGAACAAGAAATTCAGGAAATTGAAACAGCTTATGAATCAAGATTAAAAACCTATATAGTTAGGAATATGGAAGGAATTTTTCATCCAAGAGAATTCTTGGAAGATAAAAGAAATATAATAATCGATAAGATAACTGAAAATGTAAAAAATATGGATTTGAAAGTTAATCTTAAATTTTTCCTTACCTTTAAAAAAAGGGGGGAAGTAAAATGGTTTGGTGGAGCACACTATTTTCTGGAAGAATTTTCATTTAAAACTAAAAATGAAATCATATTACAATCTTCAGATCTAAATACATTTTATGATAGTGCTATTGAGAAATTGATAAAAGAAATGGATGATTTTGAAAGAAATGGTTCAGGATGGGAGTTTGTAAGTATTGATTATTTAGAACTTCGAATCAATAAATATAATCCATTGAGAGGTTCTTCATATATCGATTTACCAGAAAAAATAAAATCTAAAAAAGCAATTATTAATGTAAAAAATAATGATAATAAATGTTTTATGTGGTCAGTTCTATCAGCATTACATCCAGTAGACAAGGATCCTCAAAGAGTTACAAAATATGAAATGTATAAAGATGAATTAAATTTTGATGGAATCAACTTCCCAGTTTCCTTTAAAGATATTAGTAAATTTGAAAAACAAAACGATATATCTATAAATGTATATGGGTATGAAGAATCTGTTCATCCTTTAAGAATTACAAAACATAAATTAGATAAACATGTAAATTTATTTTATATTAAAGATAATGAAAATGATCATTACTGTTGGATTAAAGATCTTTCTCGATTGATCAAAACACAACTAACAAATATGAAAGTAAAAATTTATCCATGTGAAAGATGTTTAAGATATTATTATTCAGCTGAAAAATTAGAAAATCATGAACTTGATTGTAAAACTAAAACGGCGGTAAAAATTGAAATGCCGAAAAAAGGTGAATATTTAAATTTCAAAAATTATAACAGATCGTTAAGAGTTCCTTTCGTAATATATGCAGATTTTGAATGTTTAACTAAAAAAATTGATAATTGTCAACCTGATTCATCAGGTTCTTATACTATGAAATATCAAAAACATGAACCAAATAGTTTTTGTTATTATATAAAATATGAAAATTATGATTACAAACAACCTGTAGTATATAGAGGATCTGATTGTACTGATAAATTTGTAGAAATGATTCATGAGGAAGTTAAAAATATTCAAAAGATTTATGAAGAAATTAAACCGTTGGAGATGACTTTTGAAGAAGAAAAACATTTTCAGGAAACTGATATTTGTCATATATGTGAAAAGGATATAATAACATGGAATAATTATAAGAAATATGGGGAAAAACCTATTGGGTTATTAGGAAAAAAGGTAAGAGATCATGATCATTTAACTGGAAAATATCGAGGTCCGGCTCATGAAATTTGTAATTTGAATTATAAAAATCCTTCCTTTGTTCCAGTATTCATTCATAATTTATCTGGATATGATGCACATCTATTTGTTAAAGCGATGGGGAAATTTAAAGAAAATATTGAGGTAATTCCAAATACTGAAGAAAAATATATTTCATTCACACAGAAAGTTGATAAATTAGAAATTAGATTTGTTGATTCATTCAGATTTATGGCTTCGAGTTTAGATTCATTATCTACGAACTTAAGAAAAATTCCTGAAGAAATGAAAGGTAACAAGTTAGAAAAATATAAATTCTTGAAATCTATGTTTAGAGAAACCAGTAAATATTATAAAGATGAAAAATTAGATTTAATTACGAGAAAAGGTGTGTATCCTTATGATTACATGGATTCAGAAGAAAAATTTGAAGAGTCAAAATTACCTTCAATCGAAGAATTTTATAGTAAATTGAATGATTGTGATATTTCTGAAAACGATTATAAACATGCGAAAAAAGTATGGAAAACATTTGAAATTAGAAATTTAGGAGAGTATTCAGATTTATATGTTAAATCAGATGTTTTAATATTGTCTGATATATTTGAAAATTTTAGAGATGTCTGTTTAAAAACTTATAAACTTGATCCAGCTTGGTATTTTACAGCTCCAGGATGATCTTGGGATGCAATGTTAAAAACGACAGAAATCGAGTTGGAATTATTAAGTGATTATGATATGATTTTGATGTTGGAAAAAGGAACTCGTGGTGGAATATCTCAATGTTGTAATAGATATTCTAAAGCAAATAATAAATATATGAAAAAATATGATAAAAATCTACCATCTAGTTATTTAATGTATTTAGATGCAAATAATTTATATGGTTGGGCGATGAGTCAATATTTACCTTATGGAGGATTTAAATGGATAAAACCAGAAGAAATGGAAAATTTAGATGATGATTCAGAGAAAGGTTATATACTAGAAGTTGATCTTGAATATCCAAAAGGGTTACATGATGATCATTCTGATTTACCTCTAGCTCCAGAAAATGGAATACCAGGTAATTCAAAACATGTAAAATTATTAACGACATTATTTGATAAAGAAAAATATGTGATTCATTACAGAAATTTAAAACAATGTTTGGATATGGGATTAAAGCTAAAAAAAGTTCATAGGGTATTAGAATTTAAACAATCGAATTGGTTACAAAAATATATTGATCTCAATACGAAAATGAGAACTAGAGCTGTAAATGATTTTGAAAAAGATTTCTATAAACTAATGAATAATTCAGTGTTTGGAAAAACTATGGAAAATATAAGAAAACGAATTGATGTGAAATTGTGTAATAATTATGGGAAAGTTGAGAAATTAATATCAAAACCAAATTTTAAAGGAAGTACAATATTTGATGAAAATCTATCAGCAATTCATATGAACAAAACAAAAGTTAAATTTAATAAACCGATTTATGTAGGAATGAGTATTCTAGATTTATCGAAACATTTAATGTATGATTTTCATTACAATACTATGAAACGGAAATATGGAAATGATCTTAAATTAATGTACATGGATACAGACAGTCTTATATATAATATTAAAACAGACGATTTTTATGAAGACATGAAAAAAATGATTGATCTGTTCGATACTTCAGATTTTCCTGTTGATAACAGATTCAATATACCTAGAGTAAATAAGAAAGTATTAGGTAAAATGAAAGATGAAAATAATGGAGTTATTATGACAGAATTTATTGGATTAAGATCTAAAATGTATTCTCATAAAAATGAGATATCTATTTGTAAGAAATCAAAAGGTGTAAAGAAATCTGTTGTAAATAAGAATATATCATTTGAAGATTATAAAGATTGTTTATTCAATAAAAGAGTTCATTATAGAACAATGAATCAAATCAGGAGTTATAAACATGAGATATATTCAATTCAAGTTAATAAAAAAGCTTTATCACCAGATGATGATAAACGTTATATTTTAGAAGATGGAATCCATACTAGAGCATTAGGACATTATAAAAATATTTAAATAAATTTTAAATAAGAATCTTATAAATTAATATCTTTAAATGTTAAAGAAGTAAGAATATATCTTACTTCTTTAACATGTAAAGAGTATAGAATTGAATTGAAATATTTTGCAGGATTTAAAAATTTCTATTTATGTTTTGGTAACTTTTAGATTTGCAAAGTAAGGTGAGCGTGAGGTATTTTTGAGGAAAATGGCATGCTCTATGAGATCACCGCATGCGTCACATCGTTTCCGGTGTACCTATGGCCATCTCGGTACATCGGTGATGAGATGCATTTGGTTCTCTCACTTTTCCACGTCAGAAATTCCATTGACTGTTGTATATATACTAGAATCCTGTATGAACGATGAAACCGAGAACTTACGACTTTAATAGTCTATTACTTGTTATTAGATTGTTTATTCCATCCAAGTATTTGTTTGTTATTTAGTTAATAGTTTTAAATTATTAGATTAATCTATTTTCATTAATTAATATTTAAGAAATTCTCGAAATCAGTTGAAAATAAACAAATAGAAAGGTTGTTAGTTGTGGTAGTTCAAAAAATCGATACCAGACAGCAGCAGCAATCAAGCGAGTACGCCCACCGGAAACCTCGCCCATATGTGATATCATTCAGATACCCCGCCCCACTTCGATAACAAATGGTGGATTTATATAGAGCATTCTCAGTGTACGAAAATATAATTGTAATAAAGGTTTTTATAAAATTGATTAATTTTATTTGATAAATTTCATTTCTAATAAATGGAAGTATTAAAAAAGATCCAACGAGTTGGTCAATGTCAAAATACTCCAATAAAGAAACTAACAGAATTGGAATGTGGTCAATCTTATTCAATTAAAGAATTTAAAGAAATTATTACAAAATTTGGAAAACGTATAGTTGTTACGTTAAAAGATAAGGAAGATAAATTTCAAGTTTTTCTACCAGATAGATTTAATGACAAATTAAATAAAAAAGATATTCAACAATTAAATTCACAGAAACTATTATTCGTTTATGACGGTTTAAAAGAATTAAATGATGGGAAGAAAATTCATATTATTGACTTCCGAGAAAATAAAAATGAAAATAGATCTAAATCTAAGAAATCTGAAAGTGATATTGATGATTAAACGTGTATAACAAATGGAAATAATAATTAAATTAATTATATAATATTTTTACTTTTTGGGGGTGATCCCAATTTTTGTATCGTTTTAAAGAAATATGTTAAAAATATGTATTTTTTTTTTATTTGTTAGGTTTTAAAGAAATATGTTAGAAAATGTATATTTTTTAAAAAAATTAGATGTTTGAGATAAAAATGAAAAATCCTACAAAAATCGACGATCAGGTTTTTTCGGGGAAATAGGGAATTTTGAAGACTGCGCCAGAAACCCTATTATCTATCTACTAATCCGGATCACCGGATCGGGTTTTTAGGAACAGATCGTGGGAATATTGATCCGTCTGACGGGGTTGCTTCCTGGATGTTAAAGTATAATGCTGCTAGTATCTCTAGTTCAATCCGGGATTCTAGTTCACTCTAAAGGCAACCTGGAATCCGGATCGCCGGATCAGGTTTTTAGGAACGGATCGTGGGAATATTGATCCGTCAGACGGGGTTGCTTCCTGGATGTTAAAGTATAATGCTGCTACTATCTCTAGTTCAATCCGGGATTCTAGTTCACTCTAAAGGCAACCTGGAATCCGGATCGCCGGATCAGGTTTTTAGGAACGGATCGTGGGAATATTGATCCGTCTGACGGGGTTGCTTCCTGGATGTTAAAGTATCTTAAGCGATTTCAATGTATTTTTTTTTTTTTTTTTTTTTTTTTTTTTTTTTTTTTTTTTTTTTAAATCAAAGGAAATTTAGAACAACTTTGTCCATTCACATTTTTGTTTCTTGATTGCCTTGTTTTTAAATTGCGTGGAAAGATGTTTATAACCATCCAACGTCTATAACCTTCCAATGCTTCTAGTTGCCTTCTTATAAATAATTTTAAAATATGAATACCACTACTTCTAACCACCCTTTTCTAGCCAGGATAGGGCTCCACCCCATTATAGGAATCGAACCTACAACCTTTGGCTCGGAGTGTTGTGCTCACGCTTTAACACTCACGGCCGCCGGGCCTCCTGTTATGAATTATCGTTGCAATTTATAGGCTAGCTTTGCATGTGACTACCGATCGCGTGCGCAACTCACCACATGACATGAGTGTATCAGACAGGCTGCTTCCATTAAAAATTCATGACATGAAGTCGGTATTATTGCAGCACATAACAGTATATCTGACTTAATTGAAAAAAAAAGTCCGTCAAGCAGGAGCTGCATAACTAAGCACTTTCCTCAAAATTTGGGTAGTGTAGACTGCATTCCTTTATAGGCTCAGGGATTTATTACCTAAGCATGGATTGCACTTAGGATCGACTAGGCGAGTAGGGTTTCTTCGTTAATAAGATAGAGGAACCATACTAAAAACAAATTTAAGTCTAAGTTAGAACAAGAGAGACTAATTCTATAAATATACCCGTACTTCAACAGAAAATCAAAGTTAAGCTCTGAAAATAAAATACAATTATACAAATCCAGCATTAGATCTACATTAACCTATGCTTGTCCCGTCTGGAGTTCTACATGTATTAATAACTATAAGAAATTACAAATTTTTCAAAATAAATGTATAAGAATAGCAAATAACTTACCCAGATGCACCAAAATAGAAACACTTCATAAAATATCCAATATTCCGCACATAAATTCTTCATACACAAGCACACATATAAGTTTTTTAAAGCATGCAGAGGGAAAACCTAACCCACTGATTAAGAATATAGGTAACTATAGCAAAAGTAGCACTAAGAGATATGTACATAAAAGGACAAAACATATATTATTGAAATAAGTATAAAAGACTATGTTGAGTGCATGCCAAGAACTGGATTATACTATTAGGAGTGAGATAACTATACATAAACATTACTCATTAATCCCTAACTGTATATTCTATTGTATATATATAAATAGTCCTTCTTATTATTAACTATTTTCCTTCCAAATAATGAATTTTATATTTACTCTCACAATGTAATAGAGCAAGGAAATGAAGAAGAGACTAATTAAGAATCCTAAAGTGTATTGTGAGACCTGAAGAGAGAGAATGGATCGTGGGAATATTGATCCGTCTGACGGGGTTGCTTCCTGGATGTTAAAGTGTAATGCTGCTAGTATCTCTAGTTCAATCCGGGATTCTAGTTCACTCTAAAGGCAACCTGGAATCCGGATCGCCGGATCGGGTTTTTAGGAACGGATCGTGGGAATATTGATCCGTCTGACGGGGTTGCTTCCTGGATGTTAAAGTGTAATGCTGCTAGTATCTCTAGTTCAATCCGGGATTCTAGTTCACTCTAAAGGCAACCTGGAATCCGGATCGCCGGATCGGGTTTTTAGGAACGGATCGTGGGAATATTGATCCGTCTGACGGGGTTGCTTCCTGGATGTTAAAGTGTAATGCTGCTAGTATCTCTAGTTCAATCCGGGATTCTAGTTCACTCTAAAGGCAACCTGGAATCCGGATCGCCGGATCGGGTTTTTAGGAACGGATCGTGGGAATATTGATCCGTCTGACGGGGTTGCTTCCTGGATGTTAAAGTGTAATGCTGCTAGTATCTCTAGTTCAATCCGGGATTCTAGTTCACTCTAAAGGCAACCTGGAATCCGGATCGCCGGATCAGGTTTTTAGGAACGGATCGTGGGAATATTGATCCGTCTGACGGGGTTGCTTCCTGGATGTTAAAGTATAATGCTGCGAGTATCCCTAGTTCAATCCGGGATTCTAGTTCACTCTAAAGGCAACCTGGAATCCGGATCGCCGGATCAGGCTTTTAGGAACGGATCGTGGGAATATTGATCCGTCTGACGGGGTTGCTTCCTGGATGTTAAAGTATAATGCTGCTAGTATCTCTAGTTCAATCCGGGATTCTAGTTCACTCTAAAGGCAACCTGGAATCCGGATCACCGGATCGGGTTTTTAGGAACAGATCGTGGGAATATTGATCCGTCTGACGGGGTTGCTTCCTGGATGTTAAAGTATAATGCTGCTAGTATCTCTAGTTCAATCCGGGATTCTAGTTCACTCTAAAGGCAACCTGGAATCCGGATCGCCGGATCAGGTTTTTAGGAACGGATCGTGGGAATATTGATCCGTCAGACGGGGTTGCTTCCTGGATGTTAAAGTATAATGCTGCTACTATCTCTAGTTCAATCCGGGATTCTAGTTCACTCTAAAGGCAACCTGGAATCCGGATCGCCGGATCAGGTTTTTAGGAACGGATCGTGGGAATATTGATCCGTCTGACGGGGTTGCTTCCTGGATGTTAAAGTATAATGCTGCTAGTATCTCTAGTTCAATCCGGGATTCTAGTTCACTCTAAAGGCAACCTGGAATCCGGATCGCCGGATCAGGTTTTTAGGAACGGATCGTAGGAATATTGATCCGTCTGACGGGGTTGCTTCCTGGATGTTAAAGTGTAATGCTGCTAGTATCTCTAGTTCAATCCGGGATTGTAGTTCGCTCTAAAGGCAACCTGGAATCCGGATCGCCGGATCGGGTTTTTAGGAACGGATCGTGGGAATATTGATCCGTCTGACGGGGTTGCTTCCTGGATGTTAAAGTGTAATGCTGCTAGTATCTCTAGTTCAACCCGGGATTGTAGTTCCCTCTAAAGGCAACCTGGAATCCGGATCGCCGGATCAGGTTTTTAGGAACGGATCGTGGGAATATTGATCCGTCTGACGGGGTTGCTTCCTGGATGTTAAAGTGTAATGCTGCTAGTATCTCTAGTTCAATCCGGGATTCTAGTTCACTCTAAAGGCAACCTGGAATCCGGATAGCCGGATCAGGTTTTTAGGAACGGATCGTGGGAATATTGATCCGTCTGACGGGGTTGCTTCCTGGATGTTAAAGTATAATGCTGCGAGTATCCCTAGTTCAATCCGGGATTGTAGTTCCCTCTAAAGGCAACCTGGAATCCGGATCGCCGGATCAGGTTTTTAGGAACGGATCGTGGGAATATTGATCCGTCTGACGGGGTTGCATCCTGGATGTTAAAGTGTAATGCTGCTAGTATCTCTAGTTCAATCCGGGATTCTAATTCACTCTAAAGGCAACCTGGAATCCGGATCGCCGGATCAGGTTTTTAGGAACGGATCGTGGGAATATTGATCCGTCTGACGGGGTTGCTTCCTGGATGTTAAAGTATAATGCTGCTAGTATCTCTAGTTCAATCCGGGATTCTAGTTCACTCTAAAGGCAACCTGGAATCCGGATCGCCGGATCAGGTTTTTAGGAACGGATCGTAGGAATATTGATCCGTCTGACGGGGTTGCTTCCTGGATGTTAAAGTGTAATGCTGCTAGTATCTCTAGTTCAATCCGGGATTGTAGTTCGCTCTAAAGGCAACCTGGAATCCGGATCGCCGGATCGGGTTTTTAGGAACGGATCGTGGGAATATTGATCCGTCTGACGGGGTTGCTTCCTGGATGTTAAAGTATAATGCTGCTAGTATCTCTAGTTCAATCCGGGATTCTAGTTCACTCTAAAGGCAACCTGGAATCCGGATCGCCGGATCAGGCTTTTAGGAACGGATCGTGGGAATATTGATCCGTCTGACGGGGTTGCATCCTGGATGTTAAAGTGTAATGCTGCTAGTATCTCTAGTTCAATCCGGGATTCTAATTCACTCTAAAGGCAACCTGGAATCCGGATCGCCGGATCAGGTTTTTAGGAACGGATCGTAGGAATATTGATCCGTCTGACGGGGTTGCTTCCTGGATGTTAAAGTGTAATGCTGCTAGTATCTCTAGTTCAATCCGGGATTGTAGTTCGCTCTAAAGGCAACCTGGAATCCGGATCGCCGGATCGGGTTTTTAGGAACGGATCGTGGGAATATTGATCCGTCTGACGGGGTTGCTTCCTGGATGTTAAAGTGTAATGCTGCTAGTATCTCTAGTTCAATCCGGGATTGTAGTTCGCTCTAAAGGCAACCTGGAATCCGGATCGCCGGATCGGGTTTTTAGGAACGGATCGTGGGAATATTGATCCGTCTGACGGGGTTGCTTCCTGGATGTTAAAGTGTAATGCTGCTAGTATCTCTAGTTCAATCCGGGATTGTAGTTCCCTCTAAAGGCAACCTGGAATCCGGATCGCCGGATCAGGTTTTTAGGAACGGATCGTGGGAATATTGATCCGTCTGACGGGGTTGCTTCCTGGATGTTAAAGTGTAATGCTGCTAGTATCTCTAGTTCAATCCGGCATTCTAGTTCACTCTAAAGGCAACCTGGAATCCGGATAGCCGGATCAGGTTTTTAGGAACGGATCGTGGGAATATTGATCCGTCTGACGGGGTTGCTTCCTGGATGTTAAAGTATAATGCTGCGAGTATCCCTAGTTCAATCCGGGATTGTAGTTCCCTCTAAAGGCAACCTGGAATCCGGATCGCCGGATCAGGTTTTTAGGAACGGATCGTGGGAATATTGATCCGTCTGACGGGGTTGCATCCTGGATGTTAAAGTGTAATGCTGCTAGTATCTCTAGTTCAATCCGGGATTCTAATTCACTCTAAAGGCAACCTGGAATCCGGATCGCCGGATCAGGTTTTTAGGAACGGATCGTGGGAATATTGATCCGTCTGACGGGGTTGCTTCCTGGATGTTAAAGTATAATGCTGCTAGTATCCCTAGTTCAATCCGGGATTCTAGTTCACTCTAAAGGCAACCTGGTATCCGGATCGCCGGATCACGTTTTTAGGAACGGATCGTGGGAATATTGATCCTTCTGACGTGGTTGCTTCCTGGATGTTAAAGTGTAATGCTGCTAGTATATCTGGTTCAATCCGGGATTCTAGTTCACTCTAAAGGCACCCTGGAATCCGGATCGCCGGATCAGGTTTTTAGGAACGGATCGTGGGAATATTGATCCGTCTGACGGGGTTGCTTCCTGGATGTTAAAGTGTAATGCTCCTAGTATCTCTAGTTCAATCCGGGATTCTAGTTCACTCTAAAGGCAACCTGGAATCCGGATCGCCGGATCAGGTTTTTAGGAACGGATCGTGGGAATATTGGTCCGTCTGACGGAGTTGCTTCCTGGGCGTTAAAGTGTAATGCAGCTAGTATCTCTAGTTCAGGCCGGGATTCTAGTTCACTCTAAAGGCAACCTGGAATCCGGATCGCCGGATCGGGTTTTTAGGAACGGATCGTGGGAATAATGATCCGTCTGACGGGGTTGCTTCCTGGATGTTAAAGTGTAATGCTGCTAGTATCTCTGGTTCAATCCGGGATTCTAGTTCACTCTAAAGGCACCCTGGAATCCGGATCGCCGGATCAGGTTTTTAGGAACGGATCGTGGGAATATTGATCCTTCTGACGGGGTTGCTTCCTGGATGTTAAAGTATAATGCTGCGAGTATCCCTAGTTCAATCCGGGATTCTAGTTCACTCTAAAGGCTACCTGGAATCCGGATCGCCAGGTCAGGTTTTTAGGAACGGATCGTGGGAATATTGATCCTTCTGACGGGGTTGCTTCCTGGATGTTAAAGTATAATGCTGCGAGTATCCCTAGTTCAATCCGGGATTCTAGTTCACTCTAAAGGCAACCTGGAATCCGGATCGCCGGATCAGGTTTTTAGGAACGGATCGTGGGAATATTGATCCGTCTGACGGAGTTGCTTCCTGGGCGTTAAAGTGTAATGCAGCTAGTATCTCTAGTTCAGTCCGGGATTCTAGTTCACTCTAAAGGCAACCTGGAATCCGGATCGCCGGATCGGGTTTTTAGGAACGGATCGTGGGAATATTGATCCGTCTGACGGGGTTGCTTCCTGGATGTTAAAGTGTAATGCTGCTAGTATCTCTAGTTCAATCCGGGATTCTAGTTCACTCTAAAGGCAACCTGGAATCCGGATCGCCGGATCAGGTTTTTAGGAACGGATCGTGGGAATATTGATCCGTCTGACGGGGTTGCTTCCTGGATGTTAAAGTATAATGCTGCGAGTATCCCTAGTTCAATCCGGGATTCTAGTTCACTCTAAAGGCAACCTGGAATCCGGATCGCCGGATCAGGCTTTTAGGAACGGATCGTGGGAATATTGATCCGTCTGACGGGGTTGCTTCCTGGATGTTAAAGTATAATGCTGCTAGTATCTCTAGTTCAATCCGGGATTCTAGTTCACTCTAAAGGCAACCTGGAATCCGGATCACCGGATCGGGTTTTTAGGAACAGATCGTGGGAATATTGATCCGTCTGACGGGGTTGCTTCCTGGATGTTAAAGTATAATGCTGCTAGTATCTCTAGTTCAATCCGGGATTCTAGTTCACTCTAAAGGCAACCTGGAATCCGGATCGCCGGATCAGGTTTTTAGGAACGGATCGTGGGAATATTGATCCGTCAGACGGGGTTGCTTCCTGGATGTTAAAGTATAATGCTGCTACTATCTCTAGTTCAATCCGGGATTCTAGTTCACTCTAAAGGCAACCTGGAATCCGGATCGCCGGATCAGGTTTTTAGGAACGGATCGTGGGAATATTGATCCGTCTGACGGGGTTGCTTCCTGGATGTTAAAGTATAATGCTGCTAGTATCTCTAGTTCAATCCGGGATTCTAGTTCACTCTAAAGGCAACCTGGAATCCGGATCGCCGGATCAGGTTTTTAGGAACGGATCGTAGGAATATTGATCCGTCTGACGGGGTTGCTTCCTGGATGTTAAAGTGTAATGCTGCTAGTATCTCTAGTTCAATCCGGGATTGTAGTTCGCTCTAAAGGCAACCTGGAATCCGGATCGCCGGATCGGGTTTTTAGGAACGGATCGTGGGAATATTGATCCGTCTGACGGGGTTGCTTCCTGGATGTTAAAGTGTAATGCTGCTAGTATCTCTAGTTCAATCCGGGATTGTAGTTCCCTCTAAAGGCAACCTGGAATCCGGATCGCCGGATCAGGTTTTTAGGAACGGATCGTGGGAATATTGATCCGTCTGACGGGGTTGCTTCCTGGATGTTAAAGTGTAATGCTGCTAGTATCTCTAGTTCAATCCGGGATTCTAGTTCACTCTAAAGGCAACCTGGAATCCGGATAGCCGGATCAGGTTTTTAGGAACGGATCGTGGGAATATTGATCCGTCTGACGGGGTTGCTTCCTGGATGTTAAAGTATAATGCTGCGAGTATCCCTAGTTCAATCCGGGATTGTAGTTCCCTCTAAAGGCAACCTGGAATCCGGATCGCCGGATCAGGTTTTTAGGAACGGATCGTGGGAATATTGATCCCTCTGACGGGGTTGCATCCTGGATGTTAAAGTGTAATGCTGCTAGTATCTCTAGTTCAATCCGGGATTCTAATTCACTCTAAAGGCAACCTGGAATCCGGATCGCCGGATCAGGTTTTTAGGAACGGATCGTGGGAATAGTGATCCGTCTGACGGGGTTGCTTCCTGGATGTTAAAGTATAATGCTGCTAGTATCCCTAGTTCAATCCGGGATTCTAGTTCACTCTAAAGGCAACCTGGTATCCGGATCGCCGGATCACGTTTTTAGGAACGGATCGTGGGAATATTGATCCTTCTGACGTGGTTGCTTCCTGGATGTTAAAGTGTAATGCTGCTAGTATATCTGGTTCAATCCGGGATTCTAGTTCACTCTAAAGGCACCCTGGAATCCGGATCGCCGGATCAGGTTTTTAGGAACGGATCGTGGGAATATTGATCCGTCTGACGGGGTTGCTTCCTGGATGTTAAAGTGTAATGCTCCTAGTATCTCTAGTTCAATCCGGTATTCTAGTTCACTCTAAAGGCAACCTGGAATCCGGATCGCCGGATCAGGTTTTTAGGAACGGATCGTGGGAATATTGGTCCGTCTGACGGAGTTGCTTCCTGGGCGTTAAAGTGTAATGCAGCTAGTATCTCTAGTTCAGTCCGGGATTCTAGTTCACTCTAAAGGCAACCTGGAATCCGGATCGCCGGATCGGGTTTTTAGGAACGGATCGTGGGAATATTGATCCGTCTGACGGGGTTGCTTCCTGGATGTTAAAGTGTAATGCTGCTAGTATCTCTGGTTCAATCCGGGATTCTAGTTCACTCTAAAGGCACCCTGGAATCCGGATCGCCGGATCAGGTTTTTAGGAACGGATCGTGGGAATATTGATCCTTCTGACGGGGTTGCTTCCTGGATGTTAAAGTATAATGCTGCGAGTATCCCTAGTTCAATCCGGGATTCTAGTTCACTCTAAAGGCTACCTGGAATCCGGATCGCCAGGTCAGGTTTTTAGGAACGGATCGTGGGAATATTGATCCTTCTGACGGGGTTGCTTCCTGGATGTTAAAGTATAATGCTGCTAGTATCCCTAGTTCAATCCGGGATTCTAGTTCACTCTAAAGGCAACCTGGAATCCGGATCGCCGGATCGGGTTTTTAGGAACGGATCGTGGGAATATTGATCCGTCTGACGGGGTTGCTTCCTGGATGTTAAAGTGTAATGCTGCTACTATCTCTAGTTCAATCCGGGATTCTAGTTCACTCTAAAGGCAACCTGGAATCCGGATCGCCGGATCAGGTTTTTAGGAACGGATCGTGGGAATATTGATCCGTCTGACGGGGTTGCTTCCTGGATGTTAAAGTATAATGCTGCTAGTATCTCTAGTTCAATCCGGGATTCTAGTTCACTCTAAAGGCAACCTGGAATCCGGATCGCCGGATCAGGTTTTTAGGAACGGATCGTAGGAATATTGATCCGTCTGACGGGGTTGCTTCCTGGATGTTAAAGTGTATTGCTGCTAGTATCTCTAGTTCAATCCGGGATTGTAGTTCGCTCTAAAGGCAACCTGGAATCCGGATCGCCGGATCGGGTTTTTAGGAACGGATCGTGGGAATATTGATCCGTCTGACGGGGTTGCTTCCTGGATGTTAAAGTGTAATGCTGCTAGTATCTCTAGTTCAATCCGGGATTGTAGTTCCCTCTAAAGGCAACCTGGAATCCGGATCGCCGGATCAGGTTTTTAGGAACGGATCGTGGGAATATTGATCCGTCTGACGGGGTTGCTTCCTGGATGTTAAAGTGTAATGCTGCTAGTATCTCTAGTTCAATCCGGGATTCTAGTTCACTCTAAAGGCAACCTGGAATCCGGATAGCCGGATCAGGTTTTTAGGAACGGATCGTGGGAATATTGATCCTTCTGACGGGGTTGCTTCCTGGATGTTAAGGTATAATGCTGCGAGTATCCCTAGTTCAATCCGGGATTCTAGTTCACTCTAAAGGCAACCTGGAATCCGGATCGCCGGATCAGGTTTTTAGGAACGGATCGTGGGAATATTGATCCGTCTGACGGAGTTGCTTCCTGGGCGTTTAAGTGTAATGCAGCTAGTATCTCTAGTTCAGTCCGGGATTCTAGTTCACTCTAAAGGCAACCTGGAATCCGGATCGCCGGATCGGGTTTTTAGGAACGGATCGTGGGAATATTGATCCGTCTGACGGGGTTGCTTCCTGGATGTTAAAGTATAATGCTGCTAGTATCCCTAGTTCAATCCGGGATTCTAGTTCACTCTAAAGGCAACCTGGAATCCGGATCGCCGGATCGGGTTTTTAGGAACGGATCGTGGGAATATTGATCCGTCTGACGGGGTTGCTTCCTGGATGTTAAAGTGTAATGCTGCTAGTATCTCTGGTTCAATCCGGGATTCTAGTTCACTCTAAAGGCACCCTGGAATCCGGATCGCCGGAACAGGTTTTTAGGAACGGATCGTGGGAATATTGATCCGTCTGACGGGGTTGCTTCCTGGATGTTAAAGTATAATGCTGCGAGTATCCCTAGTTCAATCCGGGATTCTAGTTCACTCTAAAGGCAACCTGGAATCCGGATCGCCGGATCAGGTTTTTAGGAACGGATCGTGGGAATATTGATCCTTCTGACGGGGTTGCTTCCTGGATGTTAAAGTATAATGCTGCTAGTATCCCTAGTTCAATCCGGGATTCTAGTTCACTCTAAAGGCAACCTGGAATCCGGATCGCCGGATCAGGTTTTTAGGAACGGATCGTGGGAATATTGATCCGTCTGACGGGGTTGCTTCCTGGATGTTAAAGTATAATGCTGCTAGTATCCCTTGTTCAATACGGGATTCTAGTTCACTCTAAAGGCAACCTGGAATCCGGATCGCCGGATCAGGTTTTTAGGAACGGATCGTGGGAATATTGATCCTTCTGACGGGGTAGCTTCCTGGATGTTAAAGTGTAATGCTGCTAGTATATCTGGTTCAATCCGGGATTCTAGTTCACTCTAAAGGCACCCTGGAATCCGGATCGCCGGATCAGGTTTTTAGGAACGGATCGTGGGAATATTGATCCGTCTGACGGGGTTGCTTCCTGGATGTTAAAGTATAATGCTGCTAGTATCTCTAGTTCAATCCGGGATTCTAGTTCAATCTAAAGGCAACCTGGAATCCGGATCGCCGGATCAGGTTTTTAGGAACGGATCGTGGGAATGTTGATCCGTCTGACGGGGTTGCTTCCTGGATGCTAAAGTATAATGCTGCTAGTATCTCTAGATCAATCCGGGATTCTAGTTCACTCTAAAGGCAACCTGGAATCCGGATCGCAGGATCAGGTTTTTAGGAACGGATCGTGGGAATATTGATCCGTCTGACGGGGTTGCTTCCTGGATGTTAAAGTATAATGCTGCGAGTATCTCTAGTTCAATCTGGGATTCGAGTTCACTCTAAAGGCCGGAATTCACGGCAGAATCATGAAAAATTAAATGCCCTATTTCAAGGGCGAATCCCGGGTCTGAAACTGTTACCCATAAATCACTCCTAAAAATTATAATTAAAACATTGAATTTCAATTGCATGGTTTTTCTATCAGATTTATGAATCAGCATTCCATAGAGTAAACATTTCCCAACATCCGGAATTCGTGATTTGCCCTTCCTCTTAAAGGTCCTGATGCGGGTCATTTCATGTCAAAACGACCAGTGCTATGTGCCGTCATGTCTCAGATATTTTTCATGAATAGAGATGTATCAGATAATCTCAAATTATTTTTTTCAGATTTTTTTATCAAAAATTGAACCAGGGGGAATTTTTTGAAATTCCTGTTTTTTGCATGATTTTGGTTACAGCCTTTCTGATAACAGTTTTGAAAATAATTTGTGTTTTACTCTTTTTTTTTCAACAAATCCGGCTGTTCTTGGTATCAAATTAAAGCTAATGCTTTTAAGCTCAAATATATGTGAGTTGTCAAAACAATGTTTACGTGAGAGGGGGAGATGGTCACATCTGATACTTTTCGCGCGCTTCCTCTCTGCCTCCATAGGCAGGAAATCCGCTGATGAAGCCGACTATAGCCCTACCGCAAACAGAAGAACCAGGTAGTTAACACGTGCTGCACCCAGCCCATGAGCGGGAATGCCTAGCTCCCCTCCGGTCACGCCTCTTTTGGTTCTTTTGTTTCCAGGTGGACTGTAGACGAGTGCAGACTAGAAAATTTCACGTGATCAATTCTCATAGATCACAAAAATAAATTTGGTTCAAATTTGTTAAATATATATCTAAAAAAAAAGTACCTCTTACATTTGAAGGGCTCAGTGCCAAAGGTGACTAACCCACAATTAGAAATAACTGAGAAAATTGGACTTAAAGTTAAGAAGAATCTGAAAAGAATTAGTGTTGGTGACAGAAATGATTTTATTTGGTCCACTTAAAATCATTTCTGTCACCAACACTAATTGTTTTCATATTCTTCTTAACTTTAAGTCCATTTTTCTCAGTTATTTCTGTGGGTTAGTCACTTTGGCACTGAACCCTTCATTTCAAAGTTCATCCTTTTATTACAACAACCAAACAATCTCATATCAACTCCCTGAGCGAAGCCGGGTACCCCTGCTAGTGTGCATGCGTTTGCGGCACACGGAGTCGGACCTTTTAAAAGCTTAAAAAACTCATCGAACACAACCATCTCAACGCAGATGGCTACCTACATTGGTCCCAATCCGATCCAACGACGCCCGACACCAGGCCGTTCAAACGTGATGTTTCTAGACCGATATCGTACGACCAACTCCTCCTTTATACCTCCAAGGTAATCGAAGGTTTCTATCCTCATACGGTGGAATTCTTGATATTAATCACTCATTTTCACTGCACTATGAGTTCACTACTGCGACAAGATCGGATCGGTCGAGGTCGGGACTAGTGTCGGCCGACGTCGAGCCCGGTCGGTCAACCGACATCGGATCGGGAGAAATACTGATCCAATGTGGGTGCACCCATAAGGAAAGTGTTTTACTTTCATCTGCTTAAAATAAAGGAGAGAGCAGAGCTTTCATCTCATTACAAAATTCAGGCACGTTTCTATGCTTTAGTTCAGCAATCGTGTGTCTGACGTATAAATAGTTCGCTGTGAAGCGACACACTTTATGTGGATTCGTTCAATTTTGGTTATACTAGGCAGTATTAACACTAACCGAACCAGCTTTTACACAAAGACCAGGTTCACAAAACACTGACCCTGCACTTAGTAAAAAGTCCGTGACGCAGGAGCTGCATAACTAAGCACTTTCCTCAGAATTTGGGAAGTGTAGACTGCTTTCCAGAACAATTTGCTTAAAATATCCTACATAAATAACATAAAAACATAAATAGTTCTCTTTTAAATTTGTAATGAGTAACTAATCAATTATTAATTTGCTTCCAGAGTTATGTTTACACATGGTACCTATTACACTACGTAATAAATACAAAAAACCTCATATTATCGCATTTTGATCTAACGCAGGAACAGGATACAGTCACTCTAGTGGTAGAAAGCGCTCCTTGCGGCGGCTTTGTGAACCTACGTCTGGCGGGCTTTTCTATTGAAATATATTACAAATTAAACCCCCGCTTTCCGATTGAATGATTCAGCTCATTTTTACAACACTTCTTTCTCGTGAGTTACCCGCGACGTATACCGCGTTTCGTTACAATACAGCAGAAATTACGACCGGTATGAGTATATTAGTAATTTGGGTCCGGAGTAAACCCCCCCCCTTCTAATGAACCGATTTAGTTTATTTTTACAACATATATTTACCTGTAGATTACCACTACGAATACCGAGTTTCGTCGAAATATACCAAAAATCACGGCTGGTAGTGGCCAATTGGTATTTTGGGTCCGGAGTACCCCCCCCCCCCCCCTCCTAATGAACCGATTGAGTTTATTTTTACAACACATATTTACCTGTGGATTACCACTACGAATACCGAGTTTCGTCGAAATATACCAAAAATCACGGCTGGTAGTGGCGAATTGGTATTTTGGGTCCGGAGTAAACCCCCCCCCCCTTCTAATGAACCGATTTAGTTCATTTTTATATCTCACTTTTCTCTCTATATTACCACTACGAATACCAAGTTTCGTTGAAATATAACAAATATTTACATAGTCAAATGGAGGGTGTTTAATTGAAGCCTTAATATGGCTTTTATTCAAGTGGGTATTGACAATTTTATGAAAATATCAACAAAAATAAATTGTTTATTTCTATTCTAAGGTTTCCAAATGCCACTAGAGATAAGAACGGAAACGCGCTACGATGACGCAGTTCCTTCGAGTCCGATTTTTTTTTGTTTCTTTTTTGGCGGGGATAGCGAAGGCTGTTAAATAGTTTTTAGTATTCACCTTAACAATAAGAAATCTGTAGAGCAAATAAAACAGTAGTGCTAATTCAGATGGACCGTCAGCATTCTTAATAAATTGTGGTCAGCAAATATAGAATATATAAATACATTTTTTTTATTAAATATGAAGATAAAATGTGGGTGAGTTATATAAACGGAGAGACGAAGCCTCATAGTAAATAACAAGATGACAATCAAGAGTAATCCCTTCTGCAAAACCTTATCGGTCAGTTAGTAAGGTGTCGGGTCACATGGGAGCGAGGGCAGTCTGCACTCTTTCCATAGAGGTAAGGGTTTCATATTGATCCATAGAGCTATTAGCTGGTATTTACTCAACCCATCGAGTTTTTGCCAAAGTCGAAACAAAAATAATGACAGCAACACTTGTAGTAAAATAAAAAACAACATTTTATATTCAATTAAACTATAATTTGGTCGAGTGTTCCCTTACAGCTATGACAGTTTCAACAGAACATCTGTCAAATCTAAAAATAGAACGACTTTGCTGATTAACGAATTTGTCAAATCGTTTGATAAGAACACAAATTTTAGCTGCTATCGTATCAACACACACATACACACACACACACACACACACACACACACACACACACACACACACACACATATATATATATATATATACACACACACACACATACATACATATTGGTTTTGGAGGGTTCTTTGCTCGATATTTCATTTGACATCTCTCCAGCTTATGATTATCAATGTTTTCTTTCAGATGGTCTCGAAAACATTATTTCTCTGTTTACCATATAACAGAAAACATAGGCAGTAAGAAGAACCTGGAGAGACAAGAAGTGAAATATCACCATAGAACACCAACACATTTGGGGAAAGAAGCCGGACAAAAATAATGTATCCCAGAAAATATAAATAATATTGCCTTATCCAAAAGTTACCTGTTTTCAAGATATTTAAATTTAAGGATTTAAAAATAAAATAAAAATAAGTCGCTGTTGCTTAGGTTTTGGGTATTTTATTTTATTGCTAGCATTTGAGCTGAAAATTCTAATTTTTTTGTATTAAGACATTCAGAATCAACTATTAATTAAATAAAACTATCAAATGTTTAAAAGACAACGGATAGTACGACCAAATAACGGAAATTTACATTATTGTTTTTGTAAAACCTGTAACTTCAACTCTATCCTCTTAAAAAAATATAGTAGCTATATATATGTATGTGTATATATATATATATATATATATATATATATATATATATATACAAACAAATATTTCAATGCAATGTGAATAGAGAAACAATAAAGTAATAAAAGCTTTGAATAAACCAACATTTTTAATTCTTAACTAAATTTTTTAAAATTCAAGAATAAAATAAATTAATGATACTACATACCTTATTTAAGAGACGATTAATCCTTTTTTTAAGGGAAACCTCTTATTTAAGGGAAAAAACAAGCTTGGCACTTTTGTAAAAAAGGAGGAGGAAGAAACCCTTCAACTGAATTCATTGATCTTTTAACTAATACAGTTTTGAAATGGGAAGTTTCATTTGGAACTCTCAAGGGCATAACTGTTTTGATTCAATAAAATAAAAAATGAAAAATTATGTTTTTTTTTTAATGATTTAAAAAAATTATTAATTTGGACAAAAATTAAAAGGTTAATCCTCTTTCAAAACCAGCCTTGAATTTACCTGATTTTTATTACCTCAAATAATATAAACTTATATTGAACCACTCTATATTAACCTCCAAGTACTAATATAAATTACCTCCTCAAGTTAAGTAGTTGGAAGACGAGCAATGTGGCATCAAAACACCACTCATTATTATAATTATTATAACTGTGGTTCGAATTTTTATACGTGTGTGTGTTGGAAATATATATACATTTTATTAACAGTTATATTCATTTTCAGGATATTTCTTAAATATTCCTAAAACGGTTGGGAAATTGTGGTAACTGAAAAGTAATGATTCGAAAGCTTACTAAATTTCCTACGAAAATGGTTCTGAAGTAATTTTGGATGGAGCGATCTCATTTAGCAAAATCAGTGCTTAAAATACTAATATTTCCATTCGTTCTTTTGAACAGTTTTTTCACTTCTTAAAAACAAACCGTTCTAAGCTGAACTAGCCCTTCCTTAACAAAAGTACTATTTAAATAAATTCAAGTGCCTTTTTTTGGAATTTCAGATGAGGAATACATGCAAATGGAAACGTATCTTTACAGAGAACTACTTGACGCATCGAAACCCTGTTTGCACGGTTCTTCCTAGTATTGTTAGTACATTTTAAAAATAAAATGCAAAATATGGCTAAAGAAAAAACCCTTCACTTCCTGTTTGAGCCCTTACATGCGTTATTTTCTCATTTCCAAGAGCTCCATTTTATAGATCTCGATGAGAACTACAACTTTGCCCCTTTCAAAAATGTTGATATCTCAAACCATTCAGTAGTTATTTCTCTTGTGGCCAGCTTATCTGGGCCACCCGGTACATATGATTCTGACAGACTTACACATATCCTTTAATTCAAAGTTATTTCTACACAAGAAGTGTTAACTTCTGCTTTAAGAACCATGAGTTCAATTCTAAGGTGTCTGATGAGTGCTCTTGAAAATTTGGGCTAGATTCTACCAAGTTCATAGATGAACCAAGTTCATTTCATATGTATTTGAGTGTAATATATATTATATAGCGTAGAATGTTCTAAATATATTAATTAATTAATGTTTTAGAGGCGGTATGTCAAGAGATGGGATGCCATAGCTTGAATCATGAGGACAGCGAAGACCGGATGGCTGCTTGCATTCCTACCGATCCTGCATCTATCCGCTTCTTTCGCATCCCTGTCCTGCATAACCAACCCTTGTATCTATGGGATTTGTGTCGAGGGACACAACAGGTGAGCTGTTATACAAACCATTTTACGAATTCAGTAGGATTTGGATAAAGTTTGGCTTAATCATGGTCTAAACAATATTCATTGAGAAGGGATAGTCGACCGTTGAGATATAGAAGGTGTACATCATCGTAGTTTGGTCATATCTTTAATAAAAACTACATATAATATCTATAGCCTGTTCAGATAGGCGGAAAAGTTTAATTCCACATGCGCAAAATTTTGAGGGAAATATTCCCAACGATTCCACCATTTGCAAACTCCCATTTCAAGGAACAACACGATACATGAAACATTATCAAAACTGATTATGTCTCGTTTAAGACTAGGGAAGGCTTTGAGAGGTCAGAAAAAGGAAATAGTGTCTAATATTTCTCAATACTAAGCCAAAGCTAAGACTAAAAACGTTTTAAACCTCCTAGTTAAAAGGTTATAACGGAGGGAATTTTTACCGCAAATTTCTTGAACAGGGAATATGGATAGACAACTAAAATGGACAACTTTATTTACAATCCCCTTAAAAGTATGTTTGATTGTATTCAGGTATAAAAAGTGTATAACTATGCAATTAAAGAGACGCGTTGAAGTAATTACTACAAGACTGAGAATTGGACATACACATTTAACACATTCCCATCTCATAACAAAAACAGACCGACCAACATGTCAGAAAGGCAACAAACAATTAAACACTTACTAACCGAATGCAAAACACAAGACTATTTAAGTATACCATACAACATGTCGGAACTATTTTTTGAAAAAGCCCACAAATTGTTACCATTTTACAACACCTACATAAAATAAAACTGTATGATAAAATATGACACAACTAACTGTATGTTTGTGCCATTGAAGTGTGTATGTTTATATGTGTGTGTGTGAGAGAAGAGAGAGAGTGTGTGTGTGCTTCAGAAGAGACAATTTATGCCCACTTTTTTAGTATTTTATTTTATATTGTTTTTGTTAATTTTAGTTTATTAAATATTTAAGTGAGCCAATCACCTTGCTGTTGTGGAGCTCTGTACATAAATAAATAAGTAAATAAGTGTATAACTCCTCTTTCAGTTCTTACACCTGCTACTGCATCGATGGTTTTACCGGAGTGAATTGCCAGACAAACTGGGATGAATGTTGGAGCTCTCCGTGCCTGAATGGAGGAACGTGTATTGACGGTATAGCGCAGTATGACTGTTCTTGTCCAGAAGGCTTTGTAGGTGAGATAATTAACACTAATATTCAACTTATTAGAGAATCACATTAAGAATAATGATCAGCGAGAACAGTCATGATGCGATAAGCCAATTATTTTGCTGTAAGTTTGCGATCATAATTTTAATATTCAACCTGGATAAGGTGTATTCATTTACTTTTCCTAGAACTAATAAAACTGGAGGCCTGGTGGCCGTGAGTGCTAAGGCGTACGCACTTCGTGCCTAAGGTCGTCGGTTCGATTCCCACTAGGGGTGGTGGCTTTTCTTTTTAAAAAAAGGAAAGGCATCAGCACTATCCTGGCTAGAAAAGGGTGGTAACCTATAGATAACCCATCCTAAAATTCTTAGTTAATAATAAATGGGTGTTATTATTTAAATAATAAAACAATAACAAAGTCCGACTCGTAGAAACTGCTTCATCTTAGCTCTTTTCTGTTCATATCCCTATTGCCATTAGTAAACAGTTATTGGTAGGTTTTGATCTTTCATAAAACAAATACAGTGAAATCTCAAAGAGAAGAAAGATTTTAGGTAACTGACAGTACACTAAGCAGAAATTATTCTATCCTCATTCTCCACGTTCGCTCTTGGAAAACACTATTACTAAAATGTTTCTCATTTACTTACCTTGTTTTATTAAAATACTCATTTTACTTTTAAATACAACTTTAAAGAAAATAATCAAAAAAAGTGAGGTAAACTGGGACAAAAACCCTTTCGAAAGAACAAAAATAACACTTTCAAAGTTTTAAGCACATATTTTTCCATCAAAAATTGCTTCAGAATTTTTTTTTTTTTATAGAATTTAGTAAGCTTTCGAATGGTCACTTTCCTGTTACCACAATTTTCCAAAAGTTTTTGAGATATTTAAGATCTCATCGTAGTTTATATAAATGTCAAACGTCTGGAACAATTGTCAACTGAATGAATCATTTCTGAATACCTAAACCGAAAATTAGTTAGAAAAACTAGTTGTATCAACTTTTCTCGTTAACAATAATCGCTTAAAAAATTGTTTCATTCATTTTCCTACGTTATAAAACCTATTTAAAGTGTACTGGCAAGCATATTAACATGAAAGCTTAAGCACTACGAATTTCACCCTGAGACTATCGTATAAAATTAAAAAATATGGAACAGGCTTTTAATGTGTATTTTGGTTCACTGTGTAATTATGTGTTTGTAAAATTTACATATTGTCTAAGGTATATTGGCAATTCCTGGGGCTACAAATTTTTGGACTGACAATATTTAAAAGCTAGTTTATATATTAGAAATAGAGAATTTAGAAAATTATCCATTGGTTGTTTTCAATAATAATTAGGTGAACTATACTTACATATATCAGTTTGTTATTTCAAATTGTAATGTGAATTCAAAAGTTGCGCTGGGCTCCCTTGAGACCTCGGGCCCCCGAACAATTGTCCACTGTGCCCCCGCCCCCTAACAGAGGCCCTAGTAGGCAGAAATAAAATAAAAGTTGTCTCTTTTTAATATATCAGTTTTTTTTTTTTAATTTTATTATTTTAATAAGGGGATTAGAAAGCAATTACAGGAAAAAAAGTTTATTTAATAGTAAAAATAAATAGTTAATCCAAGATAATTTTTGGTCCAGTTTGAATTTTAAACACGATTTTTCCCTCCTACAGGAGAGAAATGTGAGGAAAATGTAGATGAGTGCATATCGAACCCTTGCCTCAATAATGGAACCTGTGTCGATGTGGCTAATGGCTACATGTGCCAGTGTTTTCCAGGATATACAGGTAAAAAACAGTTTCCTTAGACTAAAATTATGTTCCAAGGTAGGGATTGTCGGGGTTCGGTACTGCTTCTTAATAAAACTACATTTTATCGTGAAAATGGTTTTATTGTGCCGACGTTTCGGCTTGAACTTCAAGCCTTCATCAGGGCTGTAAAAACAAGTAGGACAGATTTAATACTAATATATACACATATCTATCTATATATACCTACATATATATATATATATATATATATATATATATATATATATACACACATATACACACACATATGTACATATATATGCCCACATACATACACATATACACACATACATATATGGAAAAAAAACAAAAACATAAAAACATAATGTACAGCTAGAACAACAATGTGCTATAGTAGTGCTTAGATTATTAGGAGAACAGATATAAGAATAACAGGTTAGATTAAACAGATATAAGATTATATATATATATATATATATATATATATATATATATATATATATATATATATACATATATGTAGGTGTATATAGATAGATATATGTATATATTAGTATTAAATCTGTCCTACTTGTTTTTACAGCCCTGATGAAGGCTTGAAGTTCAAGCCGAAACGTCGGCACAATAAAACCATTTTCACGATAAAATGTAGTTTTATTAAGAAGCAGTGGCCGAACCCCGACAATCCCTACCTTGCATCATCAATGGTCAACGATCTCCTCTCAATAAAATTATGTTTGTAACCTAGGTTTTATTTGTAATATCAGATCTACTTTTGGAGCCATAGTTTTATCAATTGCGCTTTGTTACGACCAGAAATAGATTTTTAAGAAAGCCCTGAAATAAATTTCTTAAAGAATAATACTACCTGGTGTGGTCAAAATCAAAATCATGTTCTCAAATTTATGGATTACAAATAACAAATTCTTCAATTATTTATATCATATGCATGGCCGCCACATGGGGGGGGGACAACTGGGTACAGTTGTCTTGGGCCCATGCCGATCCTCCCTAATTGGAAAAAAAATGTATAGGTTATGAGCTTGTAAAAAGAATGGGGCTTAGAAATATAAACGGGCATAGACTATATTTATTGGATTGGGATCTATATTTTTTTAATGTACATAAACGACAAAACAAGGGCAGACCCAGAATATTATATTTCATTAGGAGTCTTAATAAAACTACAAGTACCGAAAGTGACCTTTGCTGCACCGATTGTCGGCTTTTATTCTCATTTCGCTCGGAGTCAAGATGAAAATAATTTTAAAATACCCAAAGTCCTATAGCAAAGTACTAGAATTTTCATTCTGTCTCTGAGAAGTGGGGTCCCAGCTCTGAGAAGTGGGGGGCCCGTGATCTGGTCCCGGGCCCGGTTCTGAGATGTGGCGGCCCTGGTCATAAGTTTTATATGTAACCAAAAAAAAAAAAGTTTCAATTCTTCTATAACAAAATTGTGGCACTGTGTCTTACGAACGGAAACCCTCTTTTTTCACGGGTGATAGTCTTCAGACGACAATTTTTAATCTTGAACAAAAAACTAAAATTATTTTGAAAGAAGAAGGTTAAATCACTACACAGGATTTTTAAGAAATATTATTTTTTTCAAAAATGGTGACAATTTCTATTAAAAAAATCGATCATATAATCGTAATAATTCAATGAATTTAAAAATCCCTACGTACTTACTAGCAAATATCATTAGGAATCTGCAGTTAAAATTTGAAGTCGACTGGGTGAAAATTAAAGCGCTAGCATATCACCCGATTTGAAAAACATAGTTTTGAGAAAATGGACTTTAATGTACTGAAAAGTTCATTTGTTTTTCTTTTTAATTTTTTTTTTTTTTACATGGATAAAAACAACAGAATCAACGCAATTAAAAAAATGATGGACCTCTTTAATTTTATTTCTAACAGCCCCTTTTTTTCCACTTAATCATTTACCTTTCATCTTTGTCCAAATTGAATGTTGTTACTACCGTTGAAAAGCTGAGATTTTCATAGAACCAGCTTAACACTTTTGCTGCCACCCGAATGTGGTCCGAATATGCCATTTTAATGTTTTTCCAGAAAACTACTCAAAAGTGAATATATAAAATAGGAAAAATAAAAAAAAAAAAAATTATTCGGCACATTTAGTGCACAAAAACCGCTTTTGTTTCAGGCCCAAAAAACTTATCAAAAATAAAAAAAAAAAATTTAAGGAAGTAAAATCTGCCCGAGCCAACTTGACACTTGAAATACAGCAAGCGTAACTGATTGCCGAAGTGGGGGAAGTGGAAGGAAGGGATAGTCAAACTTCGATGTATAGTCGGAGTGTCTTTTTCTAACAATTCAACATAAAATTTTAAAATAGGTTTTTCATTCCAATAATCTGGTTTAAAGGTTTTATAAAATCCAAATGAGTTTAGCCTATTTAAAATAAATAAATGTTGAAATGTTTAAATAGTATGTTTACATTTAAAAGAAAAAATATAAAAGAACATAAACTTATATTTTCTAAGGTACAAATTGTGAAACGGATATGGCTGTCTGCAACAGTACGGAAGAAGCTCGCTGTTCTAATGGTGGAACATGTATTGAAGGACCAGGAATTGCATTTGCTTGCCGATGTTTGCCAGGTAAAAATAATATCCTATACCATATAATTAATTAGTAATATAATTTCTGTGTCTAAAAATAATAATTTCTGCAGGATGGAGTGGAAATCTTTGTGATAAATCTACTGACGAGTGTGAATCATCGCCCTGTGTTAATGGTGGAGTATGTATAGACATGCACGCTACTTATATCTGTGCCTGTCCGTATGGTAATCATTCAACAATCTATTTTTAACTCTTGCATTTTTTATTTTAATATTCTGGGATAATAGATACATCATGCGATATGCAATAAAATCATTGTAAATTTAAATACATTTAGAGTGAATAATACACAATTAAGTGTTATATATTGCTTTAAACTACTGAGAAAGTTTTTTATAAATATTTAAAAAAAAAAAAAAAAAATGAAGTCCTATTAATAACAGAAAAACGGATATATTTATTTAATTACAGGTTACACTGGAAAAAATTGTGAAACGAGAGTTCAACTCTGTGGCGACAACATATGCGAGAACAAAGCACTGTGTGTTATTGAAAATAAAGAGAGCGTTTGTTACTGCGTGCCTGATTACCACGGAGAAAGATGCCAATTCAGATACGACGAATGCCAAAAAGGACCAGGGTAAGAAACAGCCTATTCCTTTCGTTGAGAGGAGATCGTTGACCGTTGGGAATGCGAAAGTAGGATTGGTCAGGGTTTGGTCGTGGTATCTTAATAAAACTACATTTTTTATAAGAAAATGAGTAATATAAGAGTATAAAACAAGGAGGGCAGAGTTAATACTAATTTATTTATATACAGAAGATATGAAAAAAACAAAACATTATACATGGACGAGTGATAATGATACATTTGATAAGTGTGTGCTATAGCTAGAGCTTAAATTATAGATAGATTCATACAAATTTAAAGCATAAATGAGTAACATAGACAAATATATAAAATTAATAAGACGAAAAAAGGCTTTCTGAAGAGAAGAAGGAGAATTATGCCTCAAAGATGTGTAATTATTTCTGAATGTGGTGGGTCTTGGTAAGTATGAGAAAAATAGCGGGTGGGAGGAGGAGTTTTGACCACACATTAAGTTAAGGGTGGTAGAAAAGAACGGGGGCCTGGAGAGAGATGTCATGAAAGTGAGGTAATAATGGAAGGGAGGCAGGTATGAAAGGCCTTTATTTGTTTATTGCAGGAAGCGTAGATTTTAAACAGGATGTTTTTAATAAATGGAAAATGTTGGAATAGATAGAGGAGGTGACTTCTTTATCAATTTTGTCATTAACTTAGTTATTTTTTAAACCCACAATAAATTATTAATTAATTATTAACTCTGTCCTCCTTGTTTTACAGCCCTGATGAAGGCTACAATTTCAAAACGAATCGTCGGCAAAAAATAAAACTCATTTTCTTATAAAAAAATTAAGTTTTATTAAGATACTACGACCGAACCTTGACAAATTCTACCTTCATCTATTCCGGGGGGGGGGCCAAGCTCCTTGAAAGTCCGAGCCATTTCCGAAATTTAAAATTTGTCATGAGCCACAATTTAATACGTATTTAAGAGATATGAAAAAAATTTCTTTTAGAGAAATTATATTTATTAAAAACATAAATAAAAGTACAAAATATGTGCATTGAATTTAAATATTAAAAATTAAACACATTTATTTTACTTCCCTTGATAATTCTTTAGCAAGAGTGATACAAATTGTTTTCTCCAAAGCACAGTGTCTATTGTCTGTTGCAATAAGAGTTTATAAATTCAAAATCGGTCTCAAGTCGACGATTAAGCCACTGTTTACGTTCGTTTGTGCAGTTTTTGGTGACTCATATCATTCTTAACTTTGACAGAAATGAAATTTGTTACAATGTTGCACTTAGTCTTTCACATTTGTTGTAAGTAATTTAAAAGACATTTTGAAACATAATAATTTTTTTAAATTAAATAGTACAAAAATGAAAAGGGAACTCGGGCACATTTATCGAGAGCCACAAATAATCCTTCGAATAGCTGCCTGTGGCTCGCCAGCTCCAGGTGGGCCCCCTCTGGTCTATTCCTTTCTTCTTAATAAAAAGCAAAGAAAATTAAACAGTAATTTTGATGACTTCTTCTTGTTTTTTAGCTGCTTGAATGGTGGAACATGCATTGATGGAGTAGATAGCTATTCCTGTTCTTGCCCTCAAGGACTTCTAGGCAGATTTTGTGAATGCATTGCGACTGAAACAGGGGACCTTAACTGCAATTACATACGTTTTCCAAAGCCAACATCAGGTCTTCCATTTACACCTATTTTTACTACAGTAGAATACGAAGAAACAATCAGTAGTAGTAGTGAATATACAATGCTAAGTACTCAATCAACAAGTTATGTGCCAATAAATTTAACCATTCAAGAGTCGACAACACAAATGCCAACAGACTATTCTACCTCGATGTCATTTCCAGTGGAACAATATACAACAGGAATTCCTCCATCGAATGAATCTACTGAATCAATGACTGAATATACCTCAGGGAGCACAACGATGTCTGAATTCACAATTTACGATACAGGCAATCTCATTTCATCTCAGGCAAGCGTGTCGACTACTAGCATTACAGGAGAAAGTCGGAGTAGTACTGCGTACAGCCTCGTAACTACAGAACAAGAATCAGAAATGACAAAGGATATATCAACTATAGAACTAACAAGTCCAAGTACCATCTTTACACAGACTGTGACTTCAACTGAAGAAACTTCACGTCAGACGTCAGACTTCACTTCGGAGAGCACGTCGAGCTCAACTTACAGCGAAGGAAAAACGGAAGAAACAAGCGAAATATCAACAGAAGGATCCACTTCGACCGAACCATCCGCCCAAATGTCTGATAGTATTGTTCTTTCGTCCATTCCCACGGAAAAAATAAGCACAGAAGTTCAACAACCGAAAAGCTCAATTGAAAGTTCACTTCCAACAACAGACGTATTCTGGACTACACAAAGCGAGATTACGGATTTGTATATAACTGAGATAAAACAGTCCACTCCCACTGAGAGCTACACTGAATCATCAACAGTAATGGAAACCACGTGCAACCAAAATACTTGTGTAAATGGAGGAACTTGCTATGAAGACAAAACTGGTGTAAAGGTACTTATCTTTTATTGTATTATTTTAATTGTAATGTCCTTTTAGGCTATAAGTTATTTATTAGATACTATGAATGTAAAAGAGTAAAGTTTCTAACATTTATTACTCTATTTTCTACTGATAGAAATATAAATAATATTTTTGTAGAGATTAATGTGACAATAATAAGTAACATAAGTTAATGTTCCTCGAGTCAACTTTTTTAATATACAATATGTCTAAAAAAGCACAAGGGAAACATAATATTTTAACATATAAGAAAATACTCATGTTGTTATTTCCTGCTTAAAACCAATGAAAAGACATCACTTATATCTTATATAATTTAAAAAAAAATCTATTTCAGTTATCAAACAAATTATTATTATCAAAGCTAACTCTTTCAATAAACATAATACATTTCCTCTTCTTTACTTTTTTTTTAAAATTATTGTGCATTGTAATACAAATTAAATAATCAAATTATTGAAGAAATTTGAGGATAAATACTTTGTAGCCATTTTTGATCAATTTTAGGAGTTTATCTAATTATTCACATATTTTTTTTTTTTCGTTTTTAACGGCGCATCAACTATTTGGCTATTAGCGCCGATTATTGACATATTGTTGGTAATATTATATTCAAATCTAATTGTATAAAGAGAAGAGTATGGTAACAATGATCTACAACAAAATTGTCCCAAGAGATCTATTGTAGATGTCGGTGCCCAAGATATTGAGGAGCTCACAACCATAGTAAAGCGGTCTTAAAAATTATAATAATTCTACCTTAAAGAATTTTTACTGTAGAAAAAGAATCTGCAATCATATTTCTTCTAAATCAATTAAATTTTCAAGTAAATTTGAAATTAGCAAAACAAACATGACTGCAGTTGGCCTCCTGAATTCATGGATCATTTGAATCCTGCATCATTTGAAGTTGCATAGCTTATTTGTTTTACATTTTGACATGTATGTCTTAGCTATGGCCTAGTAAGACGTTAAAACTGTAACGATGTCCGGACGATGGTACTCAAGGGTTCTGTTGCTATGCCAACTAACCGACGTGGTTACCGTAATCGAAACCTCAAATTTTCATAGGTTGTGACATAAAATCTTTGGAGTTTAAATCAGAGGAGTTATTTTATACAGAAAGGACAGCGAAGAACGTTTTGGAGGAGTAGCTTTATGTATAAAGAGGGGGTTAAAACTTTCCCACTTTCTCCTTCCCAGGCTGCTACATCTCGAAGCCGTCGGAGTTAAATTGACAACAAACAACAACAGAACAGTGAACATTATCTCAGCTTACCTTAGACCTCAACGGAGAGTAATACAAAACGACTTCGAACAGATCTTTACAGGAGAACCTACCTTACTGTTAGGGGACTTAAATAGCAAACATACTGATTGGAACTACCGGACACAGAACTGTAATGGTACTAGACTTCAGACTGTAACGGAAAATCTTGGAATACACATTGAATCCCCAGACAAACCAACGTTCCATCCCACTCGACAAGGTCATTTACCTGACATACTTGACAATGCTCTAATTCAAAAACTTGATATTCCTATTTACCTCAAAACAATTATAGACTTAGACTCAGATCACCTCCCTGTGATTTGCAGATTGGGAACACAAAGACATTACATAGAACCACTCCCTCGACTAATTACTGGGAAGGTAAATTGGGAATTGTTCTCTCAAGAAATGTGTACATTCTCAATTCCAGCTACGTACAATAATAAGGAGGAAATAAATTCAACAATAGATTCATTCACTCAACACATATACACATCCATACAGAAAGCAACACTCACACAATTCACAGACAAACGGAAAGGACTAACAAACAGCACTCCAACACACATATTACAAATGATACAGGAAAAAAACACTCTACGACACCGATGGCAGAGGACGAAAGACCCCGTTCTAAAAACTATAGTGAATAGACTATCTAGGCAAATTAGGTGGGAACTAGATGCAACCCGATATGAAAATTATAGGAAATTCGCAGAAAGTCTTACTCCTGGTGACGCAAATCTGTGGAAAGAAACCAAAAGACTGACAGGACAGAAAACTGACATTTTCTCACTGGCTGACCAGACAGGGACAGCAAACACAGATGAAGAGAAATGCCAATTATTGGCTAGACATTTTCACAGACAATTCACGAACGACACTAAAACCAACAGAGACATAGACGTAACTGTAAATACCTACTTACAAACACCAATTATGACAGTGGAAAATAACATAGACTTCATTACCCCCTACGAAGTAAATATGATCATCGGGAAACTGGCAAACAGGAAATCTCCAGGAGACGATCTGGTATCCGACGTCGTCCTCAAAAATCTTCCACAGAAGAGTATCGCACTCATGAAAAGCGTATTTAATGCATGTTTGAGGTCGGGTTACTTCCCAAAAATGTGGAAAAATGCTATTGTGGTGGTGTTCCAGAAGCCTGGAAAACCAAAGGAAGATCCCAGTAGCTATCGGCCAATTAGCCTTCTAAATACAATGGCTAAAGTTCTCGCAAAATGCATTGAGAAGAGACTCCGTCGGCACTTAGAGGTAAACAATATCATTCCTCAACACCAATTTGGATTTAAACCTCACCACTCAGATGTCCACCAAATACAGAGAGTAGCTGAATCAATACTGAAGGGATTCGAAGACAAAAAGTATTCGACAGCTGTTTTCTTAGATGTCAAGTCAGCATTCGACACAGTGTGGCACAAGGGTCTTCTGTATAAACTCAAACAAACTTGGCCACCCTGCTATCTTGCGAACATCATTTCTTCATTCCTCGACGAAAGAACATTGCAAGTGCGAGTGAAAAATAGTGTCAGCTGAAAAGTAAGCGTCTCTGCTGGTGTACCACAAGGAGCAGTACTGAGCCCTTTGTTGTTCAACTTGTATTGCCACGACATCCCCGAGCCTCAAACTGCCATGGTCGCTCTGTTTGCAGATGACACGTTAGTCATGAGTCAAGGACATGATGTTAGAGGAACCATCGCAGACCTTCAGTCATCATTGGACAGCATCACCTCGTGGTTCGAAAGGTGGAGACTCCGTCTCAATCCATCGAAGACTGAAGCAAAGATAAGGCACTTCGATGACAGGACTTCTCCTTGCTTGCGGATTGGACAGACCCGAGTTCCTTGGACTCCTAGGGACCAAAGTGTGCGCTACCTTGGCGTACACTTCGACACTAGACTGACCTGGAGACTTCACATTAACTTAAAACTACAATTGGCTCACACACGACTAAGACTACTATACCCACTTTTAAACAAGAAAACACCACTCAGACACAAATGCGCAGTTCTACTATACAAAACTCTATTACTTCCATTACTGACTTACGCATGCCCAGTTTGGTACAGTACCAGTAACACAAACAGACGAAGACTTCAAACATTTCAAAATAAAGTTCTTCGAATTATTTTAAATGCACCTCCTTTCATAAGAAACACACAAATCCACAGAGAGCTCGAGGTTGTCCACTCCGCAGAGTACATTGAAAAACTCACCCAAAGGCACTACGGAAAACTCCCAACAATAGAAGGAGCCGCCTACTTTCAGCTAGGAGAAAGGATTGCAACACGCCTAAAGCCAAGATTTTATCAAGATTTCTTTCATTTGCAATAATTTGTTATTTTCTAATTCATGTTCTGTTTACCTCATGTTCCGTTTACCTATCATGTTCTGTTTACCTCATGTTCCGTTTACCTATCATGTTCTGTTTACCTATTGTTTATGTTCTTTTTATAATGTCAGTTTATTCCTATTTTTTTTATTTTTTTATTTTTTTTTGTTAGTATTTAATTTTTTAATGTATATATTTTTTTTCTTCCTCCCTTAACCATTTGTAAATAATACTATTTGTATTGGTTCAAATAAATATTGCTTGATTGAAATCAATGGAGTTAGTTCCAGCGTTTTATAGAGGAACTAGTCAGTCAGTATTGTGTGTGTCAGGATGTTGTCCACAGACATATCCATGATACAAGCTATTCCCACTGGGAAATGTTACAATTTGTAATGGATATAAGGTTAAATTTTGGAACTTTATTTCTAGGATTTAAATATATAAGTGTTTGTGTGTGCGCACGCGCGTGTGTATATATATATATATATATATATATATATATATATATATATATATATATATATTGTTAAGATAAAATTTATAGTTGGAGAAATAAATTATTAAGATAATTATATTATAATGAAAACTTAATCCCAGGGTATGAAAAGTTCCGAGAGAATGAAAAGGAAACAATTACGTATTTCCAAACAATACTGAAATAAAAATATCAATCCAAAGGTTTCATCAAACAAGCAATAAAGAAATCAATATAAATTACAAAAGATAATTTTTACCTTTTAGTAAATAGTCTTCAAACAAGATTCCGAATATCCTTCACTTCAGTAAATTCTCAAATAATTGCTTCTTCAGCAGGACACGTCTTCACTATCAGTACACTTGTTTGAACCAGTCTATGAACTCACATATACAAGACACGCCGTATGAGAGAGTTCGTATTCCGCCCAGTGCTGTATCTAGAAAGACTCTGTACTCTGTTGTAGATGGGAATGGACTAAGACTGACTGAGGGCTTTTAGCGGGAAGAAGCCGACGCTTTCTCCCACCACAGTCTGCATTTTGTCGGTTTAAACCATGGATTTCGGGGGACCACTCGAGTCATGTTTTTTTTTTTTTTTTTTTTTTTTTTTTTACTAATTTTAAATTTACTTATAAATTATATGAGATAGAAGAAATCTCATTGCAGATTTTTTTTCTACATTAAAAATTCTTCAAGGTACAGCTATTATACTTTTTGAGACGGCTTTACTACGGCCATGAGACAACATTGCAAATTTATGACAATTTTCTGACAAATTATTGCCTTTGAAGTCGTATATCTCTGGTTTTGCTCATCGGATTTTAATGGGTGTGGCATTGTTTTAAAGAGAATTTAATACCCTAAAATTTTCATTTTTTTTTTTTACTTTTTTAATTAAGTGAATAGGGTCTTCGTTTTTAACCAAAATTCTCTGTTTTTCGATTTTCCAGTTTTTATAAGAATCGGAGGGTGATAGAGAAAATGGGTGGCTCCTCAATAGCATGGGCAGCGACATCTACAAGAAATGCTATGTAGATCTCTTGGGACACAAAAAAAAAAAGTTCAATTTTGTAGACCTGTGTAATCAGTGCGTGTCCAATCCATCAGAGTGGTGTATTAGAAATGTGGTAATGGCTTTGACCAATTTTCCTAAATAAAGGATACAGTGGACTAGAAATATTATGTTTTTCATTCTAATTTGTAATTCAGAATTTTTGTAATTATTTAATAAGATTTTCAGTTGGAATTTTCAAAAAAATAAAAAAAAATATATAGGATGTGTAGCCCAATGTCTGTATTTTTTGGCAAAACAGTCTCGTCAGCTTCTGTCTAATGAGCAAGGTATATTATTCAACTCCATATTCATGTAGAATTTCCGTGTGTTTGAGCATAGAAACAGCCTTTGTCATTAGGATATCATAAAGTACTACTAAATTATACACATTTAGCACTTTTTTTTTTTAGCGAAGTGTGGAATTATTAAGTAATTGCCAATAAGTAGTTGAGTAATTCCTTAGAAAGTACCTCTAAAATTGCCCCCCAAAAAAGAAAAATAAATGAGTTGGTATTATTAAAATAACAAAGAAATGGTTTTCTCAAATCTAGACCTAAGAAAAGAATACTCAGTGAGTAACAGAGTTTTAATGTGTGTGTTTTCTGATTTTATATAGCCTTCTGTTTGCTTTTAGAGCTGCAGTTGTTACCCAGTGTTTTGTCACTTTTTGATGTACCTATTTTGTAGATGTAATTATCTTCAGTTGATTAGTTATAAAAACATATGATTAGTTAGAACTGGTATAAAATATGTAGTATTGCTGAAGAATAGCATTTTTTTTTTTTTAAATTACGGCAATAAATAATCAGACCTATAACAGGCCACGAGGGCCCAGAGGTGTCTGTGTCTTGACCATACAGCACACTAAGGAGATAGTAAGGTCAGTACTATGCTCTGGCTGCCTGATTTTCCCCTTGACAGGCACCCCTTAAAATGAATTAAAGGCCGAGTGGGCATAGGGTTGGTCTGGCACCATACATAAAATCTTTATTGCATGTCCAAATTTTGATCTCAGGACCTCCAGAAAGAAGTGAATCCCCCTCTATTTTTTGTCTGTATGCTCCGCTTTCAATGGGCTCAGTTTAAACAAAAGCGTTTGATCAGAGCAACTTCAACAGTGAATTATAGGTCTAAAATTATATTGCCCATTTTCCAGAACGACTGAGTCAAAATGGACACCACATGTCAGATTTAATTTTTCAAGTTTAAGATTCTGTTTTCTGATTTTCATATAAATCATTTTTTTTAAAAGCAAAACTAACGATGCGACAATTTTTTCAAAAACACCCGATTCCCGGTGCCTCACCTTGTTTGAGATTATTTTAGCTATTTACAAAAAGTGAGCTACAACACTCAAGTAAATGAGGCTTGTCATTTCTACTTGCAATTTAGGGCAGATGTAATTTGCCTTCTTTGTTATAAGTGTAATTGTAGAATATGTTTTAATGGTCAATTTAAAATAATTAAAAAAGAAATAATAATTTCCCGTATATATTGCAGTGCCAGTGTACTTTTGGTTGGACTGGGAAATATTGCGAAGAAGAGGAAGGAATACACATTGCTGCATTTAAAGGCAGGTCTTACTTGTTCCATATTCTTGGTAACGCTACAAAAGCAACAATTGGATTCAAACTCCGCTCACTAGCCGATACTGGACTCCTCATCTTTGCACATGTTACATCAAATATGTATATGTCTTTATTTATACAGCATGGTCTTCTCAAGTTTCAGTTTTCTTGCGGAGTACAAACTATGCTCTTCAGCGAATTAAAATATCCTATTAATACTGGTTTCGAAATGGACATAAGTGCTACGTAAGTCAATTTTATTATGATTTCCATTAGTTATAATATATCTATCTTGAAAAAAAAAAAAACACACACAAAGAAACTATCCCAGTTGTACCCCACCATTTTTTTCTTTTTCACCCTTAAAACAGTTTTTTTTATATATATCTCGAAGAGTTTTAGGATTTTAGCGCGGTTCCTCCCTCCCTCCATAGGGAGGGAGGTTGGTCCCTCCCTCCCTGCTTATGAGGTTGACTTCATGACGCAATCCGGAAGTGCTGAATAGAAAATTTTATGTTTCAAAACCCACAGATTTAGAAAATAGCAGTGGTTCTATTTTCAATTTTAGCCAATAGGTTCAGAGTGGTAGGGTTTTTTTTTTTAAATGCTAGATGTATAAAAATGAAGTTTTCTTCTTCACAATGGATATTTAGAGATTGTAGCAACCTGTAGATTGCCCAGTCCAAACGACCATAGAAGTGGATACACCTAGAAAGAATAGGTTACCACCCTTTTCTAGCCAGGATAGGGCTTGTGCCTTTTCTTTTTTCTAAATAAAAGCCGCCACCCCATAGTGGGAATCGAACCCATGACCCTTGGCACGGAGTGATAAGTGCTCACGCCTTAACACTCACAGCCACCAGGCCTCCTCTGTCCTTTCTATCAACCCATTCAATCATCAGTGATTTCCTTTATTCAATCAAGTTCTCACTCAGACAATACTGGTCTTCAATTTGTCTACATTTTTAATTTCAATCTTTTCAGACGTATTTATGTTTTTTTTCTTCTTTATCAGATTAGAACTTCTGAACAAAAATGAAATGCAAAAATGTGCTGGAACCGTGAAACTAAACGGCACACTATCGATGACCGGAAAACAAGAAGCATTTGTTCCTAATTTTGGTGCTAAAGCAACAGGAGCATTCTACATTGGTGGTTTGCCACGCCACATTTCGAACCAAGTAGACATCCCTGTGAAATCTGGAGTAACAGCTTGCATACATTCTTTGGTGGTAAGACTAATCTTTGATAACATTATAGACAAAAGTGAGATGAGATTTTTTTTTGCAGTCAGGGTTTTGGGAGAGAGTAGGACAAACTGTGATAAATTTTGTAACTAATGACTAATGATTAAATGAATGATCAGGATATGACTAACAATTGATGATTGATCAATCATTTCTCCATGACTAACTACTTCTATATCAATGATTAGTGATTAAAAGAGGCTTTGACAAATGATTAAATGAATGATCAGGATATGACTACACAATTGATGATTGATCAATCATTTCTCCATGACTAACGACTAACTACTTCTATATCAATGATTAGTAATTAAAAGAGGCTTTGACTAATGACTAAACTTACACAGATTGACGATTAAATACTAAAAAAATAGATTTATGATTGATGATTAACATCATAACATTTCGAAATAATTATTATTAAAAAGGTTTTGACTGATATGTTGAGCCTAATAGCAATCATAATTACACCAATAATCACATTTTTAAGGCACAAGGCTCAACATTTTCCTCATTCAGTCTTCATCTTTTGAACAGTCTTCAAAAAATAAAACAGAATTGCTTTGTGAAGGAATTCAAATCCCCAATGTATATGTGGGACAGTCCCCAATTTTCGATGGGACAATTTTAATAAGAGAAATAAGTGCTGGAAACTTTGAAAGTGTTAGTTTTGTTCTTTTGAAAGTGTTTTGTCTCTGTTTAACTCACTTTTTAATTGTTTTTGAGGCGCCTTAAATCTTCCTCCTCTTTAAGATTTTATTTTATATTTTTCACGAAAGATAAAAACCTACCAATATCTGCTTCTATTTTTTTACAATGGTACTAGGGATAGGAACGAAACCATGCAAAGATAATAGTGAACACTCATAATTCACATCAAGATGCAAAATACAGTAAATAAATTCTTTGTTATTTATTTATAATGAATCATTGAGCAGTACTAAGGCTCCTATAATGTACACACAGCATTTATTTATTACAGGTGAATGGCTTCCCGAGATTTATATACGCCGATGCAGTAGATGGCTACGACATTTCTGAATGTGCGTCTCTTGCATGTCTGTCTAGCCCTTGCTCGAATGGAGCTACATGTATTGAAAAGGATCAACAGTGGAGTTGTCTCTGTCCTTCAGGGTAAGAACTTGCCCACTTTATATATATACATATATATATATATATATATATATATATATATATATATATATATATATATATATATATATATTGTAATGATCTAAAAGGGGGTGCTCTAGAAAAGGTCAGTTTCTGGCATAGCAAAGAGTAGCATTCCTATTCAAAATAAAGGCTAACTTATATTTCATAAGTCCATCACAAATATTATCATTTGTCAATCAATAAAATAAATAAAAGAGTAATAAAAGAGATAGCAATTGGCAGTGCTTAGTTTGGCAGTATTTATTTTTTTTAAAAAAAGGCAGTGTTAAATAGAAGAGTCCAAATGTATCGGCTAGGAGCGATAAGGTATACAAGTTCCCAGGAAGATAAGAATAGAGGTGATTCCAAGTATGAACATGAACATCCAGGGAACTCGCTGAAGGCAGACACCCTTGGTGTGGTGGGAGTAACGCCTCTATAAAAAGGGCCTTCCCCCACCACTCGTTCTCATTCCAACGCCAGCCAAGGGCGAGAGCAACCCATTGCACCACCAGAGCCAGCCGACACCAAGCACTTCACCTGGACATGATGGCCAGACACAACTCCAAGATCTAGCAGCCGACCATCAATCTCCACAACACAACTACAAGCAGCCTGCCTCTTCACTTCCAGAACATCATCAGTAAAATAAGCTGAGTATAACTCACTCACTGCCAATTTTTAAATGAATTCTAAAAGCTATCTAAAATTTCATGATGGCCAATATTTATATTTTAATATATAAGATAATATTTTAAATATGTTCTAACTTTTCTAAGATAACCCAACATTGATACAAATATGTGAGTCAAGCAATATTTTTTATATTTAAGTTTATATCACAGCCAAGCGAAATCTTAAATTATATCTTTTATTCAATATAAGTTAATTATTTCCAACTCTATTTTATTTATAATGAACCTTTCTCCTGGTATTTAATATGGTCTCAACACATAAAAGGACAGATGGTAAGAAGTGGTTCCAATAAAATATTTCTCATGCTTTTCTTTCAGGAAATTTATTAAATTAATTTAATTATACAAACGGTTTTATTCATAATCCCGTATGTGGTGAGTTTGGTAATATTTTAAATGAACCCTGAGATATAATGAAAATATAATATAAACTTTTCTAAATCAACTTTTTCTACAATAATTTTTAAATATAATTCAATATTCTTTTCATCCCCCCACCAAAACACCACAATATATATATATATATATATATATATATATATATATATATATATATATATATATATATATATATATATAGGGTGGCCAAGATAAGCGGGACACAAGAGAAATAAAACTCCTAAACAGTTGGAGATATCAACATTTTTCAAAGGAGCAAAGCTGTAGTTCTTGTTGAGATCAATAAAATAGTGCCCTCCGAAATAAAAAAAATATCCCCTCTAAGAGCTTAAATAGACCTTGAAGAGTTTCCTCTTTACCCATATGTTGTATTACATTTTGTTAAAGTATTTAAAAAACAAGGAAGAACTATGTAAATGGATTTTTATTTGCATGTATTTCTCATCTGATCAGTCTGTCTAATTAGTATCTTACTAATTAGACAGACTGACGGTACTATTATTACTGACTGGTACACAAAACCCACATACTCGGGACGGTTACTTAATTTTCATTCATCACATCCTTACCACCTCAAGATTAATGTATCCAGAAATCTCCTTCACCGAGTCCTCTCCCTATCCCATGCTTCCTTCCACAATAAAAATATTAATATCGCCTCAGATATATTGGCACGCAACCAATTTCCCCCCAACCTCATAAAATCCCTTGTTAAAAAAGTAAAATCCCAACCTTCCAACACTAGCTCTCCCAATTCTTCCCTAACTCCCAGTTCCCAAATGTTCCGATCTCTACCATTTACACCTGGACTGACTGATAAACTTACAAAGACAATTAAAAAATCCTACCCTTCCCTAAATTTTGGATTGAAAACTACCAACAAACTCAAAACCCTCTACACCAAACTCAAAGATCCCATCCCTTTTGAACATACCACCCGATGTGTTTACCAAGTCCCTTGCCAAACCCCTTCCTGTAATGGTGTATACATAGGAGAAACCATAAATGACATTCACTCACGTCTTACACAACATAAACGAACCATCACCAATAAAGAAATAGATAAATCTGCACTTGCAAAACACGCCATTACACAAAAACACACTTTTAACTTCGACGACACGAAAATTCTTTCTACACAACGAAACAAAAAAAGACTACAGATCTCGGAATGTGTACACATAAACTTAAACAAAAACAATATAAATTACAAAACTGACCAACAAGGCATTTCTCCTATGTACGCTAATATTTTCCAAATACTCTCCCGACCACCTACCTAGATTTTTACCTTGCCCCTTGGGTATCCTTCCATTAACACCTTTTTCTCCTTTCCTGTCATAAAATGTCATAAACATCTGTTTGATCCTTACCGCCCGTTTCCCCCACCTCTTGCTGTTTCCAGTTACATATACCCCTTGCAGATTCCTTTTTTCCTTAGACACTTTCACAATGGTTACTTAATTGCCAACCTTGGTCTTCCTCTGCCGCTCGGCATTCCCATTGGTATGTAGTATCTTATTTCTTTGTAAAATTAATTAATGTTACTATTAGCTACTATATTTGTCATTGGTATATAGTTTTCTTATTTCTCTGTAAAATCAATTAATGTTACTAATTACTATTAAAATCAATTACTGTACTTATTTTCTTTTTCATTCTACTCATTCTAAGAATTTAAGACGATATGTTCTGTTATAAGTCAAATTGTATCTATAGTTCTGTTACCTATCACAATTATAAATTTTTCTTGTTTGTTTCTGTATTAATTTCTTTTTTGTCATTTTAGCTGACGAAGGCTACCAATGAGTGGCCGAAACGTCCGAAATATAGATTTTTTTAAAACAAAAATCATATTGAGGTTTATTTAGCCGAATCCCAACCATTCCATCTTTACATATATATATATATATATATATATATATATATATATATATATTTCTCATTCAGCCATTTATAAATAAATATTAAACTATTTGTGCTCCATTTGTGTTTATAAGGTACACTGGGAGATCGTGCAAGCGGTCAGTTTGCCTAAACAATCCGTGCAAATTTGGGGGAACATGTGTTGCGTATCCTGGTAGTGGATTCCTGTGTCTTTGTCCATTAGGAAAACATGGAATGTTTTGTGAACAAGGTAAAAAATAGAAATACAGTTATACATACATAAAAGCAAAATATCGCTCACTCAACCATCAAAACATTCTCGAAACAATATTAGCCAGAGAGTTGATATTTTGCTTGATCAACTTTTGACGATAAAAAGTAATTAAATTACATAAAAAAATGTTAATAAATTTATTATTTTCAGACTTAGATATTGGTCAACCACAGTTTTCATCTTCAGTTGATGGCTTGTCGTCCTACACTGCTTACCCCTTGCCAGGAGCAATACATCATAGTTTCGAACTTCGATTCAAATTCATTCCGACAACAGTGGACCAAATAGCTCTAATGGTATTCATCGGACAAGGCCATCCACACGACACTAGTTCAGATCACTTGGCTGTCAGCTTCATAAAGGGTTACGTAGTATTAACATGGAATTTAGGATCAGGTATGCTCTTTACCTCTGAGGTATTTCCTTCTACTGATTTGCAAATACTTTCGACTGTAGTAATTATATTTCATCTTGCAGGAGCTGCACCACCTCAGCTTCTTTCTATATAATACTTTTTAAGCTTAGAATATAAACCTAATATTTTGCTTTCATAGGAATAAACTGAACACTTTCAAAATTTCATGCATTGTTTTCTCCTGATTTGGTGGCCGCATCAAAATTTATCCAAAAACATTTTTTGTAGGAAATTGTAAATCCTTTTGAATATGCATTGCCAATCGACCATTTGATGGCCTATAAATTTTATTTGCACAAATTTTGCCCCCAAAAAAGAAAAGTTTGAATGTTCAGATAGACGGAAAAGTGCAATTCCAAATGTTCTAAATTTTGAGGGAAATATTCCCAAGGGTTCCACGATTTGAAAACTCCTATTATTTATTATTATCGTTTGAAACAAGAGAAGGCTTGTCAGACAAAGGAAATAGTGTCTAATATTTATCAATACTTAGCCAAAGCTAAGAATATTAGTTAGTGATAAGGTTATAACAGAGAGAATTTTTATCGACCAATTTCTTGCACAGAATATAGGTGCTTTTTTCTGCAACTAAACCATCTATTTGAACAGGTTATAGCTGAAATTTTATTTAGCCTTAGCTTTGGCTATACATTCATAAATATTGAACACTATCTCCCTTGCCTGACCTCACAAAGCCTTCCCTGGTCCTAACTGAGACATAATTAGTTTTTATTGAGTTTTAAGTAGCATGTTGTTCATTGTAATTGAAATGAAAATGGCGGAACCTTCGGGAATATTTCCCTCAGAATTTCGCGCATGCAGGATTAGAGCTATTCAATCTAACTGAATGGGCTATAGATTGGTTTGGCTAGAAACTTGGTCTTTCACTTTAGATAAAGTATCTTTGTGCCAAATTTGTGTGGGGTAAGGTTAGCTGATTGGTAGAGCGCTCAGCTAATATTCTAGAAGACCTGAGTTCAAAACTCGGGCCCGCACTGAAGATTTTATGTCAAACCAATCTTTAATTAATTTAATGTGTACCTGCAAAGGGGAAAATCCTGTACAGTGGAATATTTTCTCATAGTGAACATCACTTTTCCGCCATCCAGCCATTCCTACAATAAAGATTAATATCTTTCTTAATGTATTTGTTTATTCAAATATTATATGCCACCTTTCCTGTTTGGACAAGGCATAATGTGGTAAAGAGAAGTAGCCCACCCCGGTGCATCAAGGCCATTAACACAGGCTTACCTGAAGGTTCCCATCCTTCCTAAACACCCATCGTGGAGCAGGGAGTTCTTTTGGTGAGCCCATAGATGAAAAAAAAACTACCTGCACTAGACGGGATTCGAACGCCCATCTCTGTAGTTATGAATTGCCTGCTCTGTCCCCCAACCCCTGTTGTTGTAGGACATTGAAACATTTTCTTTCAGAAATGATTAGCCTTGAGTGTTAGTGAAATCCTTTGCTGTACAGTGTCCAATAGTTTGTGTGTTTTAGGACCAAGACGGATTTTTACACCTGATCCTATCCTAAGCCATGGAATCGGGAAACAATCACACAACGTGAAGCTCGGACGGTCTGGACAAGATGGCTGGTTGCAAGTAGATAGTATGCCTAACGTCACAGGGACATCTCCAGGATATTTATCACAGCTCAATGCTCGTCCCATTATTTACATAGGTAATTATGATAGTGAGTACTTCTATATATTAGAAGCATGTTACTCGGAAGAAAGCAATGATTTTCTTCCATTTAATCTGTTTCATTTTCATGGTCATCAAGCTCGAATGTATTAAACACTAGCTTACCAAGATGCTCAAAACAATAATTATGATTTATGAAAAAAATTAATAACTAAAGATAACCCATAATTCTTGATGGAACTCTATAAATCTAACTAGACCAAACAATTTGATGACAAAATACACTCACAAAATAATTTCAGGTGGTTATGAAACACAGAACTTCAGCGGACTACCACACGACCTGCCACTTCATACTGGATTTTCCGGCTGTCTCTTCAATGTAGAACTCCGTGCCGGGAGAGTGAGGCTCGCTTTGCAAAGGTCTCGAGACGCGGTTGGTAGAAATGTCGGGCAGTGCTCTACAAAACACTGTCACAACTCGACCTGTCTTCATGCTGGAGTTTGCCTCGACCATGGTGCTACGTTCACGTAATTGGAAACATATTAATATAATAATTATGATTTAATGTCATTCATAATATTCTTACTGAGGTTTATGATAGTGGGGGTTTCAGTAAAGGGTTTCTTCAATCCGTTCCAGCCATTGTAGCCTATTAAAATCATACCTTAGCTTACGTTAATGCAAATTGTAAAAGAGCCTAATTAATGCAAATTGTAAAAAAAATATTGTTTAAAAGTAAATATTGAAGAGACCAAATTTTCTTTTGCCCTCTGCCAAACAAAATCTTGAAATATGTGGAGTCTCACTTATACGAATGTGAGGGGGAACGGAAAATGTTTTGTATAAGTGAATACTTCATATAACTGAAAAGCACTAGGTTTTGTGGCTACTTTAAAATAAAATAAATTCTTCACAAAAAAGTCACAATTCTATTGTAATTTACAAAAGGCTATAGGCTATAATAATTTACATAAGAAAAAAAGCTTTTTTTGGATCCTGATGTTCCTTGGAAGATATAGACAAAAGTAATGTAATTATTTCAGTGTTAAATATGACTGTCTCTAGGAAATTTGTATGTATTAGTAATTGAACTAAAATCCTTCAGGTGTTTATGCCAAGATGGCTGGTTCGGAGCTACTTGTGGGCTTAAGTACAATCCTTGTGATGCCACAAGAAATAACTGCTCCAACGGATCTACTTGTGTTCCTTTAGAACAGGGCTACGAATGCGACTGCCCGTTTGGAAGGACAGGGAAATTTTGTGAAAATGGTAATTTATCATCATTATAAAATAAAACATATTAATTTATCCGTTTTATAATAGGTTTGTGATTTGTTTCAGAGGAAGTTCTTTCTGACATAGGGTTTTCAGGGACGAGATCGTACATCAGCTTGCCACCTGCGACGTTGGATTTAACCGAGACGTGTATAGATCTAGAAATACGTCCCGTTTCCTCTAATGGACTAGTTCTCTACTCTTCACAGGAGCAAAGCCAGTCTATAACGTTCATATCCCTTTCACTCCATGGAGGAGTTCTAGAGCTACGCCTCCTTCCGTTAGGTAAAGATGAAAATCTTATAAAATCAAGATAAACTAACTAACTTAATATATTTTGTACGTTGAAGAGTGAGGGTGGGGAAGGATCAATGTATTCTAGAAGTAACTAGCAAGAGTAGCGGCACAAAATTGTTTAAAACATTAAGTTATATTTGGGACGTTTCGAACCTATTTAGGTTCATCATCAGGCATCTACAAAGTAAAATATAGCCGAGAATAAAACTTCTCTTCTCTTATACAAATACAATAATAATAAAATATGTAAGGCACCTTAAATTAAGCAATGTTAAGTTTATTATAATATTGATAATTTCATGTTAAGGTCCATAATTTTGACATTTGAGAATAAAGCGTTAAATCCGGATAAGAATCTCTGAACAGGTTTTTAGAAATACAGTGGTGACATTAATGGGTGATTAATAAGAGGGGGAAAAAAGAGAAGATAATTTTACCATGTAGTAGGAGAGCTGGTAACGAACTTTTCATTAAGTGTATTATGCACCTTGAAATTTTGCTATAATGTACATCTTGGGTAGATGAGAAGGTAAGTATGTGTTGGCTAGACTTACTGCAGAACACCAGGTACATCATAGGGGAAAGGTGCAAAAAATATTGTTTTATTCAGAAGCCAACAATTATTAATGTAAAAAAAATTGCAAATTAAGGCAATTTTACAATGAATAATAAAAAAAAACTTTTAAGGGGGTTAAAATGAAAATAAAAAACCCAAAGTACCTTTTAAGTTTTTTTTTTAATATTAAGTTAAGTGCTTTATTCATGCTGCAATTTAAACAGCTTCTTCAATAAACATAATTGAAAATTATTTCAAAAGGGCAGACAATTTTTTGGGGGTTTAATTATCAGGAAACATGAAAATAAATGTTGCCTGTGATAGACTATAATACATTGTGTGTAACCGTAAGAGTGTGTGAGAGTACCGCGCAGTTGTGGTTGTTGTCTGCGCTCATTGGTTCTTGCTCACATGATCTTGTACAGCTGTCCCAGTTAATAAAAACAACTCAGTTTTTTTTTTATCCCCCTTAAAAGTGTCTGCCTTATTTATTTACTGCAATGAACAGAGCTTAGAGTAGCAGATCTCCATACGTAGCGATTGGGCTCTGATGATGGTGCAAATCAAGAAAAGTGCTCAGCGGAATAAACGAACTGTTGTGAAGTCAACTGTGTTATTTCAGTATTCAACAATGTAAATATTACTTGAAACTTTTTAAGTACCTACGATCTTCTCAACATAAAATCACAGTGCCAATTGGCTTTTTCTTAAGTAATAAATCTTTAAATGTATCACTGTAAATTGATAAGTATCTTTTATCATATTCAGGTTCCTTGATCAGGGTGTCTACTGCACAGGTCACCAAATTAAAAATAGGGCATAAAAAAGTGATGAATTTGAAACCATTCACAAAATTTTATTTCCAACGGAGTCTAGCAACTCCTGCACATTTGTAATTGTCACCGTTTTCATAAGGCGACTCAATTCCATCTGCCTCTGGGCCATTCCATGTCAATTCAACCAATGAAAGTACTGTTTACAACCTGACCCTCTTGGTTTTTCAATACTTTGAAAATTAATACTAATAAAACGGAAACAGATAATTTTTTTAAAAAAATTGTACCATTCAAGGAGTTGTTAGAGCTATTAGGATTCAAAATTTCAAAAAAAATAATTTTGAATCCTAATAGCTCTAACAACTCCTTGAATGGTACAATTTTTTAAAAAAAATTATCTGTTTCCGTTTTATAAGTATTCATTTTCAAAGTATTGAAAACCCGCCTTTTTTTGGTCAACTGGAAAATGTTTATTGCTAGGTAGATTAAGTTCTATACTAGCTAGAACAGTCAGCGTAGTCTCATTGTTTAGCTTATTAAATGGACTTTAATTTAATATACAACAAGACCAACTTATTACAAATTTTACTTTTCAAAAATATTTTTGAAATCTTGTATGTAATGGTTTTCTAAAAACTGTACTTTTAAAATTCTGAAAAAAATATATTTGAATCTTCAGTTCATTGACTACATATGCTGTAAGTTTCATTATGGGATGGGAACGGGATCATTTTATAACATAATTTTGAGTTTATAATTGTCACTGCGTAGTTGGTAAAAATATGGTGAGTGATGGATATTTGTATTGTAAATTCAGAAATAAGCATCCCTGATCAAAATTTGATTTTTTTTTTTTCAGACAGAACTAAAATTAAAGGGGAGATTTGAAAAAAAAAAAATACCGGAACCCAGAAATTGCACTCTTTCATTCCTTTAACTAAGAAAAAAAATTAAGACTCTACTTTACTCGAACTTCAATAAAAGTGAAGTTGAACTGGTAACTGATTTAGACACAGATACAGTAGCCTTTAATGAAAAAATATGTGGTAGTTTTATTGCAAGTGAATATGATGACCAGTGGTGGCTGACATGTGTACTCAACAAAAATGAGGAGATGGATGAAATAAAATTTAATATCCAACATGTCTCAATTATTACAAATTTCATTTTTCAAAAAAATGTTTGAAAATTTGTACAAAACGATTTTTGAAAAACTATGAAAAAAAATGAAAATGACATGAATGAATGACATATGAATGAAAAAAAATGTTTTTTTTTTTTTTTTTTTTTTTTTTTTTTAATCCCATTGCCATCCCATAATAAAACCAGCATCATTTGTAGTCTAAAATAATGTAAAACATTTTTTTGAAAAATGAAATTTGTAATAATACAGACATGTTAGATATTAATTTTTATTTCAGCCATCTCCTCATTTTTGTTGAGACAGTAATACTAACACATATTTTTTCATTAAAGGCTACTGTGTCTGGGTCTAAATCAGTTACCTACCAGTTCAACTTCGCTTTTATTGAAGTTCGAGTAAAGTTGAGTCTTAATTTTTTTTCTTAGTTAAAGGAATGAAAGAGTGCAATTTCTGGGTTCCGGTATTTTTTTTTTTTCAAATCTCCCCTTTAATTTTAGTTCTGTCTTAAAAAAAAAAAAAATTTTGATCAGGGATGCTTATTTCTGAATTTACAATACAAATATCCATCACTCACCATATTTTTACCAACTACGCAGTGACAATTATAAATTCAAAATTATGTTATAAAATGATCCCGTTCCCATCCCATAATGAAACTTACAGCTTATGTAGTCAATGAACTGAATATTCAAATATATTTTTTTCAGAATTTTAAAAGTACAGTTTTTAGAAAACCGTTACGTACTAGATTTCGAAATTTTGTTTGAAAAGTAAAATTTGTAATAAGTTGGTCTTGTTGTATATCAAATTAAAGTCCATTTAATAAGCTAAACAATGAGACTATGCTGACTGTTCTAGCTAGAATAGAACTTAATCTACCTAGCAATAAACATTTTCCAGTTGACCAAAAAAAGGCGGTTTTTCAATACTTTGAAAATTAATACTAAAAAAACGGAAAAAGATAAATTTTTTTAAAAAAATGTTTTTCTTTATTTTTTGTTAGAGTAACCTACCTACCAATTTTTATTAAAATCCAAGAAGGTCGGGTTGTGACCCTTGTTGATTTGACATGGAATGACCCCTCTCCCACCTCCTTCCATTGTTAGATTCCTTTGTCGCAGCATTTACACATCAATTATCCATTATTTACATATATTGAGATGTTATAAACTTTAATTTACTAAATTATGTACATTAACAATAAATATTTAGTTTTTAAAAATTTTGAATTCTGCTACCATTTTCAAAATTTTTGGGCTGCTAATTCCAAAGTCACTCTAAAATTTTTAGTATAATTGGTTCTTCTCTTTTAAAATTAATGTAACTATCCTCTTTAACACTTTTGCAGCATTTTTTGTTTGAATTTTTCATGTACACATTTTTTTCATAAAAAATCTTCAGTCAGCTGATTTGAAAACGGAAAACACTGTTGGAAAGCCCAAACAATACTGAAGGTAACTGTCTTTACCTGGAGCTGGAAAAGTGAATCCCCTCCGTTTACTAGCCTTTTGAATCTAACGGGAAAAGTAATGGAGGAGTGTCCTTCCGAAGGGACACTCGTAAGCGGGTAGGATCGCTAGTGTCCTTCCGTAATGGCACCCGCAGCGAAACTGTTAACATATGATGTAAATTTTATACAGTTTTATTAATTGTTTTAAATGTATGTATAAATTGTAAGTTTATAGACACCATGGTAATCTGTGTTAGGTTACTAACAATTTTGAGTTAAGATTTAAGGCTTTTTCTTTTTTAGTGAAATTATTCTTTTTTTTAAAGGGATGAAATTTTCATTTCAAGTCATGAAATTAGCTTTCACAAAAGTAGTGGACACCCTGTTGATATGATAAAAAAAAATTCCGTAATAACGATTGGTATGATGGCCATAATAACAAATGGTATGTAATTTTGTTACTAGAATCAACAGGATTCTACATCTAGAGTAGAGAGGTAATAAACACAGCAGGAAAGAAATAGCTCAAATATATAAAATAATTTATCATTTATTTATAAAAAAAGAAGTTTTATTTAAATATAAATGTTTAAAAACATTCACATATAGACAGGAACATTATATAATTTTATTTTTAATAATCCATAAAATGTTAAGGCACTAAGAAGACACATGGTATGCCAAAACAAAGAAAAGTTGCTAGCCTAAAGGAATTCTTTTTGTTGACAGGTGGGCAAAGGTCTGGCGATGTGCTTGTCGTAAGGAGCGGGAGAGTTCTCCCGCTGGGCGAATGGGTGAGAGTTCGAGCTGGACGCTACGGAAGACGGATATTCCTTTGGGTTAGCAACGATATTCTTATTTTAGTTCATAAGGCACATCAAATGGTTAATTCTATTATGCGAAAACTAGCCTATAATTATTATATCACAATTTTTGTGCCAAGTTTAATGAACACGTAAGATGTCCACAATTAAAAAACTTGGCAATATATATTTTTAAAATGTGTGTTACTAAATACTCCTGCAAATAAAAATCAAAATAGAGTTTTCCATAATTTCATGATTTCTGGAAAAGAAAAATGTGGAAGCATTCGCTAAAAGTGTTTTCTTAGACTGACTGTTTTTTTTTTTCTTTCAAACTTCATGTCTCTAGCACTAGCAAGTACAGAATTGAGCTTTTGCTTGTCTCCGGGAACAAATATATCATATTCAGAAGGAGACTTTAGTGAGAGGGACAAATGAGGCATTGCAGATACGAAGGCCGAACTCAACATCAAGTTCACACTAATTCCTTGTCAATTACTATATAATTTGTTTATTAAAAAAAATAGTAAACAATGAGACATCCCACAACGAACAAAAGTTTTCAATATACTCTAGTGAAGTTCGCCCTTGAAAAATATTCAAACGCTTTTTCCTCACACTGCCTTTTGTGCTTGGCGCAAACCCACTACACACACACATACATATATATATATATATATATATATATATATATATATATATATATATATATATATATATCCTCTAGCACAGACATTCACGGTGCAGTGAGGAATTTTCTCAACAAGCCGTGACATGAGAAAATTCCTGCCGCCAATGGGACTTGAACCCACCTTGAGAATCTAAGGCGTTAGCCACCAGGCGACGGGGAGACCGACCACAATATTTCACTAAATAATATGCACATGAAGTTGTTAGAAACAATAATAGCTAACAAAAGTATTAGAACAACCAAAAGAAGTGGGAAAATAAAGATTTATCAGAATTAAAGAAAGTGCGATTTAATACCAGATTACTGCACAGCCGAACACTATACATCATTTGCAATAATGCCTAGTTTACAAGAGCATAATATTTGTCCCTTTGTGACAAGTGGCAAATACTCGTTCAGAGGTTGACGCTCAAGTTTGTTCACTATGCTCTGTCCAAATTAATCGCTCTCATTAGCTGACTTAGCGAGATTTTCATATAAAATCTCTCATAAACTAGGCATAAATGAAAAGAGGAGAGGCAGCACAAGAAATTTAAAGGAGAAAATAAATTAGCAGCTAAGAAATGAAAGAATGTAACAACCAACAGAGTCAAACACGAAATTCATCAACACATAATTTGACTAGAGAGAACATTAGATGTAACAAAAGACAATGCTGGTTTGAATGTGGCAAGTACACGGGTACACGTGGCTATGTAACAACAGGTTACTGTTAAATAAAGTGTTTTTATTAATTTACTTATGGGCACAGGAGAATACTATGTTTTAATTCTGATCCAAAGAATCTAACATGAGCTCCGGTACGATTGTCAATCGGAAAAATTATCTACAGAAGGTGTTTAATGAAAAACCCAATTGTTTCCAAAAAATCTTTCCAAAAATTATGCAAAACACATAATCTTCAACAGGTAATCACATACACAAAAATAATATTGTCATCAATGTCGATTATCCCCCCAGGTATTCAAATACGCATAATACATGTGAGGCGTTGAGGAAACAAACGGCGAACTCAACATCAGGGCAATTTTTTTCCCCTCTGCCATGCGAATCAAGACGCTTCACAGAATCTACAGGTATATTTTTCATGTTGAGTATCACTCTTTTTTCCCTCTCAAAATACAAAGAGAATGAAAATAATCTGGCCTTCGTATCCGCAACGCCTCATATTCTTTAACATGTACTTCATATACATAGTACATTTTATGTACTGTGTATTATGTATAAAGCTATTTCTGCATACAAAATAGATCTTCAGTTTGTATTATACAAACAGCTATTCTTGTACATAAACTCATCTTCATCAGTTATATTATTCATACTACTTTTCCTGTATATATAACACATCTTCACTGTGTATTATCCATACAGTTATTCCTGTAAACATAATGCCTAGTTTATACGCAATTGGTGCACGTCTGTCTCATCAAGCTGGCTTAGTGACAAATACTGGTTCTCACGTAGTGGACATGTTGCGCTCAGTATGGTCCGTCTAGTAAATAACTTGTCGGGGCTGTTTACACGACATGATAAAGGACAACTGCATAGTAGCGTGGTGCTGGGGAGTTACTTGTCGCTTAGTGAATAGAATCCATTCCTATTCACTTGTACTTGGCATGTTTACTATTATTTGTCAATAAAAAAGAATCTGTTTACACATAGGTACAAATTTTTAGGCGACACACACTAACGAACGTATCTTCTTCAATGTTTATTAGGCCTAGTTTACACAAACTTAATACTTTTCATCAAAATACTTATACTGGGTATGAATTCTGGGTTCCCACTGAGTTTTTGAAATGGAATTCCCTGACATCCCTGATAATAATCGAGGGATTCGGTGTTAGGGTGTTCAAGTATGTCCTAAAGTAAACAAGCATAACTTAATAATAAAAGGAATTTGTTTTAGATAATTCCATGATTTAATAACATAATAAATATAATAAATATGGTAGCCTACAGGAGTTGAAAAAAAAAATAAATAAAAAAAATAAGCAAAATTCAAAGACTGAGTTAAGCATGCTAAATAACCCTAGGATTCATAATGACACGGTTATGAAGTGAATATTTTCAAATCCAATAGATATGCAAATATTATTATATTGATCCGAACAATACAAACATTAACTAAGGAGGGTTTTTATTTATTTATTGACTACAGACTATTATCATACGTGTCAAAAATGCAGGTACATCAGATAATGCTGGGAATTTAACCTAACAAGATCTCTAGTTAAAAGCCTTAAAATATGGCAAAAACCATGTTTTTAAGATTCTTTACGCAACCCTCCCAGCCTCCCCCCATGTTGCATTACAGAGACCAAAATATCCCAAATACGACAGTGAGAGAAAGAGAAGAATTGAAAAAAAGTGTATACATACAACGTAAGCAATTTTTCCCTTTTTTCTGTTCCTGTCTTAAATATATATATATATATATATATATATATATATATATATATATATATATATATATATATATATATATATATATATATATAAATAAAATGAAATTTTGAATTTCCCTAATTTTTTCATAATTTAACTCCCTGTCATTGGGAACACCGTAAATATGTTCTTTTTTAGAGACAAGTGGCAAGTATTAGTGAACACAGCTAGTACAAATTCTATTTACTAAGCGACAAGTAAGCTCCTCCACAACCATTCGACTACGCAGTTATCCCTTGTCACCTCCTGTAAATGGCCCAACAAGTGCTTAGTGATGAATGGATTGTACTGAGCAATTGTCAGTAAGCCAGCTTAGTGAGAGCGAATAGATGGACGATTGTGTTCAATGCTAGATGGACCGTTCTGAACGCTACTTGTCGACCAATGTATTAACGAGTTCATGTCACTTGTCACTAAGCCAGGAACAAGCATAAAGCACATATAACAAGGCATTATACATAATGCTAATTCCTGTGAACATTATACATCTTCTTAAACATGAAATGTGCACAAAAGTATTCCCATATACTCAATACATGTTCTTCAGCATGGATTATCTTAAATAAATTCAAATCATGAAAGTACATATTTTGGCAACAATAATTTATTTAATGTTCCAATTGTAAGGTGCACAGTGATCTTTTTAACCCAAAGATATTTTTGCCTGAAGAAAATAAATGCTTCTTAAAGAACTCAAAATGTAGTTTCTCAATATTTTCTTTTTGTTTTGGGAAAATCATAAAGACCCCCAAAAAATCATGAAATTATGGAAAATATGTTTGATGATTGAGAGATAGACATTAAATGATACAATTCATGGAATTGTACCAGTTATACCTAAGTTCTCTAAGATTATTAAAAAATATGTCTTTTACCACACTTTGTACTTAGCTCGAACAATACACTTTAGTCTACTTCATAAATCTTCGAAGAAGGCGACTCGTGCTTTGGTCGAACCCGACCTCACTTTCCTCAATGTAGAATATTTAGTTTCACCGAGCCTCACTTGCTCGTCATGAAGCAAATCTAGTTCACATTGCTTTTCGCCTATTTTTAAAACTTCTATTTCTGTTTTCAAGTCTCTTAATTGATTTTGTAAGTGTTTGCTCTTTTTCAAATAATCAACCTTTTCTTTTTCTATTTCGAGAGAAAGCTGAACCATATCATTATCGGCGGTCAGCTCATATGATGTCAGATCTGTAGAACTTATTGCTGTATCGGTCTCTAAAGGCAATGGTTGAATATCTAAAACGTGTGGGGTTTGGTAAATTGAGTTTACACTCGAGTTTATGCAAGCATTTCGGGAAAGAAATTCCAATAATTTTTCTTTTGCTTCTTTCTCAGCTAAACGTGCTCTTAACAACTCGTCTTTTAATCTATTGGCTTCAAACGCTCGCCTTTCTGATTCGTCGACGAGTCTAGCTGTAAGCTGTTCAGCTTCTCTTGTCTTCTTTTCTAAATTCAACTTTTCTTCTTCAGTCTTCATTGCAGAAAGCCTCATGCGTGCGAGTTCCTGTTCAGCTTCATTAGCTTTCTGGCTCAGTAGCATAGCCTCCTCTTCAGCGACTCGAGATTTTTCGGCTAATAATTCAGCGGTTTCTTCGGATCGCCGAAGTGCTTCATTGGCAAGTCTCACTTCTTCTTGGTACTGAAGCAACCTCTGTTCTAGGGCAGCTTTCTCTCTTTCTGCTGCTTCTCGGAGTTGTTTCTCCCTAGCAAGCTTGTTTCTCTCGATTTGTCTCCGGGCCTTCTCTTCTTTTGCTTGAGTTTTCATCTGTTGTACCTCCATTGTGTCAGGTTTTCTCCTCCTCATAAAAAGATCGTGATTTCCAATGCATAAATCTAAGATCAGTTTATTCATTCTAACTTTTTTAGAAAAGAAAACAAAATTACTAGCAGACTTGTCAACAGGCTTGATAACAAACTTCTTATCATCAAAACTCACATGGCGAATGTCTGACCATGGAAAATTTGCTTTAGGAGTAAGCTTATTATCGCTACTATACATATTGAGGCCTAAAGCAGTAACACCTAACCATAACTCAGTATTTTTTTTATTCGTTATAGGAAAATAATTCACTCCATACATTTCTAAATCCTGAGCAATTTTCAAGTATTCCATTTCAGCTTCGTCCCTTGACATTCCCCTGTGATCAGCGTACCATATTTTTATTCTATCCTCCCACATTTCGGGAGTCATCTGATATTGGTCGATAACTCTCTGAGGTAATAAGTCTTCACTTGCAAGCATTCCAGGTTTGTAAGTAGCTTCATCGTAGTCTTCATATTTGGCCTGAACAGCATAAGATGCAAGTAACACTGATGCTTCGGGTGGGCAGTAAATGTCCATAGAAAGAATAGCTTGTTTTACCTGAAGAAAAAACAAATGTTGAGTTACTTCTTGTACCAGTTCCTCAGCGACATCCTCGGGATAAAATTTGGCAAGGAACATAAATGCAGTAGTCGATTGTTGGGAACACACTTGATCTTGAACCTTCTTATCCAATTTCAACCATGATATGCAATTCTTGGTGTCTTCATATTGTAAACCGAAGTACCAAGTTTCTCTAAGTCCAATAGTCCTACATACCAAATCAAATAAATCTCTACCAGTAGCTCTCCACTCCAAATTGAATTCCAATTCAGCATCTAAAGTACAAACCTTTACAGGAAATGATTTCCTAGTCTTCTTTTTGATAAACTGCGGCATATTCTTCTAAGGCACATACTAAACACAAGATAGCTTGAGTTATCAAAAACAAAGACTTAGTAAAACATAACCTATCATTAAGTTGTCATCGTTAAGTATAACTTTTCAACTACTTAACCTTTTGATGTCTGATATCCATCGTTAACAGGAATGTCCGATTGAGGAAGCGGACGGATTTACTGTATATTAAATACATTCCAGACATCCTGATGTCATAAGAACATTGCAATTATCAACAGAACATACCCGAGTCGAGTAAAATGAATCGATACCTGCACGCCAAAGAGGTCTGCCTTCGTGACCTAATCAATACAAATACATTCTCTGATACCATGTATGTTTACACCCATTTCTATTCGTCAGTTTCAATAATTCTGGACATATAAAATTTACACTCACGTTTGTTCGATAAAATAAATAATTTGCAAATGAAAACTTCTAATCCTTCCAAAGCTTCGTGTGTGAGTGTGACATAAAGCCCAATCCAACCAACCAAAGCTTCGTTAATTCCACATTCTATCTTCCATCTTAAAACCTTTCCATGGCTAACCTTTCTTAGTAAAGCACTTCATAATTAATTAATAACGGTCTTTACAAGTGCATTGTAAAATTTCGAGAGAAATTTCGACGAACAGTAGAGGTTTTGAATTTCGAGCTCGTCTGCTGGCTCATCAAAACTACTACCCAAACTGTACGCCTTAAGTCTATTTACATCTTTCAAGACCGTAGAAGTGACATAAATACGGGCATCAGGTTTGGAATCTCCAAACAACAACTATTCGTTTATATGAAAATTATAACGAAAAAAGTTGCTAGGTTTTAAAAAGAATACCTATGTTATTACTTTTTTTTTTTTTAATCGTTTATTGGTTCTAAGTTGAATGAATGAATAGCCTTTATTGTGCGATATTAATAATAATACAATAGTAATGCCCATACTTATTTGATAATCATAATAACAATAATAATGCTTCCTTGATAATAATAGTAGATAATAATAATAATAGTAATACTTGTTTGATAATAATAATAATAAATTTTCTTTGATAATAATAATAAAAATGATAATACTTCTCTTTGTGACTATAATGATAACAATGATAATACTTTTTTTAATAATAATAAAATCGTAAGAAAATTTCTTAATGCCCATAATTAGTGCCTAAATAAAAAAATATTTAAAAAAAAAATAAAAATAATTCTTTTTACTGGTTGGAACTATCCCCCAGTAAAAATATTGTCCAGTAATCTGAGAGACACCACCCGCCATAATAATAATAATAACGATAATAATAATACTTCTTTGCTGAAAAATAAATTCTTCCGCACAGGCCTCCCTTTTCGGGGTATTGGTCTACGCTTTCCATGAGTGACCAGTTCTACTGGAAACCCATAACCATTATGAAAATATTACTTATTATAATTTTAACATGACTTTATATTTTTTTGGGGTGGTTTACTATCCTACTGGTTACCGTCCTTGTCCAATTAAGATAGAGGTGAAGGGGTTCCTTTCCTACTGGACAAACTGATAACACTCATGGCCAACTAGAAATTTATTAAAATATTCTAGCCTTAAATAACTAAAGTTCTAATTAAAATATTTTTATTATTTGACCTAGGAAGGCCAAATAATAAAAACTTTACTACACAGGTTCGCCAACTTTATTACGTCCCTACATGTTTCACACTCTTCAGGGAAAATAGTTACAAATATAAAACTTACAGCCTCAACCTGAGGAAGATAACCTTCCACCAGTACAGCCACGTCTAGACTGATCATGGTCTGAAAGAATCCAACATGGCGAAATATAATCAGCTGATCGATAATCGATATGTCATGGTAACTTTTTCCCCTGAAGAGGCACCAAAAGGGCGTGAAACATGTATGGAGGTAATAAAGTTGGTGAAACTGTGTGGTTTAGTTTTTATTATTTGACCTTCCGCCTAGCTCGAAAATACGAAGATTAAGAAAAGGGTCAGTTAAATAATAATTATTTCTTAATAGATTTTCAATCCTCTTAGCCCTAAAGATCACGCCATAGATATTTTCTGTATAGAAGCCATTTAGATTTTCCAAGCTGAAAATTTAAATGTATTTACTTGATTTTTACTTTAATAATTATTACCATGACTACAGTTTAGTATTACTTTTGGCTAGGTTGTGTTTTTTTGGTTGCTTCATAGAAGCTAGAGTTAACTCGGGTAATGTCATGAAGCACAATGAATATCTTGTATTTTCTCGATATTTTTTTTTTATTTCGCCACTTACAAAGCTGCATAGCTTCTCAACCTCCCGAGATAATTCCGGGTATTGATGCAGTTTCGATTTTCCTATGAGAAAGTTAACTCGGGCACTAAAAATGGATATTGAATGCCACCGCCAGTAATATTCTTGCTTTGGCTCATATTTCTCTTTACTATCAAGATTATAGTTTTGTATTACATTTGGCAAGATTGTGCTCGTAGGGTTGCTTCATTGAAGCCAGAGTTAACTCGGGTTATGACATTGAGTTCAGTCAACTCTCGATGTGTCGAACCTCGACTAAGTCGAATCCTTAAAAAGTCCGTCACGCAGGAGCTGCATAACTAAGCACTTTCCTCAGAATTTGGGTAGTGTAGACTGCTTTCCAGAAAAATTTGCTTAAAATATCCTACATAAATAAAATAAAAACATGAATAGTTCTCTTTTAATTTTGTAATGAGTAACTGATAAATTATTAATTTGCTTCCAGAGTTATGTTTACACATGGTACCTACTACACTACGTAATAAATACAAAATCCTCATATTATTGTATTTTGATCTAACGCAGGAACCGGATACAGTCCCTCTAGCGCTCCTTGCGGCGCCTTTGTGAACCTATGTCTGGCTGGCTTTTCTATTGAAATATATTACAAAGTAAACCCCCCTTTCCGATTGACCGATTCAGCTCATTTTTACAACACTTCTTTCTCATGAGTTACCCACGACGTATACCGCGTTTCGTTACAATATAGCAGAAATTACGACCAGTATGAGTATATTAGTAATTTAGGTCCGGAGTAAACCCCCCCCCCTCCTAATGAACCGATTTAGTTTATTTTTACAACACATATTTACCTGTAGATTACCACTACGAATACCGAGTTTCGTCGAAATATACCAAAAATCACGGTTGGTAGTGGCGAATTGTTATTGTGGGTCTGGAGTACACCCCCCCTCCTAATGAACCGATTTAGTTTATTTTTACAACACATATTTACCTGTAGATTACCACTATGAATACCGAGTTTCGTCGAAATATACCTAAAATCACGGCTGGTAGTGGTGTCTACTAGGTAGGATCGATAAAGATTTGAAGAAATTTTTCAAAAATTCCGCCATGAGTCCAACCTCAATAGCTACTTTCCTTCGGAGGAAAGTGCTAAAAAGTCGGAACAGGACCTGTGGTCCAGAGTCATTACTTACGCGTAAATTTCACCTCAATAAGTCGATTTCAGGTCAAAAACTTGGAAAATTATGTAAAGAAGTCGAACTAAAAATGGAGGTATCGGGAGGGGACTTCTAGGACTTCCAGCTCTGAGTGACTCCCATGGGAGTAGTCTTCCATGAAATTCAAACTCCATTAGCGCATACTTCAGATTAGCCTGTTTAATTTCCAATATCCTGTCAATGTTTACCTTTGGCTTTTATACTTGTCACTGGTTCGTTATTCAGTCCAGTCGTTGTTAGGCGATGGCTCTGCTAAAGTTGAAACTTTTGTCAATTAGTGATAAGTTAAAACTGATTCGCAAAGTAGAGGAAGGAGAAACAGTCCAGGCAACGAATGCTTAAAAACAGCTATAGGTGGAAATGTTTGGAACACAATTTTTGACTTCGTAACTTTGTTTGGGCTGGATAGGAGATGAACATATCAAACGTCCTCGCCTGTAGCCTTTGTGCCGGGGGGGGGGGGTAGAAGGTCCCATTTTTTGGGTTTTCACTTATATCTCGGAAACCCTACGTCCTAGCGACATCACCATTATATATCAAATGAAAGCTGATTAAATATGCTACAAGTTCAACTCAATAAAGTTTTTCGAGATATCTTTAGTTTTCGAAATATTCGCTCTTGAATGTCTGTAATTTTGGGAAAAAACACACGTTTTGGCCGGATAACTCTTTAACGATAAACCCAAAAAATAAATGTCGGGTTGTAGAGCATTCCATTCGCTTCAATAATATCAAGAATATATATAACTTTACTATTTTATGTATTTTCCTCCAAACAGTTTTAGTGTTCATCGTGATATCTTGCAACAACTGTCGACCAATGAACCGTTCAATTTCTCACCATTTCCAGTCTATGTATTATCCAAAATATACTCCATTATGTAAGTATAGTGAGTACTGGACGTATAAATAGCACAAAATATATAATTTTGGGCCCACTGACCAGTTATTCACACACAATTAGATAAGGTCTTGTCCATTATATTGGCAATGGTTTTGCCAATATAATGGACAAAGAGTTATCCGGATAAAGAGTTATCCGGCCAAAAAGAGCAAAAAGTGTGTTTTTTCCCAAAATTACAGACATTGAAGACCGGATATTTCGAAAGCTAAAGATATCTCGAAAAACTTTATTGAGTTGAACTTATAGCATATTTAATCAGCTTTCATTTGTTATAGGATAGTCATGTCGCTAGGACGCAGAGTTTCCGAGATATAAGTGAGAACCCGAAAAATGGGACCTTCTAATCCCCCCCTCCCCCCGGCACAAAGGCTAGGGGCGAGGACTTTTGATATGTTCACCTCCTAACTAGCCGAAACCAAATTATGAAGTCAAAAATTGTGTTCCAAACATTTCCATCTATAACTCTTAGTTGCCTGGACTAGTAGTCGCTAAATTTCAGATTTCACGATGAACACTGAAATTATTTTTACGTTTGAAGGAAAATACATAAAATAGCAAAGTAATATATATTATTGAAGGGAATGCAATACTCTACAACCCTATAACCGTTATTTATTTTTTTGGTACATCGTTGAAGAGTTATCCGGTCAAAACGGGGAAAAAATATGCGGCGAAAGTGTTTTTCCCCAAAATGACAGACTTTCAAGAGCAAATATTTCGAAAACTAAAGATATCTCGAAAAACTTTATTGAATAGAACTTGTAGGAAATTTAATCAGCTTTCATTTGTTATAGAATAGACATGTCGCTAGGACGCAGGGACCATGTGAGTGCGTATATAACGTTTGAAAGAAAATACATAAAATAGTAAAGTAATATATATTATTGAAGCGAATGGAATGCTCTACAACCCTATAACCGACATTTATTTTTTGGGGTTATCGTTAAAGAGTTATCCGGCCAAAAAGAGCAAAAAGTGTGTTTTTTCCCAAAATTACAGACATTGAAGACCGGATATTTCGAAAGCTAAAGATATCTCGAAAAACTTTATTGAGTTGAACTTATAGCATATTTAATCAGCTTTCATTTGTTATAGGATAGTCATGTCGCTAGGACGCAGAGTTTCCGAGATATAAGTGAGAACCCGAAAAATGGGACCTTCTAATCCCCCCCTCCCCCCGGCACAAAGGCTAGGGGCGAGGACTTTTGATATGTTCACCTCCTAACTAGCCGAAACCAAATTATGAAGTCAAAAATTGTGTTCCAAACATTTCCATCTATAACTCTTAGTTGCCTGGACTAGTAGTCGCTAAATTTCAGATTTCACGATGAACACTGAAATTATTTTTACGTTTGAAGGAAAATACATAAAATAGCAAAGTAATATATATTATTGAAGGGAATGCAATACTCTACAACCCTATAACCGTTATTTATTTTTTTGGTACATCGTTGAAGAGTTATCCGGTCAAAACGGGGAAAAAATATGCGGCGAAAGTGTTTTTCCCCAAAATGACAGACTTTCAAGAGCAAATATTTCGAAAACTAAAGATATCTCGAAAAACTTTATTGAATAGAACTTGTAGGAAATTTAATCAGCTTTCATTTGTTATAGAATAGACATGTCGCTAGGACGCAGGGTTTCCGAGATGTAAGTGAAAACCCCAAAAATGGGACCTTCTAAACCCTCCCCCCTCCCCCCGGCACAAAGGCTACGGGCGAGGACTTTTGATATGTTCATCTCCTATCCAGCCCAAACAAAGTTACAAAGTCAAAAATTGTGTTCCAAAAATTTCCATATATAACTGTTCGTTGCCTGGATTAAAAGAAGTCGGTGAGTTATTGCCATAGAATTTGGAATCCCAAGCAGTACACTTTCGACCATTATAACATAGAAAAGATCTTCAAGACCTTGGAAGAGAGTAAGCCTACTTTTAGGTACCGTCAGAAAAAAGCTCAGCACAAAATGTTGGAAGTTTTGTGATTAAGTGGTTCTGGGTAATTGTAAAAATAACATTCTGTTTAGTGGATCTCTAATTTCTCAAAAAGCCAAGGAATTTTCTACTGCTTTAGGTCACAATTTTAATGAGAGTAGACACTTTATATCTTTCAAACTACAGACAATTTTAGCTCCTATTCTCTCTTCATTTTTCACATTTAAATTCAGAAATGGCTTCCTTCGAAGGGTTTCTGAAAGGAGGGAAAAAGACGTATAACTCAAGAGTTTTGCAACAGCAGGGTGGTTAATGTTCGAAACTACCATTAGTCTAGGGGAGAGAGATGCTCAGGACCCAGTCAGGGATGAATTGGCTTTTTCAGCAATGGGCTGGCTGGAAACAGCTCCAATATTGATGTATTTTTAAAAGTCAATGAACCTTAAAAAAATCCCTCAACTCCTGCAATGTTTCCTTCCAAAATTACTTTCCATATGAATTTTCTTGATCTCAGGAATAAAAGAGAATAGAGTTATGGGAATTGTTTTTTGCTTTTTGAGAGAAATGTTTTTAAGAACGATGCTAGCTGAGTTAAATTAGGCTGACTT
>OX328126.1:97351835-97601835 GCA_946811695.1 Gonocerus acuteangulatus
CTGGTTAACGAACTTGACCTTTCAAATTGGACAACAGATTTTTGTACCAAATTTCATCAAAATCGGACCATTCGTCTTCTATTTAGAGAGCGAACAGACAAATATATATATATATATATATATATATATATAAATAAATATATACATATATATATATATACAAATTTGAACCACCGTTATTTTCGGTTTCTAGGGGTTCTGAAACGCAAAATTTTCTAGTCGGCACTTCCGGATTGTTTCATTGTATCAACCTTATAAGCGGGGTTCCTCCCTATGGGGGAGGGAGGAACCGCGCTAAAAATAGCAAACGAGTTTGCTTCAACCTTTTGTGCTGAGAATCTTCCTTTAAACTCCAAATTCCAAAATTTAAAATCAGAGAGAGAAAATCGCCGAATACATTTCGACTCCAACGAACAAATTCAAAAATACAATCTTCTTTTCAGCATATTCGAACTTCATGCAGCACTTAAAGATATGAAAGGTAAATCTCCTGGGCCTGACCAAATATCCTACGATATGATCAGAAACCTTCCGGAAAACACATTAAACCAAGTGCTTAACCTTTATAACATCATTTGGAAGACAGGAATAATTCCCAGTACTTGGATGGAGGCATTTGTTATTCCTATTCCAAAACAAGGAAAAAAAAGCACCGCGGTAGCTAAAAATTATCGCCCAGTATCGTTGACGAACTGTCTGTGCAAATTACTGGAAAGAATGATGAATAAACGTCTTGTATGGACATTGGAATCCATGGGGTGTTTGAACAACTGGCAATGCGGCTTCCGGCAAAGCAGGTCGACTATAGACAATCTCGTTTGACTCGAATCGGAATTACAAGATACTTTTATCTGTGGACAATATGCAGTTGGCGTATTTTTCGACATTCAGAAAGCCTTTGACACGGTTTCTAGGAGGTATGGCATCCTAGAAAAATTATATATGTGGGGATTCAGAGGGAATTTACCCATATTCATCCAAGAATTTCTAGGAACTAGATACTATCAGGTAGCTGTAGGAAACTCTCTGTCTGAAAGAAGATCGCAAGAAACAGGTGTACCTCAAGGGTGTGTGCTTAGTACTACACTCTTTGGCATTGCAATTAGCGAAATAACACACTGTCTCATTAACCGAGTAAAAGGCTTTCTCTTTGTCGATGATATTGCCCTCTTGTGTAGATCAAAGAACTTGAAAAACATTCAGAAGTCTCTTCAAATAGCAGTTACAAAACTGTCTGAATGGTCCAACAGAAATGGTTTTACTTTTTCTACCGAAAAATCGAAATGTGTCTTGTTCACCAGGCGGAGGAAGGTGGGAATTCCACCAGTAATTAATATGAACGACGTTTCAATCGACTATGTTCCTTGTGCAAGGTTCCTAGGATTAACACTGGATGAGAGGTTACAAAATGAAATTATTAAAGGTTCTGGCAAAAACATCTTGGGGAGCCGACCGAATGTCGCTCCTAACCATATACAGATCCTTAATACTATCTAAATTAGATTATGGATGCTTTGTATACGGATCAGCGAAACTTACTGAACTATCAAAGCTAGAAACGATACACCATACAGGAATAAGATTGGCAACCGGCGCATTCCGTACCAGTCCAGCTCTTAGCCTTTGCGCCGAGTCAGGTCTACCGCCATTGAAAGTAAGAAGGGAAATCCTCGCTGCAAAATACATCTCAAAGCTCCTAGTACAGCCTAATAATCCTACTTTTGATTGTATTTTTAACCCTAAACAAGTTAGATTATATGATAATAAACCTCATCACACAAGACCATTAGGAATACAGTACAACAGAATGGCTCAAGAGCTTCTTTCAATAGAAGCTCTTCTAAAGCCTGATCCAGAACCAGTAGAACCTTGGCTAGTCACACCACCATTAATAGACCTCTCAATAACAAAATTAGTAAACAAAACGCAGGGCACTTATAACAATTTAGAAATTAAATCAAAACTTCTGGAAATATTAAGTGAACATAAAGAATCCTCAATCATTTACACAGATGGATCCAAACTAGAAGAATCTACCACATGCGCTTTCTACGATGGAATGACAGCATTCAAATACAGATTAAATAAAATAAATAGCATTTATTCGGCAGAACTAACAGCCATATCAAACGCACTCGCCTACGTCATTCAAAAAAATAATCAAAATATTGTAATCTGTACAGATTCATTAAGTGCCCTAATCAGTCTAAAGAATCTATATTCCAAAAACAACCTTGTAAAACACATACATAAACAACTTTTTTTACTAAATGGCAAACAAGCAATAGTTCACTTTGTGTGGGTGCTAAGCCATGTAAACATTACCGGAAATGAAATAGCAGATAAAGCTGCTAGAGATGCCCACGAATTACATGAACAGATCGACTCCTTTCTAACGCCAAAAGAAATCTACTTGCCGCTGAAGACAAGGATTCAGCATGAGTGGAACAATACTTGGTTAGGAACAACTAATAATAAGTTGAGAACTATCAAGAAATCAGTTAAATAGAAAATCAGTGGCATGGGATTCATCCTGTCGGGAAAATAGAAGGGAAGAAGTTGTCTCAACGAGACTGCGTATAGGACATTCCAGACTAACCCATGAATACCTTCGTCTGAGTATCAATCATATATTCAATGAATGTATGTATTACCGAAGAATGTTGGAAAACTGCAAACTCCCAGGAGATCTGTCGAAGGCCTTAGGGAATTCTGCCAATTCTATTGATGCAGTCATTCTTTTTCTTAAAGAGGCAAATCTGTATAATTTATTGTAAATTAGGTTTAGGAATAGCAAATGAAAAAAAAATAGTGTGTATGCAATTAAAACAAATAAATACAAATAATATAAAAAATAAAGTAAATAAAAAATTTTTTTTTAAAAAAATAACAAAAAGATCAAAAAAAAAAAAAGAAGAGAGAGAAAAAAAATGGAAAGTGTATACATACATTAAAAATGAAAAAAAGCACAAACATACACGTATGTTAAGTAAATATATATATTAAAAAAGAAAGTATAAAAAAATAAAATTATATTTTAAAAATAAAGAAATGATCATATTAAAAAAATAAAAATGATACGTAACATGTATTAAAACACTTATTTAACAAAAATGTAAAAAAAGATAAATATGTAGAACTTTAAGTGTATACGATTATGTTAATACTTTTTATACAACCACTGTTCATAAATGTGTAGTTTTAAATATAATTAAGGCTTAAAATACCTAATACCTTTACCAATATTAAGGCGTCCATCATCCAAAAAATCAAACACTTACAGGGAATTACAAGAATAAATAAATTAAATTAGATAATGTCTTTAAAAAAAAATAAACAAATAAATAAAAGAGGTCGGGGAATGATGACCTCGCAGTTTTTTGCCCTTAAGCATAAGTAAACAAACAACAACTTATTTTTTTTTTTTTTTTTTTTTTTTTTTTTTTTTTTTTTTTTTTTTAATTTATTTTATTTTAGAATATCACAATCTACAATTCAATTGTATTATGTAATTTGATACATGTTACTTGCTCACGCCTCAGGTGTCTCCAGTTGTCAACCGAATGCCTTCCTTGTTAGGAAGGATTCTAGGATGACCTGGAGTTACCTTACGCCATCCAACCATAGCCTGCGACTAGCAAGGAGGATTGGAGGCGAAGGAGAAGTGGGCTGTGATATCATGAGGAGAGAAAATATCCACAGATATCACTCTCAATTTATACAATTATAATTTCTTTGATCACTCCACGGATAGTTGTTTTTGTTCACTCCACGACACTTCACTGCCTAAGTAAGTCTCGGGGCCACTTCCTGTTAAGGCGTCTTGGTGGAGAGGAAGGATGATTTGTGCTGGATAAGGATTGGGCTATAGGATTAGGATGATTGATTAATTTGCTATGGAAGGATGAGAAGCGGCTAGGGATAATATCTTGGACAAAAGGAATATTTAGGTCATTATGGAGGTTTCGATTTGTAACATAATAAGGAGCATTGACTATGGTACGTAGAACTTTAGATTGGAATGTTTGAATTCGGTGGATGTTGGAATGCTTGGCTGTCCCCCAAAGTTCTATTCCATAAGTCCAGATAGGTTTTATTAGTGAGTTGTAGACAGTTAGTTTGTTATGTACGGTTAAGTGTGATGATCGGTTTAGTAGTCTGTATAGCTGTCCGAATCGTCGATTGAGTTCTTGTCGTTTGAGTTTAATGTGTGCGTTCCAAGTCAATCGAGAGTCAAGGTAAAACCCAAGGTATCGGATGGTATTGGTTATAGGTAAAGGATTGTCGTTGAAGGAAACACTAGGGCAGGTTTTACGTCGAAGGGTAAAGGTTATTTGGTGACATTTTTCGACGTTTATTTTGATGCGCCATTTCTTACACCACTGTTCAATTTCGGTTAGATGGGTTTGTAGGTTCTGGGAGGCTGTGTCTGGATTTATGTGGGGCGAAAGGATGGCCGTATCATCTGCATACGTGGCCAGGAGGGTATCAGGATGTGTTGGAATGTCAGCTGTATAAAGGGTATAAAGGATAGGACCAAGGACACTACCCTGAGGAACTCCCGCTTCCACAGGGCAATAATCTGAGTAGGCTGTTCCATGCCGGACTCGGAAAAACCTGTCTGAGAGGTAGGAGCGAAGGATTAGGTAAAGGGTGCTGGGAAGGTGGGTTTTGAGCTTAAAGAGTAAGCCTGAATGCCAGACTCGGTCAAATGCCTGGGCAACGTCCAAGAAGGCAGACGTGCAATACTCTTTTCGCTCGAGGGATGAGGAGATGAGATCAACAACACGAAGCCCTTGCTGCACTGTGGAGTGTTGGGAGCGGAAGCCGAATTGATGGGATGGGATGAGATTTTGGGAATTAAGGATAGGAAGTAAGCGCTTTAATAAAACCTTTTCAAATAATTTGGAAAATATAGGGAGAAGACTTATGGGGCGGTAGGAGGAAGGATTGTTAGGAGGCTTACCAGGTTTAGGAAACAGAACTACAATTGAGAATTTCCAGAGTATGGGATAATGGGTTGTTCGGAGGATGCAATTGTAGATGTAGGTGAGGAATACAATGGCCTTGGTTGGAAGCTGTTTAAGGATTCTGGAGGTGATGAGGTCGTAACCAGGGGATTTTCGGGATGGCAATCGGGATATTAGAAATTTAACTTCAGATGGATTAACTGCATTTGGTGGAAGGGAGAGAGGAAGTGGGGATTGTAGGAAATCATCTAATTCAGGGAAATGGGAATCAGGTTCAGGAGGGGGATGAGGAGTAAATGTTCTTTTTAGGTGATTGGAAAATAGCTCGGATTTCTCTTCGTCGGAGGCGGCCCATGTGCCGTCCTCTCGGCGAAGAGGGGGAGATACAGGATGGTATTTCAGGATTTTACGGGTGGCTGTCCAAAGGGATTTGTCGGAAGTTGATAGAGATGAAAGGTAGGAATTAAAGGATTCGGAACGATGTTGGATTAGTTGTCGCTTTACTAATCGGCATAATTGATTGTAAGAGCGACGGTCGGAGGGATGGCGAGTTCTCTGCCACAGAGCTCGTGCTTGGCGTTTGGATAATATTAGGTCTCTTAGGGATTGGGGTAGAGGACTTTCAGCTGGGATTGGTTGATGATGGCGTTTAGGAAGGGAGGATTTCCATGCACATTGTTGAATGGAGTTTGTGAATTGTTGGACTGCTATATCTAGGTCTTCAGGGGTTTTAAGGGAGATATTGAGGTTGATGGTGTCTTCAAGGAGTGATCGAAAGAGGTTCCAATCAATTGGTCCAGTGATTAAGGAAGGGGGTTGGGGCTTTGGAATAGGTTGTAGCGACAGTGTAAGGATTAAAGGACTATGGTCAGAGGATAAGTCATCTAGGGAATCTATTGAGGTGAAGACAGATGTAAGGCCAAAGGAAACAAAGAAGTCTATTAGATCGGGAATACGGTTTGGATCGGTAGGCCAGTATGTTGGGGAGTTTGGAGAAATGGTTGAGCAGTGCTTTGAGGAGAGTGCAGAGAGTAGGGTACGACCACGGGAGTTGGTTACCCTTGAACCCCACTGAAGATGCTTGGCGTTGAAATCACCTCCTAGAAGGAATTTGGTACCAAGGGATTCTAGAAGATCTAGGATTTCTGATTCTATTAGAGGTTTATTAGGAGGACAGTAAACAGCTGACAGGGAAATTGGAAATGAAAATGTTGAGATATTGATAGTGGTGGCTTGGAGCGAATCTGTGGGATTGGTGGGACGAGGGTGATGGGATAAGGTTCTTCGTATAAGGATAGCAGATCCTCCATGGGCTTTACCGTCTGGGTGGTCAGTACGGTAAGTGTTGTAGTCCTGAATTCGTAAATGTTTATTTTTGGTAAGTCTTGTTTCTGTGATGAGTGCGACATCTATACGTTTGTCTTGTAGTAATGTAGTCAGTTCGTTTGTGTGATTTGTTATGCCATTAGCATTCCAAAGTAGGATGGACAAGGATTTATGTATGGGAGAGGGAATCATTTTGAAAGGGTTGGGAGAAGGTGAGTGACTATGGTATTAAGGAGGGTAATGAGAGGGCTAATAAGGGATCTGAAGTCTGTTAGGAAGGTATTAAGGAGGGAAGTGATGTCATTGGAGGAGGTTGGTGGTGGAATGAAGGGAGTGGCCCGTCTTGGAGTTGGTGTTGACTCGTTGCCTGGATGTTGGTCGGCAGGAGCTGTCTCATTGAGAATTGGTTGATCTTGTTGACTGGATCCAGAAGCGAGTTGTGCGAAAGAAACTCCAGCTTCAACTCTTCTGGTGGGTTGTTGAAGTCCTTCACGGGGGGGCAACTCACCGTAGTTTCGCTGCCGGGTGTTGCTCAATCTTTTTAGATTTTTGAATGTTTGGCATCCCTTGTAGTTATCCGGATGGTGTAAAGAGCACAGTGCACACACCGCGGGGCTTTCCTTTGGCTTGTTGCACTCCTGGCTTTTGTGGTTTTCTCCACACCTGACGCATCTTGGAATGTATTTACAGTATGCCTTTGTGTGGTTATACGACTGGCAATTCGTACACTGTACCGGCTCCCGTTTGCGGTATGGTTTTTCGACGTGAACTCTTGTGTGGTAAAGTCTGGTAATGTTGTAAATTTTATCCACATTTGGCTGCTGTTCTAGGTCCACAAAGAAGAGAGGTAAGGCAACTTTCGTCATTCCTTGTTCAGTAGATCTCTTGACGATGACGTTTGTGGCTTGCCTTGCCTTGAAGCCAAGCGAAGCAAGTTCTTCAATGATCTCTTCTGGGGGAGTGGAGGGATGGAGATTTCTTATATCCACTCGTAGGGCACGTTCATCCTTCGGTTGATACGTGTGGTATTGAGCCTTGGAGTCATTCAAATATTTTATTACTGCTCTATATGTGTCAGGTGTTGTACAAGATATCTTTGTTGTGTTAGTTCTATTTATGCAGGTATATGTTTGTGAATTAACTTTTTGATTTAGGTGAGTGCAGAAAATTTTTATATTTTTGATGTTGTTGACAAATATGGGGGGAGGCCTTATGATTTTGTCTTGTGATTTTTCGGTTTCCATTTCTTCTTCTTGCTCTTTCTGTAACGGTTGGAATGGGTTGGCTGTGAAAAATGCAGACTCTTCTTTTGTCTCATCATTGGTTTTTGAAGTACCAGGAGTTCCTTCAGCTGATATAGTCGAATTTTCATTTCTTAAAGCCTGTTTCTTGGTAATCTTCCTTCTAGAACGCGTATTCTTCGAGGGCGACGTAGGTGGAGAGCTGCCAGCTGACCTGGATCGTTTACCACCGCTTGCCATTACCATGTGGTAAAATCCTCCCATAAATTATTATAAAAAAAAAATGAACGAGGAAAAAATATAAATAGATATTTTTGCAAATAAAAAATATAGGCGCCAGCAGGAGCCTCGAACTCGGACTGTTTAGTCTCAGACTCCAAGACGTTAGCCCTGAGCCAGAGAGGTGATGCGGGAAGAGTATCTTGATTCCCGTGAAGGCCCCTAGTTTCTGAGCTAGCTAGGGAGGCAGCTAGTAGAGGGGGACTGTTCTGCAGAGACAGGAATAGCCCCCACCTCTCGCTTACCGTGAGGCAGGGCAGAGAAATCACAATAAATATTACAACTTTACTCACTTACTACAAGTTGTTATTGCACAGGAATTCCGAGGAAAATTCACATAATGTACACTCAATTATTAACTAACCATTGGAGCAAGTTTAGTCTAATTAGAGGCTCAATGTAACACTGAACAATTGAACAATAGCGAGAGCTAATAAAACACAACTTCACTGTCAACTTATTACGGTAGTAAGCTGGTTGACTTAATACGAATGGTTCATGAGCGTATAGAAGGGGGGTTGAAAGGGCTACAGCTCACCCTCGAAATATTGATTTAATCGGTAAATATGCGTCCTAAAACCCTTAAAAATGAATTAAATAAGATAGGTTAGTTCATTAAATGAGAGTTTTATTTACGCTGCCGTTTAAACCGGAACAGCTGTACAAGATCCTGTGAGCAAGAACCAATGAGAGCGCAGAGAACAACCACAACTGCCCAGATGATCGGTGCTGTCATACACTCTTACGGGCAGTGTATTGCAGTCTATCATAGGCAACATTTATTTTCAATTTTCCTGATAATTAAACCCCACAAAAGTGTTTGTCCCTCGTTTTGTTATTATTTTAAATTATGTTTATTGCAGACGCTGTGAGTAAAGCACTTCATTTGATGTTCTTGTACAGCACTCCCGGTTTAAATGGCAGCTTGAATAAAACACTGATTTAATATTACAATTCAAACAATTAATTTTTGTTATTTATATTTTAACCTCCGTAAAAGTGTCTGCCTTATTTATTATTCATTGCAAAATTGCCTTAATTTTACATTAAAGATAGTTTGGCTTCTGAATAAAACTGCGTTTTTGGGCTATAAGTTGGCCTTTAATAAGGCACCTTTCCCCTATGCGAAGTACCTGGTTTTTCGCGGTAAGTCTAGCCAACACATATATACCTTCTTATCTACCCAAGAGGTACATTATAGCAAAATTTCAAGGTCCATAAAACACTTTATGAAAAGTGCGTTACCAGCTCTCCCACTACTACTTTCTCGTCCTTTTTGGTTTCAAAGCGCACCGTGGGATCGAGTATATATGCCGTTTCCTCCCTCCCTCCATATGGAGAAAACCCGCTAATAACGTCGACCTCATAGCAAGTCCAAAGAATTCTCCTTTAATAAGGAAATTATCGCTTTGATTGTTAAGAGAACAAACACAATCACTCAAAGGAACTCTCGAGATGATCAACGCTATTTTCCTCTTCATTCTTATCTACTCCTCCATCTCCTATCAATAGAACAACAGTATTTCTTACAACTTCAGTACGATTTTACCACGCCGAGAGATTTTTTTAAAAATGATCGCTTAGAGCATTTATAGGTGTTTTCGGTTTTAGTGTTTACGTTAACTAGAAGAACTATTTCTAAATACCATTATGAAGAGTTTGTCTTGGAAAGTATCTTCAAAATCAGTACCAAATTCTGAAGGAGAATTAAATTCTGAGTTCTGAAATTCATTATTATTGTAAGTATTGATGTTTTAGTTATTATGAAATTTTATTCTGTAGATAAGTTGAAACTAAAACATTTCTAGGGTAATACTATGGAGTTGCGTTTAGCCTTATATTACATTTAAATAATCTAAGGGGTTAGGTGGGCGAGTAAATATACTGTTGTCATACCTGTTGATGAAGACCGCCGCACAGTGGAGCCAAACGACATTTCGTGTTTCAAAAAAGGCTACAGCCCCTAAATCTTAACCGATTTCAATGAATTATTTTTTAAAAATGAAAGCTAATAAAATTTACAACAAATTTGTATAGCCAGATTTTTGCCTTTCCCCCCTTATTATTAAATAACGTGTAAATAATTCAAGAACTTTTACATAAAATAATATTAAGTAAAGATGGAATAGTTGGGATTCGGCTAAAGAAACCTCAATACGATTTTTGTTAAAAAAAAAAAACCGTATTTAGGACGTTTCGGCTACTCATTGGTAGCCTTCGTCAGCTAAAATGACAAGAAAAACAGAAATTAACACAGAAAAAAAGTTTATAATTGAGGTAAGTAACAGATCTATAAATACAATTAACTTACTATAAAAGAACAATATGTGTTAAATTATTAGAATGAGTTCTAGAAAATCAATAGAAACATAACAAAAAAAAAAAAAAAAGAAAGAAAAAAAGGCTATTTTATTGAAGTGTATATAAGTAAATAGGTGCTAATAATAACATTAATTAATTTTAACTACATACCAATAAAATGCCGGGAAACAGAGGAAGACCAAAGTTAACAGTTAAGTAACCATTGTGGAAGTGTCTAAGAAAAAAGGGGATCTACTAGGGTATATGCAACTGAAAACAAACCAGGTGGTGGGAGGAGGTCGGTAGGGATCAAAAACCTTTTATGACAGGAAAGGAAAAAAAGGTGTTAATGGAAGGATACACGAGGGGCATGGGAAAATACTAGGTGGGAGGTCGGGAGAGTTTTTGAAAAATATTAGCGTAAATAGGAGAAATGCCTTGTTTATCTGTTTTGTAGTTTATATTGTTTTTGTTTAGGTTAATGTGTACAGATTCAGAGATCTGTAGTATTTTTTTGTTTCGTTCTGTAGAAAGAATTTTCGTGTCGTCGAAGTTAAAAGTGTGTTTTTGCGAAATGGCGTGTTTATCTATTTCTTTGTTAGTGATGGTTCGTTTATGTTGTGTAAGACGCGAGTGAATGTCATTTATGGTTTCTCCTATGTATACGCCATTACAGGAAGGGGTTTAGCAAGGGACTTGGTAAACACAGCGGGTGGTTTGCACTGGCTGAAAATGCACTGTGTGAAAATCGCCGAACATTCAAGTCCTCATTAGAGTTGGAAAAAATCAAATCTATTATCAAATCATTCAATGATCATAATATTTCATTAATCATATTGTTGAATTAAGATAAATTTACGTTTTCTAGATGTGTCAGTCTGATTTATTCCAACCCTAATCAGGATTTGAATGTTTGATTTTAACGTTATCATTGCTGATATAAATTTAGATGAAAATTGAAATATTATTATATGTTCAATTGTCAAAGTTCATGAATTATTTGCACGTAATTTAATACTTACTTACTTACTTACTACGGCGCTACAACCCGATGTCTAGTCTTGGCCTCCTCCGACAGCTTCCTCCAATTGTCTCTATCTTGTGCTGAAGCCATCCAGTTTCTGACTCCCAGGATAGACCTAGCATCCTCTGCCACACAGTCACACCATCTCAGTCTTGGTCTTCCTCTTTTTCGGCTCCCGTAGAGAGGTTCAGTGAGGAGTTTCTTCGGAATGTCCCCCTCGACCATTCTTGCAACATGTTCAGCCCAACTTAGTCTACTCAATTTCATTAACTGGACTATGTCTGGCTCCCCGAACAGTCAATACAGCTCTTGGTTAGTACGACGCCTCCATTGTCCAGCTACTTGTCTGCCTCCATATAGCCTCCTCAGAATCTTTCTCTCAAACACCATGAGATCGTGCTCACAGGATTGAGAGGTTGTCTAAGACTCAGAGCCATACAGAAGGACTGGCCGAATTAGAGTTTTGTTTAATAAATAGGGGAATAAAAAATCTGGCTAGACAAAGCTATTATAAATTTGATTAGCTTTCATTTACAAAAAATGCATTGAAATCTGTTAAGATTTGGAGGTTTTAGCCTTTTTGTGAAACAATAAATGTCGTTTGTCCCCACTGCGCGTCGTCACTGGCATCGGTGAGAGTACAGTGGGCGACCACTTTACATTAAGTTCGTGATTATCAAGCCAATGTTGAGGTAGTACTACCTCTCTTATTGTAAATGCTTAAATAACAAATTTCCTAAACTTTTTTGACAATGAAAGAGCTATAACAAATGTACAACATTTCAAATATTAGTGGGACCAACAAAAAATGTGTGATTCCATTTAAATTTTAGGTTTCAAGTAAAGCGTAAAAATAATGGGTTGTCCTCATTGTCCAATCTCCTCTGACCTAAATTGATTCGTCTGGTCATAGACCAGGTTCGTCTGGTCATAGACCAGGTTCGTCTGGTCATAGACCAGGTTCGTCTGGTCATAGACCAGGTTCGTCTGGTCATAGACCAGGTTCGTCTGGTCGCAAACCCGCGAGGGCAAAATCTAGTTACAACTACTAATTGTCTGAGAGCCAGTAACCGCATGTTTCATGAAGTGTTTAATGCACCTTGAAATTTTGCTATAACCTACATCTTGGGTTGATAAGAAGGTATATATGTGTTGGCTAGACTTACCGTGGAACACCAGGTACTGCGCATAGGGGAAAGGTTCGAAAAAATATTTCCCAAAAATAGAATTTTATTTAGAAGCCAACTATCTTTAATGTAAAATTAAGTCAATTTTACAATGAATAATAAATAAGGCAGACACTTTTAAGGGGCATGACATTTTAAGGGGTATAACACGTAAACAAAAAAAAAATTGTTTTTTTATTCTAATATTAACGCTGCCATTTAAACCGGGACAGCTGTACAAGATCATGTGAGCAAGAACCAATGAGAGTGCAGAGAACAACCACAACTGCGCAGTGTTCTCATACACTCTTACGGTTACGCGCAGTGTACTGCAGTCCATCATAGTCAACATTTATTTTAGTTCCCTGACAATTAAACCCCACAAATGTGTCTACCCTTTTGTAATTATTTTCGAATAAGTTTATTCAAGACGCCGTTTAAATCGCAGCTTAAATAAAGCACTTAATTTAATATTAAAAATAAAAACTAGGCGCTTTGGTTTTCTAAAATTTACTTTTTAACCCCCTTAAAAGTGTCTGCCTTATTTATTATTCATTGTAATATTGTGTTAATTTGCAATTTGTTTACATTAATGATAGTTGGCTTCTGAATAAAACACTATTTTTGGGCAATATCGTTTTGCATCTTTCCCCTATGCGCAGTACCTGGTGTTCCAAGGTTTGTTTAGGAAACACATATTTACCTTCTTATCTACCCAAGAGGTACACTACAGCAAAAGTTCAGGGTACATAAAACACTTCATGAAAAGTGCGTTACCAACTCTCCGACTATAAATAAAAATTTCAATAGTTGAAATTAGAAAGTAGTTAAAACTACTAACTACAAATTTAGTTCGACGTTACATTGGTAGAACTAACTGCGAGCTGGCTTCCCCTTTTCCTGCAGCCGAACCCTACACAATTCTTTAGGCCTTCATATGCATCTCCCACTAGCCATTCCTCAGGAAATCATTCCGAAAATGCTCCACTTTCTCCTTTAAATGATTCTCGCTGCTGCACGTTTTGCCGTCCGTAAGAGTATGGTCATGGTTAGATTGAGTTTTCAGTTAAGGTTTACGTATGGTGTCATCTGCTTCCCTGATCATGACATACAAGAAAGGATCCGCCCATCTCCTTCTATACAGTAAGATGTGTGGAAGCCGTTTAGGCTTGCTAAACATTGTCCAACCACCTCACGTCCATGCAGCCAAAAACATTAGCTTATGGCAGCGAGGCATGGACCCTAAGTTCAGAGTCTATGCGTATGGGGAGAGTTTGGAAAGGTTCTGCGCAGATTTATGGGCCTGTGAAGGTAGGTGACCAGTGGAGGATAAGGAGCAACCAAGAGCTGCGGGATCTTTATGTAGAAAAGGACATAGTGGCACCCATTAACATGGGGCGCGGTTGAATGCACACTTCAAATCAATGAAAAAAAAAAAGATGGGGCGGTTGAGATGACTTGGCCATGTTGAAAGAATGGGTCCTACACGACACCCCCGGAAACTCCTGTACGGCAAGCCTGGCGGAGGACGGAGGCGAGGGAAGCCCCGTCTTCGCTAGCTGGATGATGTTGATATAGACCTAAAGGACCTGGGGATTAGTCGTTGGAGGAGATTCGCTGCTGACCGGGGAGAATGGAAGAAGCTGCTATAGTCCGACCGCAATCAAAAGAACAAGAAGGGGCGTGGCCGGAGGGAAGCTAGGCCTCCCCCAACATGGGTTAAAGACAGCGAGTGCGCACTACCTTTTTCTTCCGTTTGCGGGCGGACTAAAGCAGAGGTCATGGACCTTCAAGAACTCTAGCACCCACCGGTAAGAAAGTATACCGACTGGTATATTGGGAGAGATCAACCTATCACGGCAGAGATTTTAAAATAGTCTAACTAAAATTATCTCAAGACATTGCCACTAATACCCAACATATTACAATAGCCTAAAAATACTCAAACCATGGAAGTTACTTTTGGTACTATACACCACCCGTACAAAAAGGAGCTACGTAAAGTGCCAATGAAGCTTACGTTTACCGATGCAGACTTCATTATGACATATGAGACAAATAGTTACAGAAAAAAACTTATTCAGGAATAAGAATGAAGGACAGAAATGAGATACAAAAAAAAGAAAGAAAAAAAAACAAATAATAATTGGCGGTAAATGCGACACCAATTCACTACATTCCCTTAATAGGCAATCACAATATTAAATATGAACCGATTTGCTGGTTTAAATATTCTATAAATCCCTGCGTAATCAACAAAAAATATTTTTCAAATACAAGACTACTTCCTTCACAAGGACTTTTTCTCATTCCCATTAGTTTCGGGTGTGATGATGCTAGTCTCGCTAAAGAATAACAATGATCGTCCAGGAGCACAAACACATTTCAATTGGTGAAGTGTAATTCAGGTAAACGTAGGAGAAATAGTGTTATCATATCAATATAATAGTTATTTCAATAAAATAAAGATAATCAGATGTGATATGTTACAGACGGATATCTCTAAGCAGTAGGATCTGTAAACAGATCGACAGAATAATGAATAAAATATCGTATTATTTATAACATATCTTATTACTGACATTCAAGGATATTTCCTCAATCATGAACAGATTTTGTGAAGAAATAGTGATTATTTGATAGATTTTAGTGGGTTCCCACCCTCCCTTTATTCAAAATCTTTTCCAGTTATAGCCACAATTAACAGTGGATCAGACGGCAGAAAAGATGGGTTCATATCATGGATTGTAAACCGTTCGCGAATGGTGAATGTCAACATATGTTGTTTTATCATGATACACTTACGGCCGGTTACGGCTTGAACAAGGCTACAAAAAATTATTGAACTAATTTGAGAGCTTTTGTTGCATACTGTTCACTCCCCAAATAATGCCGCATGAGTTATTTCGAGTCTTACAATGTTTTTTACGAGGAAAAAGTAAAAAATCGTAAACCCAGTGTCTTTCTACTGGAATGAACTTTAAAAGCCACCTTTGAAATGGCTAGAAATTTAGATAGTGAAGTTTTTTTACACTATTTAAAAATGCGTACAAACTTTTTGACCGACCTAATACAAATTGAGAAGTGACCATATAAATTCTTGACTGAAATTGATCTGTTTCATTACTGAACCGTGATTGGATTATCCACGATTGGTGTAGTTTTAGGGATACCACGGGGATTGAGGGCAAAGCAGTTACTGTGAATTCCATATCTCATTTTACAACCGAACATCCAGATAAAAGTCCGATATTGATAAATCCATGAATGGAGAGTAAATTAAATTTGGAGAGCACGACTGGCTGATATACTTCTGTAAACACTTCCCCACCCTTTCCCTCCAGAATTGCGTAAGTGATTATATTTCGGTTTTTCAGGCGGATTCCAGATGATAACCAAACCAGATGGATAGCAACACCTTCAGACAGTTGTACACCACGGGGATAGGATGTCTCTGTGTGCCTGCTGTACTCGCAAACCTTACTGTCCTGGTGTCTTCGGGTCTCATCCTGGGCAAAGGGAGGACCGAACCCAGGGCGGCCTATATGCTTCTGGGGAGTATTGCACTAGCAGATCTGTGCGCCATTTTCATGATTCTTATTGGACTGGTGTTCCCGCATGCAGCCAGGACTGCGGCTATTTGTGCAACGCTTATTGGTGAGTAAAGTCAGCAACTTCTTAATTTGATTTGTTACCGGATCAAAATTTAACCCCAACTCTGCTCTGAATTCGGAAAGAGTTCTTCAGGCAGTAGTTCTGACGGGGTTTAGGTTGACACTAAACGTCAAAGCTAAGAAATAAAAAAACACGCGTTATCTTATATTTCATGGGGAGGCCCGGTGGCCTTGAGTGTTAAGGCGTATGCACTCCATCCCTAAGGTCGTGGGTTAGATTCCCACTAGGGGTGGTAGCTTTTGTTTCAAAAATAGGCGTCAGGCCTATTCTGGCTAGAAATGGGTGCTAACCTATAGATAACCTGCTCTAAAATTCTTTGTCAGTAATAAATGGACGTCAAAATTTAAATAAATATTCTTCCTGAAGTTCTGACGTTTTTTTCTCCGAGCCGAATCCCAACCATACCTTGTCTTCGTATCACCGTAAAGGCTAACTATCTCCATCTCCACTTTAAATAAATATATCATGGAATTTAATAAACTTAGCCCAGCAGGAAATTTTTTTTCTTTAAATTGTCTCCCCTCTTCATGACCCCTCTTCATGGTCATGGGGATGACCGATGTCTCCTATTTGTTTTCATTGTTATTTCAACCTTGATTCCAATGAGATGCTAATAGTTAGCCGTCGAGATGACAATTCAAGGAATATTTACATGTTAATCGAAAACAATGTAACCGACATGCACTGACGTTCGCAGAGTTGCATGGATGACTGACGGAGAAAAACAAATCGTCTTGTACTTTCGGCCAGCGTTCGTACGATTTGAGAATCACAGAATTAATTTCTCTCGCATTCAAATGGAAATCTCTGTAGGACATATCGTCGATACAAAAGCAAACTAACGAATATGAAAATCGCCACTTTTCAGAGTGGAAAAGTATTTATTCATAACTTTTTTTTGGACGGTCAAATATTCGGCAGATTTGACCTTTTGATAGTGGAATGCTTTCCCTTTAATAGAGTGAAGTCAGATTGAAGAATTTGCCGTAAATAAGTCCAGCAGAAATTATTAAAGATGGACAATGAAAGATGCATTTTTTCATATTCGTTAGTTTGCTTTTGTATCGACGATATCGTCTCGTTTTCAGATTCAATACTTTGCTCTTGGATTGTGGACGATACGGCTTGTCGCAACTCTAACCCCTTTAGAATAGCCGGAAAGACCATTTTTCAATATATTACTTCGTCAATGTACCAAATATGTTCGTTTGCTAGTTTGCTCTGATTTTCATATTCTTTAGTTGGACATGATAAGGACGATATCATCAAAGTCATAACACAATATAGATTTTTTTATGAGGTTTAATTCCAACTAGCGGATAATAAAATGTACCAGGTTTTATTCGGAAATAATCAAAAAATATTTTTGGCTATTGGACAGAGTAAATAATGTATGGAGCTCCATAAACTTTTCCAACTCTTTATATTTATTTTTTTACATCAATCACTTCTTACATCACTTTAGGACCGATATGTTCATTCTCTAATAAATAAGAATAGTCAAATGCTCGGAAAAATCTATATTTTGGACGCTTTGGCATGTTCTTTGGCAATGAATGCCTAGGGGATGGAGAAAGGCCGAAGATATTTGTTAGGTAACCATGAGTTAAATGTGGAAATTTTTCGTGCCAAAACGTTCAAGATATACATAGGTTTTCTGGAATATAGACTTTTTCTTAGCCGAATCCCAACTTCCTCCTTTTCCCTGGCTTCTTGGTCGCCATGGAGTGGACAAAAACAGGAAAACTTCATTTTTTTACGGAAGTGGACCCTTTTAATTATTATCAGGCACCCATCACATGGAGGGGGGGATGAGGGGGCTGTAGCCCCGACATTTTGATTAAATCGATAAAAATGTGTCATGAAACCCTCAAAAATAAATAAAATAAGATCACTAACTATTCCACGTCATAGGTTGTTAGTATTCCATACCCCCAGAATATCCGGCGCCCCCACCGAAATTATTTCCTGTATAGGCCCCTGGCCCATAATCAGAAGTTCATGAGTTAGTGGAAGTATTGCACTATGTCGTTGAGCCAATCAAATTTCGGATACAATAATCGCTTGCTGGCAGAACTTGACTTACAATCCAATGCGATTTCATTTTGGACTCGCGCCACACGCTTCGGCCAACTGGACACGTGAAGCCTTTCTCTAGGGGAATCTTGGTGTCGCAAGATTGGATATTTTATGAAGGTTAGGAAAGACAAATTGTTTAATATTCTTCAAGGCCCTTCCTGAGTACTTGTGAGTTCTTCCTCCCTTCTTGTAAAAATAGCAACAAGTTTTTCCTCCCAACATCGGGCTTTAGGCACCGCCGTGGGATTTCGTAAACCCCCCTCCAGTTGGACCGATTTTGCTGTTTAAGGAACTTTTTCAATCATTTGATAGTGGAACGCTGTATATCAAGTTTCTTCGCGAAAAAAAAACTGGTGGGTATCATGTTGATATATATATATATATATATATATATATATATATATATACACACACACACAAATTTTAAGGGGGTTAATTTTCGTTATCAGGTTGCAGGATCGATGAAGATTTGAAGACATTTTTCAAAAAAAAAAATTTCATGAGCCAAACCTCAATAGCTTCCTTCAGAAATAGCTAAAAGTTGTCAACATGCAAGAAATTGAATATTTATTTTGATTCATTCTTTAAATAACTTAAAAATTTCCTTTTAAAAAAGCGTGGAAATTATTTTTCATTTGAACTGATAATCAAGAATTAATTTCATTTAAGTAATTTAATTTCATTGTTTGTAAAATCTAATTTCACCATTTTCCTTTTGATGTCTGCAGAGATTAAATTTGTATTCCATGAGTGTAGCCCATTGTTTTTAAGAGAATTATCGGTGAAGATCTTGGCCCAGGTTCAAGAAAGCGACCTTGAGGACCTTCACTTGAACTCTTGGACATGTATTACATCAGAAGCAATGGATACCTAAAGCAAATTAAGCACTGCTCCGTAACGTGCAAGAAAGACCCATACTGGCTGATACAGTAGAGGTATCTGATCCTGTACCAAATGCCACTCTAGGGAGTTAAAGTGTTCAGTACTATACTCTAGCGCCAACGGCCATAGCCACGTTGAATGCACCGGTTCCCATAGATCACCGAAGTTAAGCAGCGTCGGGCGTGTTCAGTACCTGAATGGGTGACCGTCCACGTGCTGTTGGCATTACAAAAGGGTGGCAACCTGTAGATAGCCCGGCGCTTATGACCAAGATATAGATGCGCCGTTAAAAAAAAAAAAAATTATACTCTGGCATTATTAGAACTTTTCTCCGAAGGAAAGTAGCTATTGAGGTTGCAGTCATGACAGAATTTTTGAAAAAATTCTTCAAATCTTTATCGATCCTACCATGGGCGTATATAGAAAATAATTTCGGAGGGGGCTGGGAAAATTTCGGGGGGGGGCTGAGACCATTTCCGGTGTATGGAATACTAACAATGTAGATCTTGGAATTGTTTTAGCCAACTTAAACGCTATTACACCCAAAATAGAATATGTTTGATGAACTAAATGATCTTATTTAATTTATTTTTAAGGGTTTTATGAAATTTTTACCGATCAAATCAAAATTTCGGGGGGGGGGGGGGCTGCAGCCCCCTCAGCCCCCCCTTATATACGCCCATGGATCCTACCTATTAAACACCGAAAAAGACCCCCGTTAAAATGTGTGTGTGTGTGTGTATATATATGTATATATATATATATATATATATATATATATATATATATTTATATATGTGTGTGTGTGTGTGTGTGACAGTTAACGTGATATACACTAGAGTTTCTGTTTTTTCACCACGAAACTTGGTATATGTCTAGCAACCGATTGAACGAGTTCCAGCAAAATCGGTCCATCTGGAGGGGAGTTTACTCCGTACCCAAAGTAGTTATTTGTCCATATTGGCCGTAATTGTATTTGTTGTGGTCATTTAAATAGAAAAATATCGTAAAAATAAACAAAATCGGCTCATTACTTCGGACCAAAATTATTAATTTTGGTCTTACCGTTCTATAATTATATAATTATAATTATATAATTTTCTGTCAACTTGACAACCGCCGAGGACGACACAAGTAGCCTGACTAAGGGTGCACCTACACTGGACCCGTTCCGATCCGATCCAATAGCCACCGACTGTCGAAAGAAAAACAAACACATGCATCTCAATGGAGGTGCCTACATTGGTCCCGACCCGATCCAATCCTACGGCCACCGATTCTTGGCCATTCAAACTTGTTCGTTTCTAGACCGATTTCGGACCGACAAAGCAGTTCCACATATTGTGTTTCAAAAAGGTCTACAGGTTCTAAATCTTAACCGATTTCAATGCATTGTTTTTTATATCAAAGGAAATAACATTTAGAACAAGTTTGTCAATTCAAATTTTTGTTTCCCTTATTTATTAAATTGCGTGGAAAGATGTTTATAACCAACCAACGTCTATAACCTTCCAATATTTATCTAAAGTTTATAACCTTCCAATGCTTATAACCTTCTAGTTACCTTTCTTGTAAATAATTTTAAAATATGTATACCAATACTTCTCTTACCTCCAACATTCAACCTAATCGAAGGTTTCTGTGCTTATTAGGTGGTATTTCTTAACTTAATCACTTATTTTCACTTCATTACGAAGTCATTACTGACGAGCTGTGACTAAATCGGATCGGATCGGGTCGAGAACAATGTAGGCACTCACGTCGGCCGCTGCTGGCCTTTGTCTATCAAACGAAATCGGATCCGGGCGAAATACGGGTCCAATGTAGGTGCAGCCTAAGACGGAGATGAACCCGACGAAATATTGCGAGGGAGAGAGAGAGAGGAGTGACACTGCTGGAGAAAGAAGCCGTTCCTCAAACCAAACATGTGATACCCAGCGATGCAATCTAAACAATATATATATATATATATATATATATATATATATATATATATATATATATATATATAAATGTCCCAGCCCCCGAAATTATTTACCGTTCGCCGTTTGTATCGTACCCGAGGTGCAGGCTTATCCAAATGGAACGTAGGCAAACCGTTGCTACAATGACCACGTCATAACTGAGGGACCTATCGGGCCCTCATGGCCTATTTACCAGACTCTTTTTTTTTTCTTTTAATAATTAAAGAAACATATAGTACTCTCTAATAAATTATTTAAAATATCCATCAGAAAGAACTAGATTTCTTAGTATTATTTTATCCCTGATCTTTTTGGGTGTACTATTTTTCTTCTATACTTTATCAAGTAAAGTTTAGAGAGATGGATTCGGGGCCCCAGACCGCGCCTTGGCTCACCCAGCCTTTAATTAATTTAATGAATACCTACGAAGGGAAAAAAGTCCGTCTCGAAGGAGCTGCATAACTAAGCACTTTCCTCAGAATTTGGGTAGTGTAGACTGCATTCCTGAACAATTTGCTTAAAATAACCAATATAAATAAAATAAAAACATGAATAGTTCTGCTGATTTACATCAGTAATGAGCAACTCAATAAAATTATTTTTATTATTAATTTTTTAAATAATTTCCTTGCAGTGTTTTGTGTATGCGTGGTACTAAACTACTATATAAATACACGAAAACTTCACATTTTCGTCGAGGGCAGGAACGGGATACAGCACCCCTAGCGGTAGACGTAAGAAGTAATATCAAGACAGAGGCACTCCTATCGGCAGCTTTACGTTTCACTGGAAAGGTCTATTCAAAAATACTACAAAGTAAACCCTCCTTCCAATAGAAAGATTTAGTTCCTTTTTACAACACTCATGGGCGTATATAAGGGGGGCTAAAATATATATATATATATATATATATATATATATATATATATATATATAAGATAAGAGTTTACTGCACTAAACTAGGTTTTTAAAAAGGAATATATAGAGTACACCTTGAAGTCTGATAAGCAACTGCCTTTATTTCCTGACATGGTTCCTTTTATACCTGTCTAGACTGTTTACATCCCGGAGGTCTGATATCCTCCTAACAGCCCCTCCTCAGTTCCTGGCAAGCCAGGAACTACAAAAACACTAATAGGAGGTACAGGTTACAACAATAATAATAAATAAATAAAAAAAAACAACAAAGAAATGGAAAAGACACAAAGAAAATAGAATTGCTAACCGATATACATAGAATATTTACGCACTAAAGATTTTGCTATGTTAACAAAACAAACACAGAAACATGAATTACAAATTCAATATGCTGTATAGCCTGGAACACAAAGATAAATAAGATGATCACTTACAGAAATAGGACTTCTATTGTCTGTCAAAACTAAAATAAAGAAAATCATAACTTAGAAATCTAACACTAATACTTAGACTGAATTAGTTCACTGCCACTGATTGATTTGATCAAGAGATTCCTGGTTCTTCTGCAGGGTTACGTGGAGTTGTTTCTTCTGATAAGAGCGGCCTCTTGAGCTGCTCGACGTGACAGGATCTTCTCCGTCCTGGGTCTTCTACGTCCTCCAAGGTGACTACGTTGTGTTCTCGTATAGTTACGACCCTGTATGGTCCATCATACAGAAATGGCATCTTCTTTCGATTTGAAGGAATACGTCTATAGACGATCTCACCAATACGCAGCGGGTGGGCTATATCTCGTAATTGGTTGTTTGTGCGTGTCACTCTCTTCCTCTTTTCCTCTTCAAGCCGACGTTTCGCTTCTTCCCTCGTTCTTTTCTGAATTTTGTGTATGTCGCGAATGGCATTATTTAGTTCGTGGTCTTCACTGGACTGTGGGACTGCTCGACGTAAACATCCCATGCCGAAAAGGATTTCAAGAGGCGCAAAGCCTGTGGCTGCGTGGACCGAGTGATTGTAGGCTAATATAGCTCGTGCCATGCTGTCTCGATCATTGAGTGTTTTGCTGGTTGCTAAGATGCGAAGATGCTCCGTGAGGGTGCCGTGTAGGCGTTCAACTACTCCACGGCCTTGAGGGTGTCCTGGAGTAGTGAGGTGTAATTTCGTGTCCCATGATGCTAACAACTCTCTAAGAAGGCGATTGTCAAACTCGCGACCACAATCAGTGATGATGGTCGTAGGAGCGCCGTATACTTGTGCCCACTGGAGTAGAGCCATTCGGATTAACTCTGCTGATTTCCGTTCTGCTGGAACCGCCATGGCGACCTTGCTGAAGCAATCAACAATCGTTACCCATTTTTGTCCGTTCCAAGTAAAGGTGTCCATCTGGATTGTTAGTAGGGGTTTGTCAGATGTTGGTGTGACCTCTTGTCTCGTATGTTCTGGTCGGCGTTGATACTTAACCTGTTGACACACCTTACAATGACTGATGACTTGATGGACAGTTTGGCGCATGGATTCCCAGACATAAGATCGCTTTAACGCTGCTAGGGTCTCTGCTTCACCTCGGTGATTTGTTTTACCTTGGTGATATGCTATAGTGAGTTCCTTTTGTCTAGACTTGTCATTGACGCGTTCCCCAAGTCGAGTGCATCGGACAAACCCTCTATCGAGGCCAATGCGTTCATTTCTCCACAGCATAGCGACGCGGTTCCACAATGTCGCGTTGCCAATGTAAAGATGTGTTACTTTCCCTGCTGTGGATGCATCGTTTATGAGACGAATGATGGTTTCATCATTGACAGTAACTTCTGTTCGTACCGTGCACTCTTTCACGCCGCGCTTCTGTCTTCCGAACAAAATCTGTGGTGTACCGGACGATACAGTTTTCCAAATTATATGTCTCTTGTGACTCACTACCAGCTCGTCAATTTCTGGCATGTCCGGGGGTCGTTCCATCGCAGACTCCGTTGACTCGCTCCGGCGATCTACTTCCTCTTCGTCTCCTGGGGTCCATTCTTGAAAGAATCTACGCAGGGATGGTTCAGGTTCCTCTTCGTCGGCAGATAACACATTAACTGGAAGTTCCCGTGAGAGCCAGTCAGCTACCGCATTGTCCTGTCCGGGGGTGTGAACTACTTGAAAGGAGTATTGTGCCAGTTGGTGCTTCCATCTGGCAACTCGAGCAGAAGTTTCTTTGAGGGATGCTACCCACTGCAATGGCTTGTGGTCGGATTTTACTAGAAATCGGCGGCCAAAGACGTACGGTCTAAAATGATCCACGGCCCATACAATGGCGAGTAATTCTCTCTCCAGGGCGCTGTACCTTGATTCTGTGGGTGTTAATCTCCTGCTGCTAAACGCGATTGGCTGGTCTCCGTTTGGTCCGGACTGTGACAACACTGCTCCGAGAGCATACTCGCTAGCGTCTGTGGTAATGATGAACGGTTGTTTGAAGTCCGGGAAAGCTAGAAGAGGTGCTGCTTGTAGATGTTGAATGCATTCCCGAATGTCCGCCTTCATCTTGTCTGTAATCTGAAACCTCTCTCCTTTGCGAAGAAGCTGATTGAGTTGAGCGACTCTGTGGGCCATTGCCGGTATAAACCTCCTATAGTAATTAAGCACACCCAACGTTCTTCGTACTCCTTTCACATCTTTGGGAACGGTCATTTGTTGAAGGGCTTCAATTTTTGTAGGATCGGGTCGTACCCCTTCTTCCGATATTAGGTGTCCTAAAAATTTTATTGACGCTTCTCCGAGCTTCGTCTTATTTGGGGATAATTTAAGGCCGAAGTCTCTTAACCTGTTGAAGACTTGCCGTAGATGCTCCTTGTGCTCGTTCGATGACCTACTGAAAACCAAGAGGTCGTCCATGTAGACTTGTACGAAGTTTTCGCTAAGCCCACGCAGAAATTCGTCCATAAGTCTCTGGAAGGATGTTGGCGCATTTTTCAAACCAAATGGCATCCTGGTGAAATGATAATGCCCGCGCTCGAACGAAAAGGCCGTTTTCTCCGCGTCTTTAGGGTGTAGTTTAATTTGGTGATATCCTGCTTTTAAATCGAGTGTGCTAAACACTTTGGCTCCGCGCAATCTATCGAGTATGTCTTCTAATCTTGGTAGAGGGTACTTTTCATCCACCGTTAGAGCATTGAGTTTCCTGTAATCGACTACAACTCTATATTTTCCAGATTCCCCGGCCTTCGGTACCGCCCAGAGTGGACTATTGTATGCTGATTTACTGGCGACAATGATTCCCTGTTCAAGTAGATTCTCGAGTTCTGACCGAATAACATCTTTCAACACGTGCGGGTAACGACGTCCTTTCACATTTACCACTCTGTCTTCTTTCAGGGGTATTTCGTGCACTGTTCGTCCTGTAACTCCTAGTGGTTGACCCTCTTGCCAGAAAATGTCCTTATAATCTCTCCGTAATTCTTCGAACTTGTTGGTCACTTTAGATACTGCCCCTAGTTGACGGTTGTTTTGGGAATTTTCACTGTCCACGATGTATGATCGTGAGCCTAGACGCACTTTCCAGGTTTTGCCGTTATGTTTCACTCTTCCCCCGACTCTCGCGACTAAGTCACATCCAACTATGCCTTCGTTGACTTCTTCCTCGGCGTGTCTTTCGTCTTCGTCCATTAATTCTTGTGCGCATTCTACAAACGTTTTTTCAGTTGCGACATTCTTGGCTGTCTCCTTCCTCAGTTGTACCTTTAGGATCGACCCAATGAACTTGAGTTGTTTTTCGGCTTCGTCGGCGGTTTCTTTTTCACTCAGTTTGTCCGCAATTTTTGCATACCATTCCAGTAATTTCATTGCGTAGTTTCTTATGGACTGGTTCGGTCGTTTTGTTTCCCTGAACATTCGGATCAGATCATCTTCGACTGCCCATCTTCCTCCTCCATAGGCTTTTTTCAATCTTTCCTTCACGGTCGACCATGGTGTGTCTTCGTCGCTTTGAATAAGGTTAAGGACACGCCTATTGATGCGGTTCACTAAAGCCGCTCGGAGCGCAGGTACTTCCGCAGCATCTAACCAACCTACTTTTTCTTTATCGGTGATGGCCTTATTAACTCTGTCTCCAGCTTTTAAGAAATGATTTAAATCACCAACCTCTCCTGTGAACTTTTCTACTTCCGAGATTGCTGTCCGCATATCGTGGGCGTTAGAGGTTTGAATCTTGATCCACGTGAGAGCTGTGGTCGGATCCATGTGAACCGCACCTTGGTCTTGCGCCATTCTTCTATTATTAAGTCTATCTTGTAAAGAGACACGTGATGAACGCTTGTTTATTTTCATCCACTATTTTTTTTTCGCCGCACTGTACGCGCACCGTACCGGTAGCGAACTCGGAACTCCGCGAAATTCCCGGGTTTCGGCACCAGATAAGAGTTTACTGCACTAAACTAGGTTTTTAAAAAGGAATATATAGAGTACACCTTGAAGTCTGATAAGCAACTGCCTTTATTTCCTGACATGGTTCCTTTTATACCTGTCTAGACTGTTTACATCCCGGAGGTCTGATATCCTCCTAACATATATATATATGACATTACTCAGAAAAATAGATATATAAATATAAAAAAGATATATATATATATATATATATATATATATGCATTAAAAAAAAAAAAGGATATATACAACATTACTCAGAAAAAATAGATATATACATATAAAAAAGATATACATATATGTATGTATATGCATTTTAAAAAAAAAAAAAAAAAAAAAAAAAAAAAAAAAAAAAAAAAATTATATACAAGTCTCTTAACTGTATTAATAGTGCTATACTGTATGTTAGTATTAGTTTTAGTACAAATAGTTCTATTAGTATCTAAGTAACAAGTTAGTCGTAAGCAATGACATAGGTTAAAAAAAAAAAAAAAAAAGAGTAGAGGTCATAAAAATTACAGTTGATTGTCATGCACTGTCCTAAACACAAAATTACAAACCCTCTCACGACATATACACGACTCTCTAGCACTACACTTCAGGGCGGTGAAGACCTAGATGTTTTCTGCCCTTAAACACCCAATCCATCCATCCATAAGGGGGGCTGCAGCCCCCCCGCCGAAATGTTGAGTTGATCGATAAAATTTCCATAAAATCCTTAAAAATAAATTAAATAAGATCATTTAGTTCATAAAAAATATTCCAATTTGGGTGTAATAGCGTTTTAGTTGGCTAAAACTCTTCCAAGATCTAAATTGTTAGTATTCCATACACCGGAAATGGACTCAGCCCCCCCCCCCCCGAAATTTTCCCAGTCCCCTCCGAAATTATTTTCTATATACGCCCATGACAACACTTCGTTCTAATTAGATAATCTTATTCCGAGTTTCGTTACAATACAACAGAAATTACGACCGGTATGAGCAAATTAGTAATTTCGCTCCGGAGTAACTCCCCCCCCCCCTAATGAACGGATTTAGTTTATTTTTAGAACGTATTTTTCTATTTCGATGATTACAACGAATACCGAGTTCCGTTCCTAAGGAGGGGTAGTTTAAGATTGTTAGAATTCCATACCCCCCCCCCCCCCCCAAATGCTCTCAGCCCCCCCCCCCGAAATTATTCTTCTAAGCCCATGAGTTTAATATAAATATTTTGTTTGCAGGAGGTGAAGTGAGTTGCAGCCTGATTTCAATGATCTCCATTTTCCTCATCGGATTGGAAAGATTCTTCTACATTGTCCATGGAATAAAATATGACTACATTCTCACCCCAACAAGAATTAGGCTCTTGATATTAGTGGCCTGGATTACTGGCATTTTCTTTGGACTCATTCCGGAACTTGTTACGATGGTACAATTCGAGCAGAGCGAATTCCATTGTAGATTCGTGAACAGCAATAAAACAGTGATCATTGTCGCAGCGTCTATTGCAATGCCAGCACTTCTTATAACAATAATTCTCTATTCGGTCATCTTCATCCATGTTAGGAGGATCACAAGAGCAATAGCAGGCCCTGACGGACCGACAAAAATTAAACTGAAATCAATTCTGGTTGTATTTCTTTCTTGTATTTGCTTCCTCGTTACTTGGGGCCCTTACATGGTGTGCGGTTTTATTTATGCTGTCTTCTGCCATCCGGACAGTCGGACTTGCTCCAACATGGCTTTGGCACTCACGTCACCGCTAGCTCTTCTCGGGTTCTTCAATTCCATACTCAATCCGATCATATATGCTTGGTGGCATAGACCTTTCAACGAAGCAATAAGGAAAATTGTCTGCAGGCGAAGAATGAGAGAAAAAGCCAGAAATAAAATGTGTGATGCTTCGATAGATACAATATCTGAGAAATGTGTTTTCTGAAATTCCTTCACATCAAATGACTGAGGGTACAAGAGCTTGATTTTTTTTTCTTATTATTTATATCCCCTGGTGCCTGACACACATGAGAGAAATTTAAGTGAAGTATGTTGGCAGCAGTGAATATCTAGATTCTAGCCAATCTACTTAGCTGAAATTTCCTTTGTGTCTGTAATATTTAAATTTTTCTTATTTCTTTTAATGCAGAGAGTCGATAAAGTAGTACACCATTCGTTTAGATTAATTACATAATAGTTTGGTCAAAACCAGTCAAACGGTGTGGATATGTGTAAGGAACAAACAGACAGACACGTGATTTTTATATATTTAGATTAGCTGTTTCAAAATAATTATTATTAAAATCAATCAGGAGTACAAGATTTTAAAAATTTTATATCATTAAAAAGGAGATATGATAAACAAATAAATAAAATTTAAAAGTGGAAAAAATTTAAAAAAAAAAATGAAAATTTCCATTCATGAAAATTAATTTTTATAATTGCACACTACAATTCACTAAATTTGTGAAAAGCGTTGAAGTGAGATAAACAAAACCCGGGTGGATCAGGGAAATCCTCATAGATCTATTATAGTTAATATTCGTACCTTAGGTCAGATTTGATGCATAAATTGTTCTTTTTTGTGTAATCTCTGAGATGAAATACGCCCGCACATGTCAAATTTTTTTAGATCAGCATGTTTTACACCTCAAAGGAATGCACACGACAAGTCTTCTACTTACAGAATTCGAAAGACCTAGCAGTTTTTCATTATATTATTTTCAATAATAGTAGGAAGAGGAATATCTTTCTCGACAGATATACATATTTATCCCTCCCGATTTTGTGATGATAATATATGGTTGCAGATTTACCAAAGTTTTCACACCTAACCTACTTGTTCATTTTATTTACTAATTGAAATTTGACGTTTGATATTACTACCACAGTGGAACATGGATAATTCAAACTTCAATAATTCTAAATCGTCTTTAGTTCGAATATTTCTCTCGGCCCCTAGAATTTAGGACATAAACAATGTAAAAAAATCATGGTTAATTCGAAAACATTTTGGATAATTCGATTTTTTTACGAGTCTGTGCCTCCAATGGGAAGTGGACAGAAAGGCGGTCGATCTTAAGTCTTGTGAAAATATTCTCCCCTTGGGTAAAAAGGATAGTAAGATACGGATGTAGGGGTTCCGAGACAATAAGCGCGGCGGTCTCATAGTCTTGTTCTTGGACTCTAGGAGTTATGCAAAGTGGTGGGTCGCGCTTCCTCCCTTCTAGGGGTTGGAGTTACATACACCATCCTGTCGTTTTATCCTAGAATTCCCTCCCATCTTCATTTCTTATTCAATTATAAGTCAGTCTGTGCGTAGATCTGTTTTATTGTTTGTGCCTTGATTTGTAGGTGTACAGTGCAGTTCAGTGAGTTGTTGATTTAAGATGTCGAAGCCTAGAAGTTATAAAATTTTAATGTTGTCAGAGAAAATAGCTGCGATTAAAGAAGTTGAAAAAGGAATAAAGAAAAAATCTGAAATTGCCAAGGACTTTGGAATTCCTCCTAACAATTTACCAACTTACCTGAAAAATAAAGAAAGCATTCTTGCCCCTGAAAATGACTTTTTTCCGAAACAATACTTTTATTTTTACTTTTTTTGATAAATTATTTATTACTTATGTATGTAATCATCAATTCATGAAATGTTTGGTTTTCATCAAATAAAATGTATTTTTTTTTAAATTAATTTTTTTTTTTTTTTTTTTTTTAATTTGTGTTTTTAGACATATGTCAACCACATGGGTCATGGATGTCTCAGTTAGAAGACTCGTTTGATCTTATATACGTCAATTGGCATATAATTTCAATATGACTATTGATATATGTTGATATGATAAGTTTATTGAGGAAAGAAAGTGATATTGACCAAAAGTGCTACTTGAAGATGGATTGAGAAGATCGATATAGATTGAAGATAGATAGGAGGAGATTGAAACATACATATATATATATACACACACATATATATATATATACACATATATATACATATATATATACACACATACATACATATATATATATATATATACATATACACACACACATACATACATACACACATACATACACACAAATATTTATAAATTAAATATGTCGGATTAACTTAGTTCTTTCTAGGAAAACAAATAATTTAGTTAAGTGATTCGAGTTATTTCCCAGAAGTTCCCTTAGGTCAGTGGGCAAATCTAACTGTTCTCTTTCTTTTATGTAGCCCCTGCATTCGGTGAGGATATGTTTTACGGTTAGATGTACTCCGCAGTACTGACATATCGTTGGTGGTTCCTTTGCCATAAGATAGCCATGCGTCAGTCTTGAGTGTCCTATTCGTAGCCTGGTCAATATCACTTCCTCTCGTCTACTGTCGCGTATGCTGCTACTCCATGCATCTACGTCTTCTTTTATTTCACGGAGCTTTTCCCCTAACTCCATCCTATTCCATTCTTGGAACCATTTATCTTTTAGTGGTAGTTTCACGGCTGCTAATACATCGTTTACAGGAACTTGACAGCAAACTTGTCCTTCTTTTGTTGCTTCTTTTGCTGCTTTGTCAACTTTTATGTTTTCAATTATTCCACAATGCCCAGGAATCCATATAAACAGAGTTTTTATGTTATTTATTCTGAACTCATTTATTTTTTTTTGTATATCTATGACCATGGAGTTGTCTGGGTAGAGATTGCAGATTGCTAGAATTGATGATAAAGAATCTGTACAAATTACGATTTGTTGAGTGGTTGGGATAATAAAATTTAGAGCCTTTTTTATAGCTAGTAATTCAGCTGTAAAGCTTGAACAAATAGAAGGGAGTGAAAATTTGTATATTCTTTGTTCCGACAGTATAGCCGATCCTACTCCTTCCACTGTTTTTGATCCATCAGTGAAGACAAAGTTACTAGGCACTGTTTGACTTTTAATTTTATAGAATTCATTTTCATAGATTAAAGGCGGGGTTTCTTTTTTTAAATATTTTGTAAGGCTGATATTAACGTGTGGAGGATGTAATAGCCATGGTGGATGATTTGATAAGGTTATGGGCTGTAGTTTAATATTATTTAAATGATTCCTGTTTAAGAAAACGTTGGCTCTGGCAGGGAACGGTACTTTTGAAGTATTGTTATCATAAAGATCAGAATAATGCTGAATCCAGTTTATGCTGGAGAAGTAATCATTCAAAGGGTGTGTTAGCCGGCCTTTGATTCTGAAATAATAGGAAATGGTAAGCTGTAATCTTCTATGGTTTAGCGGTGGTTCGCCGGCCTCTACAAGAACGCTTGGAGCTGGACTTGATCGGAAGGCTCCCGTCGCTAGTCGCAACCCAGAATGATGGATCGGATCGAGGATCTGAAGGGTCCTTGGACTAGCTGATCCATACACTGTGCAACCATAATCTAGCTTGGATCTTATCAAGCTCCGGTACAGCATGAGCATGCTTGTTCTGTCAGCTCCCCAAGAAGTATTACACAAAACTTTTAATACGTTCAGAGATCTTTTGCACTCAGTCTTTAAGGATCTTACGTGGGGAACCCATGATAAAGTCCGGTCAAATGTTAGACCCAAGTATTTTATTGTATCTGATTCCATTATTTCTCGGTTATCTATTTTGAATGGTGGAGTAAAATTTGGTCTTCTAGGACTGAAAACAATACTTTTAGATTTATTAATTGAAATTTTGAAGCCGTGTGACGTTAGCCAGTTATTTATGCGGTATAGACTTTCTTGGAGGAAAGTATGTAGTGTGTCTATACTCTTTCCTTCACAGAAAACTAAAATGTCGTCTGCATAAAGCATTATTTTTACGGGGTAATTAATTTGCTTTGTGATGTTATTTAATGCTAGACAGAATAGTTTTGCGCTTGAAACTCCTCCTTGAATTACACCATTCTCTTGTTCAAATGAATCTGATAATGTGGATCCAACACGAACCTGGAATTTTCTTGATTCAAAAATGTTTTTGAAGAAATTTAAAGGGTGCCCATCGATTCCATTTTCTTTTAGGCATTCTAAAATATGACGTCTCCAAGCTCGATCAAAAGCACACTCAATATCGAGTAGAATAGCCATTACTTTGTGCTTCTTTCTGAAGGCTTCTATAATTGTGGATTGTAATAAAACTAAATTGTCATTTGTGTTCCTTCCCTTCCTAAAACCGCTCTGCCAATCTGCTAGACATTTATTTTTTTCTAAGTACCAGTCTACTCTATTACAAACCAGTTTTTCAATAAGTTTGCAAAGAGAATTTGTGAGTGAAATTGGCCTGTAACTTGTTACATCTTTGTCAGATTTGTTTTTCTTGTGGACTGGTACAACTATAGATTTCCTCCAGACTTCCGGAAATTCACCTCGAGTGTATATCCTGTTAAAAATAGCAAGGAGGACTTTCTTATTGCTTAGATCTAGGTGTTTGATCATGCTAATGCATATCTCATCGGGACCCGGTGAGGTATCTTTCCTAGAAGAAAGAGCTGTGTTAAGTTCAACTAAAGAGAAGGGAGCATTTAATGGGTGGATTGGGTTAATTGATATTTCTATAGGGTGTTTTTCTTTGTCAGATTTTAAAGTAAGAAAATTATTTGAGTAATTTTCTGTACTTGATATATAACTGAAATGTGTTCCTAAAAGATTTGCTATTTCTTTCGGTTCAACTATTGTAAGATTATTATGTTTTAGAGATGGAATGGGTTTCGTATTTTTCATCCCTATCACTTTTCGAATTTGGTTCCATATTTCTGTAGGAGATGTGGTATAATTAATTTTGGATAGAAAAGTTTGCCAAGATAATTTCTTTGCATTCTTTATAGTAAATCGAGCGTGTTTTCTTGCCCTGATATAACCTTCTGTAGATTCGGCGGAAGGATGTGTTTTACATTTTCGTAATGCTTTCTTTCTTTCCTTTATGGCTTTCCGACAATCTTCATTCCACCAGGGCACTGTTTTCCTTTGAGTTGTGTTCTTATTACGTGGGATTGTTTCTGTAGCTGCATAAATTATTTTTTGATTTAGATCATTAATAATATTATCTATTGTATCTGCATTAACTTTTAAATTCGTTAGTTGGGTGAGTGTTTGAAATAGTTGCCAATTAGCCTCCTTGAGTTTCCATCTGATCGGCCTGTCGTTTATGTTGCTTCTGCTATAGAAGTCAACGATAACCGGGAAATGATCGCTCCCATAGGAATCTTCTGCTACTGACCACTTGATCCTAGGAGCTACGATGGGAGATGCTATGGTAAGGTCTATTGTTGACATCGTCCCGGTTCGAGAACAGATGTGTGTTGGAGTGAGATCATTTAATACGGTCAAGTTAAATGTGTCAATACAAGTTTCAATGATTCTTCCTCTCTGATCTGTGTTTTTTGTGCTCCAAATCTCTGAGAAAGCATTGAAGTCGCCTAATAAAAGTACAGGTTCAGGGAGATGTCTATAGATATTACATAAGTCATCACAGTTAAACTGTTTTCCTGGTGGTAAATAAATGTTGCAAATCGTCATTGGTATTGGAGAAAATATTCTTATTGCAACTACTTGTAAAGGTGTATTTATTGTAATAGGTTCATAGGCAATGTTATTTTTAACGAGGATACATACTCCTCCAGAAGCTATCAATCCATCTGTGTAGTCTTTTCTAATAATTTTAAAATTTTTAAAATTTAATGTTTGCGAAGGCTTTAATCTTGTTTCCTGAATACAAATTATAGAACTGTCAAAGTCATTAATAACACATTCTAAGTCGGGTCTGTGAGTCAGTAGTCCATTAATGTTCCATTGAATAATCATTATTGAATGTATAAATTATATTAAGAAATAATTAATGAGTCAAGAGAGAGAGAAAAAAGAAGAGAGAAGCTAATAAATAAAAATAGAACTTAAAAATAAAAAATTGCCTAAATATAACCATCATTCTTTTTTTTGATATTTTCCTAATCGAGTTTTGCGATTTCCATTGTTCGTTCCAGTAGTTGATGCCGTTGTAGACAAGGAAGAAGATTCAGCTAGGGTCCTTTTCAGATCTCTATCTTCAATAGGTAATGTAATACCTTCAATAGGTAATGTAGTACCTTCAATAGGTAATGTAATACCTTCAATAGGTAATGTAATACCTTTTGAAGTTGATTCATAGGCCTCATTTATTTTCACCCCTGAATTTTTCTCTCCTTGGGAAAATGTATTTGTATTATTTTCATCATCACTATTAGTTTCAAAATTTTGCTGTGCTGTTTTAACTAAACTTTGTTGTTGGGCAGAAGGCACCTTTGTGCTGGTACCCTCTTCACTATTTTTCGATAATCTACTTTCCAAAAGATTAATTTTATTTGTAAGCGCATTCACTACTTCAGCCATGTTTTGTATTTCTTTTATAAGAACCTCATTCACAGCAGAACTACTTACTACAGTGGAATAGGATGAATTTGGAACATTATTATCAGTTTTAGGCTCTAAATTTCTCTGTCTAAAAATATTTTCCGCTTGGCTATAAGTTACTCGTTCCTGTGACCTAATTATTTCTATAGCCTTTTCTTTAATATAGTACTCACAAGATCTTCCCCAGGCTGGATGTTCAGTACTCCCACAGTTAATGCATTTTTGTTGGCTTAAGCAAGCCTGTCCTTCATGTGCGGCTTTTCCACACTTACCACATAATTTACTTTGACAGTTTGCATTATTTGCATAATGCCGATATTTAAAACAGTTGTAACATTGAACTGGCATTGGCTCATATGGTCGGACCTTGACTTTTAAAAACTCTAACGCTATATATTCAGGTAGGTGACATTTTTCGAAAGTTAATATTAATGTATTAGTTGGTACTTTTTGGCCCCTTACATTTTTAACTGCTCTTTTAACTTTTATAACACCCTGATCTTTCAATTCTTCCTGAATTTCCTCCTCAGAACAGTTAGATAGTTCAAAGCAAGATATGATGCCGCGGGAGTAGTTTAAGAACTTATGTGCACTAAAAATTATGGGTATACTATCATAATTTTTAATATTATTCAGGTTACAAAGATCTTTGTACTGTGTTATTTCTAACAAAACTGATCCACTTCTTAAAAATTTAACCTTGACATTAGGAGAATAACTTTTTATGAATTTACATACAGCAAAAGGGCTGTAATTGTTGAATGTTTTTGTATTATTAACAGTGCTCAAAGACATAAAGACAAATTTATTAGTAAATTTTGTCTCTTTATTAAACATAGATAGAATGTCAGTAGGTTTCCTTTCCCGTAAAGAATCAGACTCCATTTCAAAATATCAAATAAGGTATCAAATAAACTACTAAGGATAGCAGAGATTCAGATGAAGTAAGCAGTGTAGCTCTGATAAACAGCCAGTATAGGTTTTGAAAATATCGATAGCCAAACAAGCGTCGATCCTGAACGACCGTTCCCTCTCAAAATGAGGTTATGTTCACTTAAACACTCACGTGCCAAATGTTTATATTACAATATTTTCACTTCTACTGCTCTATTTTCAAAACACCATTAAATGAGCTATCAGTAGCTATTAATAAGCAGATTTAATACGATTAATAAGCACATTTTTTTTTAATTTTTTTTTTAAATTAAAAAAAAATGTGAAAATATGAAGGTCGATTTTTAAGCCCTTAATTTTCAAAAACTTTTGTAATTCGAATTTTGGATTATTCGAACTTTTTTATCGGTCCCTAGGGGTTCGAATTATCCAAGTTCTACTGTATTTGTTAATTATACAACAAAAATACATCTATTTTAGAAATATGAGTGATGTACTCCGTTGCATTAGATAAGTGATATACTGTCAACGTCCATATGAAAATACTGTTTAATTTAAAGTACAAAGAAAACTCAGTTAGAATATGTAAAATTTTCTTTATGGGATGATATTTGAATGAGTTCAATTTTTCTAATTTTCCCATAAAAAATATTGTTTCTAATCTCACAGATAAGGTACACCGACTGTGTGAGATACCGTGCCCGACCGAAGGCTAAAAAAAAAAAAAAAAAAGTAAAAAAAAGTCTTTTCTATTTTTAGAGAAGTAAAAAAATGATATGGGAGAAAGATCTATTTAGGCGAATAATTAAAAAAAAGAGATTACCAAGAATGGTATTAAAAATAAAAGGACAATACTTACTACATACTTTATTTACACAATTATGATATAAGTAATACACAAAAATACAAATGTACATAATATTTTCCATATTACAAAAAGAGAAAATATTTTAAATTTTAACAAAGAAAAAATAAACGAGGATGAACTTTATAAGAGAAAAAGTTTAATAAAAAGTAAGAAATTTCAGAAAAAGCGAAAAAAATAGCTATGAATTTTTTCTATTAAGTTAATGTACATTTATCCCAAAATCTAAAAAAGAATATCACCAACATAAATAAAATAAACATTTATTTAAAAATTAAAAAAAATAAACATAACTAAGCTTTTTCAATTAGGAAATTTCTTCTGAAAAATTAAACTACTTTAGCCGAAATGTTAACAGCTATGAAGAATGGAATCACAAAGACATGCACAGATGCCTAAAAACGCACTGATTAGTCGAATATTAAATGTTTTACAAGTCTTTATCATCCACTTATTCTTAAATATTGCAAATCCCCTAATATTAATATTTCTTCATGTTATCCATCCAAAGTTAGAACTGAATTATGCATGATAGCGGCTCGACGTCGTCACTTCTCTCATGAATCACTTGAACAAAATCAATTCAGCAATTCTACGCTTCATTAGTCCACTTTCACAACACTGTAGATTTTCCTCACGAACCAGAAACATGCGAAGAATCCGATCGTCCCTAAACAGAATAGAAATACAGAGAATATTAGAACATGGTAAGAAGAGTGAGTAAAAAAAAAAGAAAAACACAAGGAATAAGTTAAAAAAAAAACTATATGGAATTCTTCAGAATAGATATTTTGGCATTTAACACTTACACTGCTACAGACTGATATATCAGTCTGGTGGTTGCAATGCCAGGTGTGCTACGGACTGATATATCAGTCTGGAGGGAGCAGTGCTCAGAGTGCTATGGACTGATATTTCAGTTTAGCGCTTGGCTGCTATGAGCTATTATATCAGTCATTCTACTATCGCCATCTGTAGGCTGTTTATAGAAGCTGCAGTGTCCTTCAAAGCTGATAGGGGGCATAGGACTTCACTTTTGTCATTTTAGCTTCCAACTACTCAGCCAACCAGTACATTTACCTGCTCCCTCCCTTTTTTTACTGCCGAAAACCGTTGCTTCTCTTTATCTGGAATCTACCCTGCATATTTCTCCAGTATATTTTGTGCTTTTTAAGTGAACAATTGTGTGTGTAAATATTTCTAAGAAAATTTATTCTGAAACAAAATTGTTAGAACTTTTGACGGGTGTCAGCGAAATTGAAGCGGAGTTTTCTTCAGATGACGATGAGGGTTCTGATGATGTATTAAAAAAGGTTTCTATATGAGAAACACATGGAACTAGTGAATGGCAAAGAATAAGAGAATTATCATCTGACGAAACATTGTGTGACAAAAGTATTCAGCACAAGGGGCACTCCAGGCGCTAGGCTATCCCGCACAACCGCATCATCTAGCCTTACCAGTATTACGCAGCCTAAAGGTTAATAAGAAACTTAGAAAAGCCCTAATAGTGGACCCTGCAGCCAGATATGAATGTAATGATGTCAACCAAGCATCTTAAGTTGATTAAGAAACAAAAGGCAATCTATGAAAAATGAGACAAGAGGTATTTGGTTCGGGACAAGAGGTGCCATTCCAAGTACCACAGCAGCATTGTTCTAAGAATGTGGAATAGGATTTGAATATTTGCCCAAACTGGCTGAGTCCATTATTGTAGACGCGATAGTAATCCTGCATCATAACTTATACTGGGTGACACAGAAAAACGGAAATGTTTGAAATGAGTAGTGGCAGCCGTGGGTAGGAGGCAGCACTTTGGGTTCGTGACAGTGAGAGAGTAGACTGTCTGCCATTTCAGTAATCATGGATCGGTGGAATGTAAAACAGTGCGCATTAGTCAAAAAAATGTTTTTTTAAAAACAATGATAGTTTGGTAGTGCCACGTAGGGAGTTTCGAGGTTTTTACATTTTAGGACGTCATGATACAAGCGAACATTGATGTTGTAGGCAAGTCTGTCTTACAGAGCCCACAGCTTCAATTCGCAGAATTATTTATCTGAATTTAAGATTTCAACCGACAAGCTACAGATTATATAACAATTGAAGGACAACAATTACGAGTTACTATTAGGATTCAGCTAAAATGAATTAGAAAGGGTTTTAATGAAATATAATTACCTGTGAGGAGGAAGAATAAGAATACCATGATGAGCGTGTAACCAAAATAAAGGAATGTTGAAGCCGTGTCTTCGATGTTCAGCTTGGTAATGAAGTAGTGGATGCAATAAATGAAGAGATAGACAGCAGTAAATCCACTTGTAAGGAAACTCCTCCACCACCAATGGTAGTCCTACGATCACAAAGGGAAATATATTAATTAAATCTTAAAAATAACATTACACAGGGTATCTGGATCTTTAGCCCTTATTTAAGAGATATGTAACAGATAAGAAGTCTTGTCAACTTCCAACCTATCTGCCTATCAATTTCCTGTCTGTCTACTTCCGGCCTACCTGCCGATCCACTCATTTGTCTTCATTTCTGGGTTTTCTTTTCACCTGTCAACTACCAGTCTGTATGTTTGTACAATTCTGATCCAGTATCATCTTAATTTACAGGAAGTGAACCAGAAGAGAACAGGATGTAAGTCGGAAGTGAGAAGAAAAAGAAAACAGAATTTGGGGGGGGGGGCAAATTCCTCACCAGGAAAAGTGGCTGAGTTTAAATGGATTTTTATCTGAAGAAATAGAATAAGTTTTATCATCTATGGCGGAAAAACTAAAATAAAACTTAATAATTTAAAAAATTATTATTAACTTACCTCAGCACAAAGATGGAAGTAACACAAAAGAATAGTTGTTTCGGAGCAGGTGATAACCAAAATCAGGAAAACAAGAAACAGGAATCCAAACATGTAATACATTTGATTGGACCTGTTGAAAAAACAAAACAGATAATTTATTTTAAACACATGCCTATTTTTATATAACAAAATATTTGGAAATTTCTACTTGAATGTGAAAAGCAATTATATATTTGTAAAAGCCCAGATTAATCTAAAGATAAGTGAGGCCTGGTGACCGCGATTGCTAAGGCAAGAGCACTCTGTCCCTAAGGTTGTCGTTTAATTCCCAGTAGGAGTGCCATCATTCCTATTTTGGCTAGAAAAGGGTGTTAATCTCTAGATCTATTATAGAATTTTAAATAAATAATGAAAAGCATGTGAGTAGGATTCAATAATATGTCTTCCACTCTTACGTATTAGCTTCAACGCAGGTTAAAAATGTGGGTCTCGTTCAGAAATCTGCATCATGGATAACGCATTTCTATTCATATGAGCAATTCTATTGGCTGTTGTGTTTATAGTAACTGTCTTGTTCACTTTCTATTTAGAACGCAATTCATTTGTACATTGGTGTTTTTTACGCGATTGGTGTTTGTTTGTTGTTACGCAATTTCCTAGTTTGTTGTTTGTTTTACCCAAACAAAGGAAGCACAGTTAAATTGCATATCGGTCCATTATCCAACGAAAAACCATCCTTGATCTATATTATCAACGAGTTGGATTGACTAGAGTTTCGATATAACCTTGAGCGAGCAGAAACGCATATCAATTGTGCCATTAACATGAGTGCTACATGTTTTCACTCACTCAAGGTTATATTGATCGTTGATAATCCCGTCACCATATTGGCAAAAAACTCAATTGACCCCTTAATCCAGATCTCTAACCCGGTGATGATCCATATCTCAAAGAGCCGGTTCTTTAACCTGCGTTGAAGCTAATACGTAAGTACCCAATATTCAAATAGAGAATTAATTATAATATAGATAATAAAAGTACCTCAAATACATGTAGATTTGTGCTTACCATATAGAATTAAGTATGAAGAAAAGCTGTATAAATATGCACCCGAAAGGCAGGACACCTCCCATCACTATTCCTGGCACTGGTTGAGTATATACACTCTGCTCGGGGATCTGCCTTGGGATTTGATTGGTTCGGACTGGATGCTCTATTGGCTACAATCATATAAGATTCATGGAAATAATTGATAATTTATGCAAGAGGAGAATAACTCACTAGTAAAATAATAATATTTATTACTATTATAAATTACTAGTTTATAATCAATAAATGAATCATTATTCAAATTCCATACTCAACTTTTTTATAATTTATGCTGTTTAAATTTTACGTTATGTATATATGCAGTACAGAACATGGATTCTACACACTGCACTAGTATTTCTAAAGTGAAAAGACTACAAATAAAATTCAACTGAAAATGTTTCACTCTTGCCTATGTAGGGAGAACAGCATTAAGACAGGAAGAGTGACAAAAGTGCCCTCTGATGTACAAGCTCTGAAGCTAGGTACATACAGTTTTGATGGTTGATAAAGAGATATTTACCATATCTTTCATAGTCATTACTGAAAAACACCGATTTTTGAGTAATGTCACTTTAGAAACACTAGTGCGATATATGAGTAAATTAGTAAATTTACTTCAATTTTAAGTAAGGCGTAGTTTAATTTTAAGTTAGTTATTTTAGATTTAAAGTTAGACAGCGACTTTGAAAAATCTTAAGTTTCTTAAATGGATATTAAATGTACAATAGAACTTGAAAAAATTTGTTTCCTTTACTTTTCCCATTTCCGAAATTTTATAAAATTTAATTTTTCCTAGGCTTGTTCAAATTAGGCGGATTTTGGCATTAGCAGGGTTCAGATTAGTCCGAATATATATATATATATATATATATATATATATATATATATATATATATATATATATATATATATATATATGGGGGCGAGGTTAGCTCAGTGGTAGAGCACTCGACTAATGAACTGGAGGACCAGGTTCAAAACCCGAGCGCGCACTAAAGATTTTTTCTTCTAGTGCTGCCGTTCGAGGGTTGGATTTGGGGTCCCAGATCGTCCCTAGGCTCACCCAGCCTTTAATTAATTTAATTAATAATGGGTACCTTGGGTGCTAAAGACTCTAGCAGTCGAAGCAGCAAGGGGAAAATCAGGCGGCCGGAGGAAAGTGTTGACCACACTATCTCCCTAGTGTGCCGTACGGTCAAGAATCAGATACCTCTACAGTATCTGCCCCTCTGGGCCCTTGTGGCCTGTTACGGGACTGATTTTATATATATATTGTAATGATATTTTACATTACATATTTAAAATTTTTAAATTCGAATAACCGTTAAAGGTAAAAAAGGCGGGAAAAGACGAATACAAGGTTTGCGGAAAATAAAAAACAAATAAATTTTTTCTTATATTTAACTTTCGTCAAAAATTAAAAGTTTTAAATTAAAAACTAACACAGAAAATTAGGAAAATCTAAAAAGCTCATTGATATGTTGGATTCAATGAGATGGGCAATTATTGTTTGTTATATTAGTCTAGCAGTGGATACAAGTAGCAGTGGAGACCGGTATGACGCTCCCGCCATGAAAGAATCAGTCCGCCATGAGAGTGCAGTTGAGTCGGTTACAGCGGTCTGTTACAATCAGTCCGTGATGAGAGTCCAATAAGGTTGGGCTAGTCTGTTATGGGAGTCTGTTGTAAGCAGTCTGTTACAGTTCAAGTCTGTGAAAAGGTAACTCCAGGTTCACATGAGAGTCGGTTACAAGAGACAATTACAATTTGTTGTACAGTGGTCCAGTCTTTTTGAAAGCAGTGCAGGCTGTTGAGTTAAAAGGAAGCTGTTTTTGTAACGAGGATCCTGTTATCTGAGTTTGGTTCCAGATTTGGCTTTTATATCAGGTAATGCTTGTTTGTCTAATTCGAAATTTAACTTATCTATGAGTTTTTTCTTATGTAAAATGGTTTTTTGTGTTACTTTACTGAAAATCGAACCCTAACCCTGAGATAAAGAGTTTCTAACATAAATTATTATAAAATTTTCCTTATTTTTGAATATTATAACATTTTGGCAACCCAACGCGGCGCAATTGTCTATTCAAATCGTATAAATATAAATAATTTCTTCTTTATTCTTTAATATTATAACATATTGATGCTACCAACGTGTGGCTACAATTAATTTTATAACATTTTGGCGTCCAACTTGTTGGCTAAGTAAAGAAATAATAAGTGAATTAAAATGGCGGAAAATAGTATTCTAGGTATTTCGAATGGAAGCCAGAACGCATCTGGTGATGACGTCATCCAATGCCAGGAAGTTGAATTCTCAGAAACGGCCGATGTTGCGAGTGGCGAGTTCCTACAACCAATGGATAATACTATGGAACCAATGACTAATACTATGGGCGAGGTCTTGCAAATATTACTAAGCCAAATTAACGATTTAAAAACAGGACAAGCCAGCCAAATTAACCAAATCAACGATTTTAAAACTGAACAAGTCAGACAGATTAATGATATAAAAACAGGACAAGCCAGCCAAATTAACCAATTCAACGATTTTAAAACATCATTCGATAATTTTGAAAAGAAAATATCTAAAGATATAGACATTAATATCGAGTTGCTAAAACAAGGTATAAATGGGCATGATAAAAAATCAGAATATGAAAAATGTGATGACATTCTAAATAAAATTAATGAGAAAAGTGATGAAAATTTAATTGAATGTAATGATAATTTAAGTGAATTAATAAAAGATAATTTAAATTATGATTGTAGTATTAATGATCAAAAATTTGAGGAAAATAAAATATTTGTTGAAACTGAAGATGGAAGTGAGTATGTTTGTTTAGTGAATGAAGATGGTAAAAGTAAAGAAATATTATTGAGTAGTTTGAATATTAAAAATGAGAAAATAAATCAAATAATTAAAAATAAAATAACTAATGATAAGTTAAAAAATAAAATAAGTACAGACGTTATGGATGAGATTTTGAAACAAAATAACATTAAAAAATTAGTTGACGATTATATAATGAATCTTAAAATAATGAGTTATAATAATAATGGTAATAATCAAAATAATATAATGAATAAAAATGTTAACAACAATAATCTGAAAAATTTGGACATCAATTTTGGAAATAAAGTAAAATTTCTTTTTAAATATCAATGTCAAAATAGGATAGAAAAAATTGCAAAATTAAATCGACCCCCAAGAAAGAGAATAAAACAAATCTTTAGAAATAATTCGGACAGATGCAAAAAAAGATATTAATGATAAATAGTGGATCCAGGACAATTTTAAATTTAGAATTAGTTTAGTATAAGATTTAATTGATAATAATAATATTTAAAAATTTATCATAAATTTACAAATCGTATTAGTTTAGAATAAGATAGTTTGATAATGAAAATGTTTAAAAATGAACAATGAAAAATGATAATTTAAATTGAGAGATGATAATGAATAAAAATTATGTAACAAAATAAGTTATTGAAAAATTTAAAGAAATAATAACAGGCTGACCAATAGTTCTAATCTCGATAACCAAATTTTAAATTTTAAATTCTATTTTTATTTTAATACCGAGCATAAATCATTTTTTTTATTATTTTTTTTTTTGACAGAAGTGCAAATGTAATGATATTTTACATTACATATTTAAAATTTTTAAATTCGAATAACCGTTAAAGGTAAAAAAGGCGGGAAAAGACGAATACAAGGTTTGCGGAAAATAAAAAACAAATAAATTTTTTCTTATATTTAACTTTCGTCAAAAATTAAAAGTTTTAAATTAAAAACTAACACAGAAAATTAGGAAAATCTAAAAAGCTCATTGATATGTTGGATTCAATGAGATGGGCAATTATTGTTTGTTATATTAGTCTAGCAGTGGATACAAGTAGCAGTGGAGACCGGTATGACGCTCCCGCCATGAAAGAATCAGTCCGCCATGAGAGTGCAGTTGAGTCGGTTACAGCGGTCTGTTACAATCAGTCCGTGATGAGAGTCCAATAAGGTTGGGCTAGTCTGTTATGGGAGTCTGTTGTAAGCAGTCTGTTACAGTTCAAGTCTGTGAAAAGGTAACTCCAGGTTCACATGAGAGTCGGTTACAAGAGACAATTACAATTTGTTGTACAGTGGTCCAGTCTTTTTGAAAGCAGTGCAGGCTGTTGAGTTAAAAGGAAGCTGTTTTTGTAACGAGGATCCTGTTATCTGAGTTTGGTTCCAGATTTGGCTTTTATATCAGGTAATGCTTGTTTGTCTAATTCGAAATTTAACTTATCTATGAGTTTTTTCTTATGTAAAATGGTTTTTTGTGTTACTTTACTGAAAATCGAACCCTAACCCTGAGATAAAGAGTTTCTAACATAAATTATTATAAAATTTTCCTTATTTTTGAATATTATAACATTTTGGCAACCCAACGCGGCGCAATTGTCTATTCAAATCGTATAAATATAAATAATTTCTTCTTTATTCTTTAATATTATAACAATATATAAATATATATATATATATATATATATATATATATATATATATATATATGTGTGTGTGTTTTATACAAGTACATATGTAAATTATATCAGGGTTTGAAACAGGTATATAACCTTTTCTAAAATTTCTGTTTTAACCGTTTCACAAGATCTGTTAAAGATAAAGATTTAGCAGAAAAGTTCTAAACATCATCTAAAAAAATTTTTACAGAAAGTTCATTAAGAACTTATTTTAGAAGGATTTCATTATAAAAGTTCTGTTAAAATAAGTTATCACCCTAAATGTTATATAAAACTTTTGAAAAGAAAGTTACAACAAGAACGTTTTAAATTACTTATATTTAAAATATTCTGTATGCTCACATAAATGTGAAAACTTTTTAAGTTTCGAAGACACACACCTTGTGTCCAGTGACTTCATAAAGTTCCACTCTAGTCTTCCTTAGCTCTAAGTCTTTAGTTTAGTTTAGACTTTAGTTTCTAAGTTTTCACATAATTGAATTTATAGTCCTACCTAGAAATTTGCTCGTCCACAAAAATAAAATAAGCAAAGATGGAAAAGTTGAGATTCGGCTAAAAGAACCTCAATACGATTTTTGTAAAAAAATCTATATTTAGGTTGTTTCGGCTACTCTTTGGTAGCCTTCGTCAGCGATGAAAATGCCGGGAGGCAGAGGAAGACCAAAGTTAACACTTAAGTAACCATTCACTTCCACAACGGTTACTGAAGTGTTAACTTTGGTCTTCCTCTGCCTCCCGGCATTTTTATTGCTGACGAAGGCTACCAAAGAGTAGCCGAAACAACCTAAATATGGACTTTTTTACAAAAATCGTATTGAGGTTTTTTTAGCCGAATCCCAACTATTCCATTTTTGCTTTTCACCTCGACGGCTAACTATCTAATCTTCATGAAAAATAAAATAAAAAATAGAAATTTTGAATTGAATTTTGACATGCTCCGAACACTCCATAATTCTCAGGTGCCCCAACCCTTCTGGAAGGCTGACATGTTAGGAGTAAAGAAAAATTTTTTTCTGTTTTTCATGATTGTCAAGAAAGGTTGATTTTAGAGGAAAATGGTATTTTCCTAAAATTTAATACACATCTTGAGCCACCCCCGACCTTCACTGGGTTGAGATTTTACGATATCACCAAAACAGACTAAGTTTTATAAAGGGGGGAAAAGTTCTGCCGAAGAAGTTCTCAAAAAAACTTCATAATAAAAGGTCTCAAAAAAACTTTAGAATAAAAGTGAGCAGTTATTTTTAATTGCTGATTTCAATAATAGAGAATAATACATATTTGAGGAGTTAAAGCTCCATTGTGGATATGCCGTTAAACACAAAAAAATATAATTAATAAATATTTGAGGTATAAATTACCCTTTTCCTGAATCCAAAAACTGATCCTACGAAAGTGAGCGGTACTGAAACGAGGAACCAAAGTGACAACAATGCGACTAAAGTTGAAAATGGGACTGCAGCAGAACTGTCCTTTGCCCAGAGGATGAGGTTCAATACAAAAAATATTGTAAATACGACTCTGAAAAGTAAAAATGATTTTATGAATACTGGAATAGTTTTAAGAGCATAAGGAACAACTCTTGGTGTCCTGCACTTCCGGATACCATCAATGTTTTCCTCTAAAAAAGATAAAATAAAATAATAAATTTTTTAAAAGGATTCCATTTGATGTCTAAATTAATTAAAGAAATTCTTACCCCGGGCAAAGCATTGACGTGAGTAAAACGTTTGATTTCCATTTCTCACCACCAAAGCTTTTATAAATCCTTGCAGATATAAAGCCTGCAGTTGAACCGAGGCAAACAAAAACAATCATAGCACACGTCATTAGTGCACCTCTATTTGCAGGCGACAAGAATCCAAGGCAAGCAAAAGCTGAAACAAATTTTAATTATTAAAACACTAACATTTTTTTAAGTACTTAATTTATTTCCTTTAACTAAAGCTTTTTTGGCAATTGCAGATAAAATTGAAATAAGATCATTTAGGCAGAGAGTGAATCTACAAATTATATTAATGACTTCTCAAACAACTGAACATGAAATAAACACCACACAAAGCCTGCATTATCATCAGACATTGATATACAGTGGAGTCTCACTTATACGAATGTGAGGGGGAAGGGAAAATGTTTCGTATAAGTGAATATTTCGTATAACTGAATAGTAGTAGGTTTCGTAGCTATTTTAAAATAAAATAAATTTCGTCATATAAAAAGTCACAATTTTATTGTTTGAACATATTTTGTTATTAGATAACGTTGTACATTATTATATTTTCAAGTATCAGATCACAAAATTCTCCTAGATTCCTTTCCTCTTACCGATAATAGTCGTAAGGGTTGACAAAGGTAATTTCAACCGTTTAGCTATGTCTATTTTTATTTCGTTGAAGTTGTCATCAACTTCTTTTAGTATTTTTATTTTGTGTTCAAGCAAAAGTTTTGTTCGTTTTTTTACTTATTTTAAATGATGAAAGGACAATAGAACACGGGTACTAGGATGACTACTGTATAGAGAACTGAAAAACGAGAGAGTGGAGAAGGGATGAATCACTGGCACTTGACATGTTATTAGATCGGAAACGAAGGAAATCACACAAGATAGAGTGGATAGAACACAGCTTGACTACTAGAATCACAAGGAAGAAATGAGATGAGTGAGAGAGAGACTGGTGTGGGTAAGTCACTAGTTAAGTCTGTAAATATTTCGTGGAAAAGCTGTTGTCTCTTCGTATAACTGAATAGTATTTACACCAGGAGAACAAATTATCTTTTGTATAAGTGAATATTGTGTATAACTGAATATCGCATAAGTGAGTAATTTATTACACAGGATTAAATGGAGTTTTGCCAGGGAATGAAAGATTCTTCGTATAACTGAATGTTTCATATAAGTGAATTTTGTATAAGTGAGACTTCACTGTATTGTGAATAGAAATATCTAGGCACAAGGTAGTGCACCAGGCCAAGTTTCAGCACAAAGTATTAGAGTCAATTTTTATCCTCTCATAACTTTGAACCAGTTGAAGATAAACCTATGAAATTTTACACAGATATTATTCTAATAGATGTAACATTGGAAAGTTTTATAATTCTACATTGAAGCGTTTGAGATATAGGCGATGGAAAATCTAAATTTACTTGACTCTCTCGTCAAAATTATTAGGCCCGAAAAGCTAGAGACTTGACATTTTGCAGGATGATAGAAATTAGGATGTTATTAAAGGCAAAAATTGAAAAATCCTGAAAAGTTATGTTTGACTCTGCTTCCAGGGGGAGTGTCCATTTTGCACCTTTCGTTTCTTCGGAAATCCATCATTTATTCCGAAACCCATCTTGTGGGGCATCAAATGAATCGTCAAGGTAAAGAGAGCCCAAAACTCAAGAGACAAATCCAAAAATACAGAAAAGTTGAGTTAAGGCCATTCCCCAGGACTTTTCGTATACACGCAAAAATACCTAACAAACAGCTCGACACACTTCAAAGTGTAACTTTGCCAGAATCGATCCTACAGCTTCAGATATGAGGTACTAAATTTACTAGCATATACTGGCATTGGAAATATTGTTTATTAGAAGATCATAATGGTTTACCCAGTATTATCAAGAAAATAAAATTGTACATAAAATATGTATACACACAAAATGAATGAACAATTTAATTAAATTTTAATAAAACTCCAAAATACTTCCTTACCTAAAGTGACGAGAGTCATAAAGAAAATTTGTAAACCAGAGCCAAGAAAAACGGAGAGCAACATCCCTTTTCTAGGAGGACGAAATACATCTCCATGAACAAGTTTCCAACCAAATTCTTCTTGAACATCTTCACCAGAATCGATCTGCAACAAAATGTTTACGTAAATTAGAGTCCGATTTTAATCCTTTCCTTACTGTAGACTGCTGTAAAAGTCGAGACGCACCGTGCCCCCAACACAAAGGACTTGTACAACAGTCCAATCCTCCTCTCTAGTTTACCTGCTCCCTAGGTCTGACTTTTCCATGAGTTCTGACCTTGGGGCTATTAAGGAAGGACCGGGGGATGCTTTATCTATTGCTTTCACTACTAGTTGTCGGGGGAATTAACTCTTTGTGATGAGGGAGCTAGGGATTAGGGATACCTAGGTCAGGCTCGAAAAAATTAACACTGCTAATGTTAGATCCAAAGCCCTAAATTGAAAGAGGATATTTTTTTAATATTGTTTTAATAAAAAAAAAAAAAGGTTATTTATTAAGCTTCATTGATGAAGCATTTAATACCTTGATTATTACTACATCCAATCAAATTGAGGCTCCTTCATCATAACCTATTACATCGGTAATTCATTCAAGGGGAGGTCATGTGAGTCAAAAAATGACAAAAGCTAAATTTGCAGATCTCCAAAATTGGCATTAACTTGAACCATTTCTCATTTTTTTTTTTTTTTTAATAAAGATATTTATAATAATATATGGTCAATAATAATGTATTTTAAGGATAAAAACAAACACATTTATTGATATATTTACATACATATGTCAATTTTGCAAAACGATATAATCTGAGGAATACCTGTATATTTTAGTTTCCTATATTTTATATTGGGGGTGAGGATAGCTCAGTGGTATAGCACTCGACTAATGAACTGGAGGACTCGGTAAGGATTTTTAAACCACAAATTTTCTCCAGCATTACAGTCGGCTTCCTCAGTAGGTATATTACGCTTGTTTGTTCACAGAAACGCACCACACTGCTGGTAATATATGCCGGAATGTAGGAGGAGATGAAATCACCCAGCGACAAAGTATAAAAAAGAATATTATAATATTGGTGTATTTTACTTACTTGATTGTACCTGGCAATGTCCTTATGAAGAGTCCTTAATATAATCATTGCCACCATTCCAGTGAGGAACAAAACAATCATGAGAGAATTTAGAATACTGAACCAATGAATGTTAGTGTGCGGCATTGACTCCAGAATGTAATCCCACCTTGATGACCATTTCACAGTATTATTTTGCTGAAAAATATAATAACAGTTTACATTTAATCATCAGAACTAAGCATGTCAAATGAAAGTATGAAAATAATAGTTCCCATTATTTGTTTTAATGATAATTACACGTGCTAATGGCCTCGGTAGCCTGCTTCAAGTTATTTTACACTTTGCCTGTAGTAAGACTTACACACTTGCTATAGTCCGTTCAGTTAGATGGAGTAGTTCAAATCCCCCATGCATGAAATTCTGAGGGAATTATTCCCGATGGGTTTGCCATTTGCTTTACTATTTCAATGAACAACTCACTACGTGAAACTCAATAAAAACTCAATAAAAATTTTGTCTCGTTTAGAAACAGGGAAGGCTTTGAGAGGTCAGGCAAGGGAGATAGTGTATAATAATTATCAATACTTAGCCAAAGCTATGGCTAAGATCATTTAGGGGATAGCAGGAAAGCAAATCAGCTGCTGGAGACAAGGCCGGAGGGTAAGGAACTAGTATATACTCCAAAGTTTACGTATGAAATGGATATGGAGAAGGTTTCAAGAAGACAAGGTAGTTCTGAGTCCAAAGCAAAAAGAAGGACTCAGTGATAGACTTCTGTTAGAGTTCTCTGTTCTGTGGGAGATGTTGAGGCTTAGTCACTACATGCTTAACCCTTTCCTTACTCTAGACAGCTGTAGAAGTCGAGGTGCGACGTGCCCCTGCAACGATGGACTTGACCAGCAGTCGCTTATAAAGCTTTCCTACGATTTTAAATTATAACTCTGGAAATTATATGAAAGGGCGCTCGCAGGTAGATGAGGGCAAGACTAGGTTCGTAACAGGGGCCTGGAAAGGTAGAGAGATTGCCATACAGCAGAGTCGGCCAGCCTGCACTACCTCCCAGTAAGGTAAGGGCTAATATTTAAAAGGAAATAGAGAAACAAGAAAAAGAAGATGTCATCAACATCTCTGTTAGCCTTGGACTAGGAGCATTTTTAATTTTGAACATTATTATAATAACATTTTAACTCTGTGTATGTACATAAGATATATTTTACTAAGTCCTAGTAAGGACAGCAATTCATCCTCCTTCTGTTTGTTAGAAGGAATATCTCATTGTCAAGATAATAATAAAAATATTATTGTTGTAATAATTATAATGATTTTATTAAAAAAGATGTACTTACTATGAATTTGACACTGTAAGTATACTTTATTTGTAATTTTTCCCCAGGACGGAGGTTTCCTTCAGAAATAGCCATTGGGTCCTTACTAGTGCATTCAATATCATTTTCGTGCTTAATACTCAGTGGTGTAACTTTTACAGCTGAAAGAAACATGGAATCAAAAAACAGAATAAATAGAAATTCACAGGAGTTTAAGATATGTTAGAGAAATTAAATAATAAACCATATTCTAAGGTAATCATATATACCCTGACATCTTTGGAGCAGATAGTAACAAATTAAAAATATTTGAAAGGAAAAATAATTAGAAGAATATAAAAGCAAATTTTGTCGATGGAGAATGGAAAATTAAATTTAACAATTATGTACACCGTTATTTAAATAACAAAGATATTGCAAATTGCATATATGTGCAGGTTAACGCTTTCAGGACCGATGGTTTTGAACAAAAATTCCATCAGGGCCCAAGTCTTCTTTTTGTATAGTTATTTAGGCAAACATATAAAAAAATAAATAAGTGAAGAAACTTTTGATATGTTGTACTTTTATTGGATTAATTACATATTAAATATATAAAACATAATAATAATAAAAATAATAATAAAATAAAACTCACAAACAATGCGACCTCCGTTTGCCCCGAACGTGTTGCCCCATTCCTCTCCTTGCCCACTGTGGTATGTTATTACCAGGTCCACATGGTTAAAAATGTAATATGTTCTTTTCTGACTGTAACGGGGCTGAAAATGAAAAACATCATATCTAAAAAACTGTGTGGATAAGTCAAGAAAACCAAAATCTGAAGGAACAAATTGCCATCCATGATCTCAATTTCCAAATTCATTTATTCATCCCCACAAATAAACTTTAAGTACAAACAAACTTGTAAATCAAAACATTTATAATTATTTTTTAAGGTTAAATTTAATAACAAAAACAATTATTAATTTTGTGATGGTACTTTTAGGTTGATGCAAAAATAATCTCTTTTCATTTTGTTTACTTTTATATAATACATTTTTCATTGAATGTAGTCATGCTTTAACACTTTCAGGACCGATGGCTTCAAACAAAATTTCCATCAGGCCCCATGTCTTGCTTTTGTATATTCATTTCGGCAAACATATAAAAAAAGAAAAAGAAATAAGAGAAGAAACTTTTGAAATGATGTACTTTTAGTGGATTAATTACAATTTAGTAAAGTGTCAAATATGCCGAAGGAATGTTTCGAGCGGATTCAGTATCATACGATACCAGACCCGCAAACCTAACTGGAAATAACGTAATGAGGTACCAACCCCAAATTCTAAGGGCATAGGACAAGGCTCGGAGTAGCGGGGACAGAAAGAAAGCCATGCTATCTGCTGACACACATGCCACGACGCTGGGCCCACAGAACACATCTCTCTGACGCATATGGCATGGCACCAGGCCCGAACGTGTTAAAGCACGTTTTTAAAATCACCCCAGAGTGAGATTGAGTCCAACTCACAAGGCCATGATTGGACTCAATTTAATTGTGTTACTTAATATTTTCACTTCTTTTTATTGTCAGAAAGCAAATTCGCACGCTTTTCTTGTTCCAGTTCAAACTAGGCCAAAAAGCTGCCCAGGCACGTCAATGATGCTTTTGGTCCACAAGAACCACTAACGAACATATGGCACAAGACCATCAGGATTGGTTATAAGAGCCTCGAAGATGAAGAGGCCACGGTTGCCCATCTGTGGTGACATTGACCAATTAAAAGCCTTAATCAAAGCCGATTCCCATAGAACCACACGAGAAGTTCCTGAAGAACTCAACATTGACCAATCAACAGTCTTTTGCAATTTGAAGCAGATAGGAGCCATACAAACTGAACAAAAAAATTGTCATTTTGAAGTGTCAACATTTTTTTGCTGTTTTTCTGCTAAACAAAAAAAGTCCGATTCGCAGGAACTGCGTCATCTTAGCGCGGTTCCGTTCTTATCTTTAGTATTTATGAAGGCATAGAATAGAAACAGTTATTACTTTGCTTAGATCAATAGCGAAACACCTATCCAAATGAAATCTCAAACAAACCAGTCTTGAAAGGTCTCGATTTACAATCTTACCTGTATGGGTCACCTATCCCTTAAGTCGGGCAGAAAGGCCTCCGCACAGAGGCATTTGGAAAGCCTTGGGATCTCTCTCTTTGAACGCTACATTTTTAACAATAAATTGATCTTCTTATTTTACTTAATCTGTTTTATTGTCAAATACATTATCCGACTATAAGCAATTTAAAAATAACAAGGAAAAAAACAGACAAAAAGAACCATTCGAATAAACGAAATCAATTACTTTAAAGTTTTAAGCACTTATTTCTCCGATTGACATCACCTAATTAAAACTTTCTTTAGAACCTTTTTTGTAGAGCATTTAGTAAGCTTTCGAATGGTAACCTTCTGCTTCCCAAGATTGTCAACGGTTTTCGAGACACTAACGAAAGTATACAAAGTTACCAAAACTTTTCTTGTCTGTTAATAAAATATTTTATTCTAACCCTTTCTTTACTCCAAACATAACCAAAATTTCAACATATTAGTGTTGATGAAATTCGAACATGCAGAAAATGTTTTAACTGAATCCCATAATTCTAAGTACCAAAATCAAAGACAAAAAGAACAGTTCGAATAAGCGAAATCAATTACTTTAAAGGTTTAAGCACTTATTTCTCCGATTGACATCGCCTAATCAAAACTTTCATTAGAACCATTTTTGTAGAGCATTTAGTAAGCTTTCTAATGGTAATCTTACGTTTCGAAAGATTCTCAACCTTTTTCGAAATATTAAGGAAAGTATACAAAGTTACCAAAATTTTTTATGTCTGTTAATAAAATATTTTATTCTAACCCTTCCTTAACTCCAAACGTAACAAAAATTTCAACATATTAGTTTTAATGAAAGTAGAACATGCAGAAAATGTTTCAACTGAATCCCATGATTCTAAGTACCCAAACCAAACACGGTATTCAAAAACTATTTTTCTAATTTTCTCGAAAACGGTTAAAGCTATCGCCTTGAAAATGGTTTTATTCGTTTTCCTAGCCCAAGAAGCCTATAAAACGAGTACTTGAATGAACTAAAAAACGTAGGCGTTACGATTTTTTTTTGCGCGAATTTCGCCCCAAACGCCACCTTCCAGTGGGCGGATTCTGCTGGTTAACGAACTTGACCTTTCAAATTGGAAGACGGATTTTTGTACCAAATTTCATCACAATCGGACCATTAGGGAAGCCAGAAATGAGCGAACAGACAAATATATATAAATATTTGGTGCTAATGACCACCCACAGTAGTAGATGCACCAAAATAAAAAAAAAAATAAAAAAAATATATATATAAATATATACATATATATATATATATATATATATATATATATATATATATATATATATATATATACAAATTTGAACCACCGTTATTTTCGGTCTCTAGGGGTTCTGAAACGCGAAATTTTCTAGTCGGCACTTCTGGAGTGCGTCATGAGATCAACCTTATAAGCGGGGTTCCTCCCTATGGGGGAGGGAGGAACCGCACTAACAACCCATTTTTGAACCGTATTGTGATGTGTGATGAGATGTGGCTCCTTTATGACCACTGACAATGTTCAGCTCAATGGTTGAACAATGACGAAGCTCCCAAACACCCAAGCCACAACCAACAAAAGAAGGTTATGGTGATATGCGGCTGGTAACATTTATTGCAACTTCCTGAAGCCAGCAAAACGATTAAGATGGAGAAGTATTGTCAACAAACTGACCAAATGCACCAAAAACTTTGGCGTGCGTGCTCGGCATTGGACGATAGAAAAAGACACATTCTTCTACCTGACAAGATGACAGAAGCTGCATGAGTTGGGTTATGAAAGCCTCGACCATCTGCCATACCCGCCAGGCCTCTCATGTAAAAATTACCGCTTTTTCAAGCATTTCAACAACTTCCTCTAGGAGAAATACTTAGGAGCCCAGATCTCTGGAGTTCTAAGCGACCGGCACAAATAAACTGGTTTCTCATTGGCAAAAGCGTGTTGATTTTAACAGTTCTTATTCCGATTATAAAGTTTGAGAAAATACTCATGAGAGAGGATTACTCGAAGCAATCTGGACAATCTGGTGAATTCACTAATTGACACCAAAAACTATTAAATTTTATACAGAAATGTTATTTAAGTTAAAAATTAATTGACTCCTAGTATGTTCTTACATTCATATTGCAGATGTCCTCAGGATTGTGATGTTCACCAACGTAGCATCCCATCGGAAAACCAGGAACACAGCAATGCCTCATGTCGTCAAGCAAGTAACACCATGTCACTGGCATGTTGTCTATTAAAAATATAGAAGAAACATACAATATCGTTTTATAATAACAACAATTTTTGTCATTGATATATGTCTAATGGCTGGGGTCTGCAAAATTTGATGTGTAACACAAAAATCCCAGAGAAGAGATGTCACTGTTTATATGACCAGAAAGTTTGGCGTGTATTAAATTAACACATTATTAATCACTGGTTTTTATTGTCTTCCCATAAGAAATATCCATGATCTTAATTATTTCCCATTAAGGGAACTCTTGCATCAAGCGGCTTCCAAATTTTTTGGTAATGATTACTTCCCTTCTAGCCTTTAGTAAGGCAACATATTTCTGTTTACTAATACTAAAACTATGTTTTATAACATATTTTTGTTAAAAAACGTAGTTTTAGTGAAAAATATATATCATTAACTTTCTTAACCACACTCCCAACAATCTTCAATTTAAAAAAATATTAGAATAGTATGATGATGGAGAGAATCTCACCTACAATCCAATGGTGTTGATAATTCAAACTCATGCCTTTTTTAAGGAGATCCAGCTTTGCGGTGGACTCAGGATTGCCTCCGGTATAATTCTTAGTACAGACATGTTTACAAGTCTCATTTTTTAAGAAGCTAATCTGAAAAGGGGGAAAAATAGTATTATTCAAGTTATATCCTTTTTTGAAAGAATGATAAGGCTGAGAGGATAAAATACTGTTATTTTACAGGATTGATTATATTTAAATAAATATAATAACAGTTTTTGTTTCAAGTATTTGGACTTGGTTCTGTACAAGGGCCCTCAACAGAATAAGTGCTTTTAATCTTTGAGCAAGTATGAATTGAGAAATACTGGCTGACAACATTGTATGATATCATCTGAACCCTCCTTTCTGCTTTCGACTCCAGTCTATTATTTCAGATAATTTCTTAAAACACAAACTTAAATGTCTTGTAGGGCGTCGACTCCTGCATATCTCTCGAAGATCATACATCAATATATGGGTATGCCAAGAAAACTGGAAGCATAATTTCTTTTACAGTTCAAACTGTCTTATTTATATAAATAGGCCTTTATTGTAAGAAATCAGGCTATATTAACATTTTAGAACCGACAGGGAATTTTGGGGGTCTCCCATGGTCTAGTGGCTAGCGCCTTAGATTCATAAGCGGGTGATGATGGGTTCGATTCCCAGCGGTGGCAGGAATTTTCTCATCCCACGGCTTGTTGGGAAAATTCCTCACTGCACCCTGGATGTTGGCGCTAATGGCCTAGACGTCGAAGCGCCGAAAAAACAAAACAAAAAAGAAACAGGGAATTTTGTCCATTAAAGGGTTAACAAAGTTTTTACACCAATATGATAAATTATTACTGTGATATATCCAAAAAAGATCAAGAATGTCAAGCTCTTGTTATCAATGTATTTTCCTTGTGGCAAAAGAAAAAAAAAGTCCGTCTCGCAGGACTGCATCATCTTAGCGCGGTTCCATTCATATCCCTAGTCTAATTTGGAAAGATTAAAATAGAAGCAGTTATTATTTTGGTTCCACCAGTCTTTTTTTTAAAATTATTATAATGGCGTGTCAACCCTTAAGGTCACTAACGCCATTCCTGTGAGTAGTAAAGTCTTGAAAGGTCAAGATTTACAATCTTACCTGGAAGGGTCTGCTACACTAGAAACAGACCCGCTAGTGACAAGGTCTTGGAATCTTGGAAATCTATATTTCTAACAATAAATTGTTTTTGTTATTTTACTTAACAAGTTTTATTGTCAAATACATTATCCAACTATAAGCAATTAAAAAATAACAAGAAATAAAACAGACAAAAAGAACCATTGGAATAAACGAAATCAATTAATTTAAAGCTTTAAGCACTTTTTTCTCCGATTGACATCGCCTAATTAAAACTTTCTTCAGAACCTTTTTTGTAGAGCATTTAGTAAGCTTCCGAATGGTAATCTTTCGCTTCACAAGATTGTCAACGGTTTTCGAGATACTAACGAAATTATACAAAGTTACCAAAACTTTTTTTGTCTGTAAATAAAATATTTTATTCTAACCCTTCCTTTACTCTAAACGTAACAAAAATTTCAACATATTAGTGTTGATGAAACTCGAACATGCAGAAAATGTTTCAACTGTATCCCATAATTCTAAGTACCAAAATCAAAGACAAAGAACCCTCCCTAGGAAGGACGCTAGGCAGTTGAAAAGCTATATATCTTGGAAATCCATATCTCTAACATTAAATTGTTTTTCATATTTTTCTTAACCTGTTTTATTTTCAAATACATTATCCAACAATAAGCAATTAAAAAATAACAAGTAATAAAAAACAGACAAAAAGAACAGTTCGAATAAGCGAAATCAATTACTTTAAAGTTTTAAGCTCTTATTTCTCCGATTGACATCGCCTAATCAAAACTTTCATTAGAACCTTTTTTTTAGAGCATTTAATAAGCTTTCTAATGGTATCCTTCCAAGATTTTCAACCTTTTTCGAGATATTAAGGAAAGTAAACAAAGTTACTAAAACTTTTTATGTCTGTTAATAAAATATTTTATTCTAACCCTTCCTTAACTCCAAACGTAACCAAAATTTCAACATATTAGTTTTGATGAAAGTAGAACATGCAGAAAATGTTTCAACTGAATCCCATGATTCTAAGTACCCAAACCAAAAACGGTATTCAAAAAATATTTTTCCAATTTTCTCGAAAACGGTTAAAGCTATCGCCTTGAAAATGGTTTCATTCGTTTTCCTAGCCCAGGAATCATATAAAACGAGTACTTAGAAGCTTATGAGCTCAAAAACGTAAGCGTTACGATTTTTTTTGCGCGAATTTCGCCCCAAACGACATCTTCCAGTAGGCGGATGTTGCTGGTTAACGAACTTGACCTTTCAAATTGGACGAAGGATTTTTGTACCAAATTTCATCAAAATCGGACCATTCGTCTTCTATCTAGAGAGCGAACAGACAAATATATATATATATATATATATATATATATATATATACATATATATATATATAAATTTGAACCACCGTTATTTTCGGTCTCTAGGGGTTCTGAAACGCGAAATTTTCTAGTCGGCACTTCCGGATTGTTTCATTGTATCAACCCTATAAGCGGGGTTCCTCCCTATGGGGGAGGGAGGAACCGCGCTAAAAATGGAATTGAATGAACTTTGAAATGGTAAAAGGTGGTTTGAAAGTCATGGACAAGCTTTACCATGGTATTAAAATGATAAGAAAAATGGGACGGCAGCAGCAGAGTTAAAAATATTTACCCTATTTACAAATTTGCAATATTCACATTATTAAATTATTTAAAAATTTACATGAGCTTCCCACTGTTTTGATCTAAGCACTTTTTTATAAATTATTTTTAATTTAAAATAAATTCCCTGTTTGAAAAAGCAAAATGAATACAATGTTGTGTTGCATTCCTTGGAAAATATTTCAAATTCATTCCCGGAAACCACGGTTGAAACAGTTATTTTTTAATCAAAAAAGTTAAAATTTAACTGTTAAAGAAAACTTTTATTTTATAAATTAAAAAATAAATGTTAAAAAAACTTTCACTTGTAAGCTTTAAAAATAAAAGTTATTTAGGAATTAGGTACAAGGAAATATAAGTTAATGTAATACTTTTATTTTTTTAGAATGTGAAATAAAAGTTTTCAGTATTTTATGGTTTCGTTGGTTTACAATACCTGGAATACAAGGAAGATAGAAAATACACACTTCCATAGCTATATCAACTAGGACTTATCCTACACCCCTAGCCCAGCCACTCTAGTAAGTGTTGAAAGAGCCTTTTCAACCCTAAAGTATATATTAAATCATTATAGATATAATCTAAATTCCACGAAATTACGGGATACATTATTATTTAAATTGAATTAATTCTTCAAAATAAGGGAAGTGTTCTTGGTTTAAAAAGTCATTTTTGTTTATTTAATGAAATATATTTGTTGATACAAAACCAAAAATAAGCATTAGTAGCTTTAATTTATTCTTTTAAACTTTTTCCTATTAAGTATTTTAATAACAATTACTTTAAACCTTTTGTTTTTTAAGATGAAAAATAACAGTAAAAAGAACTTTTTTCAAAAAAGTTTAAAGCCAAAAAGTTATTTTCAAACATTTACTTTTTAAAAGTGAAAATAAAAGTTAAAAAAATTTTTTTTTTTAATAAAAGTTAACAATTATTTTCGACCCCTGCCAAAAACAAAGCGAAGGGAACATCAAAAGAACTTTGGAGAAGAGTGAGATAGAGCCGGATAGATAAAGTTAATTGCTCGCTTTCAGCTGAATGTAGTAAAAACAATACCTAAATGAATGCTAGTGGTGAAGCGGAACTAATTGTACCTCTAAAATCGCCTAGCTAGAACTAAAAACAGAACTTGTCTACAAGCCGTCCTTATTCAAAGCTATAACTCGTAATACAGCAAGAACTGCTAGACTACTTAATAGCACCAGGGGCACGGCTCTCTCCGACTTGAGAAGTCATCCGTACCAAGGGCGTAGCCTCCCTCGACTTTTACAGAAGTCAACCACACTCTGAGGGTTAAGGCACTAGAATGAAAATTCCTTCAGAGGGACATTTAGTTCAAGACACTAACAAATCAAGAGAAAGTAGTTCCTAAGAGAAAAACGAAGGAAGTGTAGCAAAAGTAATAATAAAGTGGGTTAGTTTTGAAATCCTGCCATAAATATACAGGCTGACAAGACCATATTGTTTTACTCCCTTACTGATACAATGAAATATAACTTGTGTTCTTTATACTTATTAATTTTTTTGTTCTGTTTTTTATTTTTATGTTTTTGTAGATAATTTAATATGTTCTCATATCTTCCTTTGTTACATATTGTGAAAGTAAACCAAAACTTCAAGTTTCTATAATACTTGCTGTAATTATTTATTTATATTTTTAAAATATCTTTATACATGTTCCACAGTGTAAGGGACCGATTAGCAAGGACGGAATTTAATGGAATAGATAATGGGGAAATATTTTAGAAAGTGGAAATTCCTTTCAAAACTATAATTTATACTACGTTTACTGTTATATACATAAATATCATAAACTATCCCTAAGATGAGAAAAAAGGTCGAGTGAGAGAGAGACAGCTAGTTAGAGTTAGCAACTATTATCATTGGGGGGGGGGGGGGGGATTAGAGAATATTTGGGCTGTCCTACCTCTCATCACCATCTCGGCCAAGACCTCAGGAACGGGCGTGGACCAGTCGGAGGTAAGCCAGCTCTTTAAACCCTTTAACCCCACCCCTGCTTCAACACGTGGCTGGGCGAGAATCTCATGTCAGGTCTTAGACCTTCTGAGAAACCTTACGTATCAACCAGATGTGGTTCCAACAACCCAGACGCAACCTTTGCGGATTCGTTGTTCCCACATCTCCAGTAATAGACAGCCAAACTTTTCTCTCATTTTTTTTCACATAACCAAGTCTAAGGGAATACGGGGTATTACAAGAGTATATCTCAGGGGTGGCCAAGCTCCATGATAGTCCGAGCCATTTTTTGCGAGCCCAAATAAAATATGTATTTAAGAGTATGCAAAAAAGGAATTAACTTTATTTACAGAAATCATATTTATTGAAAACATATAAATGAAAGTACATATTATGTGTATGGAATTTAAATATTAAAAATTTGACACATTTATTTTACTTCCTTTGATAATTCTTTAAAATTTGGTGAATAATTGCTGACAGCAGTTTTATGTAATGCATGGAGATATAATTCTTAACTTGGAATGAAATTAAATTTGATACAATGATGTCTTTCATGTTTCTTGTCAGTAATTTAAAAGACATTTTGAAACACATAAGGAACAATTTCAATTGTTTTAAATTTAATAGCACAAAAAGGGTAATCTAGTGGCTAACGCTTTAGATTCATATCTCATGGCTCGTTGGGAAAATTCCTCGCTGCAACCTGGATTTCGGCGCTAATGGCCTAGACGTTGATGCGCCGTAAAAGATGAAAAAAAAGCACAAAAATGAATAGGGAACAGGTACATTTATCGAGAGACACAAATATTCCTTCAAAAAGTTGCATGCGGCTCACGAGCCGTAATTTCTCCCCCCCCCCCCAAGGTATATCTTATATTACTTATTATATATATTATATAATATACTGTAGGAGACCCGGTAGCCGTGAGCGTTAAGGCGTGAGCACTTATCACTCCGTGCCAAAGGTCGTGGGTTCGATTCCCACTAGGGGTGGTGGCTTTTCTTTCGAAAAAAGAAAAGGCATCAGCCCTATCCTGGCTAGAAAAGGGTGGTAACCTGTAGATAACCCGTCCCAAAATTCGTAGTTAATAATAATGGACGTTAAAATTTAAATAAATAAATAATATACTGTAATTAATAAAATATTGAAATTCACAGTGACGCATAAGTTTGTTTTATTTTACGTTCCATTTTGTAAACAATTTATTATTTGAGTAAAAAATATCTAGAATATATTTCATGAGTTTTATTTTTCCAAAAGTCAAATAAATAGCAGCAGAAATTCAGTCGGGTCAAAATGACTTGACCATAACCATGCCATTTATGTTTCCACCTTTCACTCTTAAACCTTATCATCACAGGGCTAAGTCCTTGGGAACTATGAAGCCTTGATAACACAGAGCTCATCCAAGTACTTTTAATGTACACATAAATACTGAACATTAAGTTCTTATCAAAGCAGCTCAGCTTCAAAAGGCCTGACACTATCACCAATATTTATGGTTCTTACTTATTTATTAACCTGAAAGTTTCATTTTTCTGAATCATTTTAGAAACAAATCTAGACTAGATCTTATATTTTATAAAATTTTGCGTAGGGAAAAGAATAATGTTTAAACTCCACATATTCATCTCTTTACAACAAAAAATTAATAAATTATAAACTAATTTTCACATCCCACTAAGCCACAAATTAGTAACTAGTGACATGAAAAAACTTTAAAAATGTATTAAATTTTGAATATATAATGATAATACTGAAGTTTAGCCTCCTCCAAACCGATTATTTTCACATTTTGCACTGTAACGTATTTTGATACCCTAAACACGAATCTGTTAAAAAAAAAAAAAAAAAAATCGCTCTCAACTAGGAAAGAAGTTATTAGACACCAATGTTCACTATTATGCGGGTTATAATCTTTATATTATAGTTTGCAGTTGGATTTCTGTGAGGTATTATAAAACAATGATTGTAAAATGTTGATAATAAAAATTAATTTCAACAGTTTTAAATAATTAAATCGGTACGAGTATAACACCATTTCAACGATGTAAGTAGACTTTAAAAAACTGGGTAAACCTGAAGGAGATTATCCTCAACACCGATTTTCTTTAAACTTTGCACTATAACGTATTTTGATGCACTAAACACGAATCCGTTGAAAAAAATCGTCGTTCTCAATCAGGAAAGAAGTTATTTAAAAAAAAAGTTCACTGTTATGAAGGTTGGACGACTTCTGCCTTGGACGACTTCTGCGCATAGAATTCTTTTTATTTCTGCGAGTTGGATTGACTAGGGGTTTTGATGTTTTCTTGAGCGAGCGGAAACGCATAGCAGATCTGCCCAAAAGCGACTGTTAACGACCAACTCAGCTACCACAGGTGAGTTTAAATTTAAATTCCACTTCGACCTTAAGGACTATTGCGCATGCGCGTGTTTACATATCAGCTGTTTACCCCGTCCTTTAGAACCCGCATATACTATATGCATATAAGTCGCTTTTGGGCAGATCTGCTATGCGTTTCCGCTCGCTCCGCTACGCTCCGCTCGCTCAAGAAAACATCAAAACCCCTAGTCAATCCAACTCGCAGAAATAAAAAGAATTCTATGCGCAGAAGTCGTCCAAGGCCATAACCTTATGCGATTGTTTGTAACCCGCATAACAGTGAACTTTTTTTTAAATAACTTCTTTCCTGATTGAGAACGACAATTTTTTTCAACGGATTCGTGTTTAGTGCATCAAAATACGTTATAGTGCAAAGTTTAAAGAAAATCGGTGTTGAGGATAATCTCCTTCAGGTTTACCAAAAACTGTATCAACTGTGGAAGTGCAAAAATGTTAGTATTTGATTCAAAACTCTCTACTCAGAGAGGAAAATCCATTAATAAAATACCTTATAAGGTGACGGTCTTATTCGTTCGCCAAAAACAACTTGTCCTAGATTTTCAGTAGGTGATTTACTTTCCTCCGAAGCTGGACAGAAATCAAAGCTGAAAATGAAATAATGAAAAATTGAGGCGCACTGAATAAGAGGTTAATGAAACAAGATATGGAAAATACTTACTGGTAGTATTCATATGGAATTACTGATTCTTCAGTATTTAATCTGTTTACAAACAAATCGACCTTGGACTGTAACAAATTATCATGTTAAGCAAAGTAAATAATTTATGTAAGTTTCCACAAATTTACTACTTTCCATGAGATAACATGTTTACCTTGCAGTTAAGGAGTTCTCCAAGTTTGCAATAATTTACTGGTGCCAATCCTGGCAAATAGAAACTTGAGACTGATTCAGAATGGTAAGACAAAATAAATATGCAAACAAAACTAAAGTTAAACACGAAATGTTGAAAAATCATCTTGAAACTAAACACTTCTGTCTGTGTACATAAGATCTCAGAGATTGGATAGACGTAGGTGATTAAGGCATAAACATTAAGAAATTAAACGAATCCAACTAATACGGCAAGTTTATATTAAAATCCTAATTTAAATAAACGAAAATACATAATAGTAATCGCATTCTCACGAACACCGCCACAAGCAGAGATTTGATGTGATGGCCACAACACTTGTGAATAAGCAGCTGAAATTGACGTTGACAAACCGCATTGGTATTTTCATCGATTTATATAATCCTTCATTTAAATTCCTCAAGTAAAATATTTTTACGCTCCAGCATTTTCTTAATTATTTTTAAAATGGAGCCAAGAAAGAGAAATTCCAGAATAAAAAAATATTTGTTTTCAATTAGAAGGCTGTAGAAGCGGGTGATTCAAACATGGAGGATTATTGTGTTCTTAGGTTCGGTCAGCAATATGTCACAGAAAGTTGAGTAAAAGATGAGTGTTGCTCACTGACATTCAGAAAAAAACTATAAAGCATAAGCATGTAATTGAATTAGATTACATTTTAGTTACTGGAATAACTTCTGAATAAACATCAATGACTTAAAAATTACGCCTTTTTTATTTAATTATTTTTAGAATGATTTTTCAAATAAACATTGACATTTATTTTAAGCCATTTGCTTATTTTTTTGTGATAAATTCTTTTTTATTCGTTTCCTCAGTCAAATTTCTCAGGTGTATAGGTTAATTCGTTGTGTACCTTTAGTAAAGTTATCTTTAAATATTCCTAAAATGGCTAAACGAACTAGTATATTTGCCCAACGAATGAAAATCCAGAGGGAGCTGAGAGGAACACCTAGCCAGAGTAATGTTTCGTCAAACACTAATTTTGGTAATATATATACTATAAGACTATATGCTTTTATGTTATATGGCAATACAAGCAAATCTTGTTGATTGACACTTATAACTATAATAAATAGGACATGCTAATACAGGTGACAGGAGCTTTATTCTGTCTGGTGCTGAAGCTCAGGAGATACACGAAGAAAATGTTCAAAAGCTAGCAGGAATGACAAAGGAACAGATCGCACAAGAACGTGAAAAACTCATGGCCGAGCTTGATCCAGAAGTACTGAATTTTTTAAAGTCTCGTCGTTCTGTTGCTCCTGAAATGCCTGTGTCAGAACCTATGACTTCCAACAAAAAAGCCAAGTAACTGTTCTTGTTGCTCAAAAGTGTTATCGAATTTTAGTTATTCAGAAATGTCCTAAAGCATTTGAATTTACCTTTTAAGGATGGATAATAAAGCTGTAAAAGATATTGAAATGACAGAGGTGAAAGAGCTAGCTAACAAATATCCCCATATGGATGTAGTTGAGAAAGAAAAACTCCAGTGGACTGGCGAGCTTCCTATTGAAATAGATCCTCCATCAGACCCATATCCTGCTCGATTTAATTTTGAAGGTATTATCGCTTTTTTATTTTCCTTTTTGATAAAGTTTTCTTCTTTTAATTGTTTGTGCCACATTATTTTACTTCCTAGTAGAAAATAATTGCACTATTTCTAGTGCTTCACTCAGTATGCATGCATAATAATATCGTCAATACAAATGCAAAGTATTGAATGTGAAAAAACTGCATTTTTCATATTCAATGTATACTGATTTCTGTTGGACTGATGTACGTTGTGGCAAACTTTTGAAAATTAAAGAAAAATAATTACAGAAAATCAAACTAACGATTGTGTATTAAAAGCATTAGACGAAAGTCTAATTATAATATATCATAAGATGAAATATATATATAGTCATCTATAAGGTACCAAACAACTTTTCACATTCGATACTTTGCATTTGAATCGACGATATATTCATTCAGATGCATTGTAAAATAGTTTCTCATGCAGGGGCTGCATAACTAAGTAGGTTCCTTAGAAAGTTGGTTAATTCATACAATATTGCTGAAGAGCTAAAAATTACTGGCAAATAAATACATATAGGGGAAACTGCTAAAAAATTATGGCCTGTACAGGAAAATTAATACTTTAGGTCCAAATTAAACCTCCACTCCTAACTGACCAATTTCGCTTATGTTCAGTACACACCTTTCTCAGTAGTAAGGCAGGATGTATATGGAGTTTTGTTGCAATAAACCAAATGATTACCATTAGATTTAAAGTACCTTATATTTGACTAATATATTCTGTAATATGTAAGTTGAAGGTGAGGGTGGGGAAGGATCAATGTATTCTAGAAGTAACTAGATGGAGTTGCTGTCCCATATTGTTGAAAAAGAAAAGAAAAAAAAAAAAAAAAAAAAAAAAAAAAAAAAAAAAAAAAAAAAAAAAAATCAGCCCTGTAACAGGCCACAAGGGCCCAGAGGGGCAGATACTGTAGAGGTATCTGATTCTTGACCGTACGGCACACTAGGGAGATAGTGTGGTCAACACTATGCTCCGGCTGCCTGATTTTCCCCTTGGCCACTTCGACTGCTAGAGTCATTAGCACCCAAGGTACCCATTATTAATTAAATTAATTAAAGGCTGGGTGAGCCTAGGGACGATCTGGGACCCCAAATCCAACCCTCGAACGGCAGCACTAGAAGAAAAAATCTTTAGTGCGAGCTCGGGTTTTGAACCTGGTCCTCCAGTTCATTAGTCGAGTGTTCTACCACTGAGCTAACCTCGCCCCCCCCATATTGTTGAAAACATTAAATTATATTTGCAACGTTTCAAACCTTTTTAGGTTCATCTTCAGGCATCTACAATGTAAAATGAAACCAAGAATAAGAACGAAACTTCTCCTTTGTCACTATACCAATAAAAATACAATATATAAGGTACTAGCTGAATGCCCGTGCTTTGTCACGGCAGATACGTAGTTATTTTATTGCGTTAAATAATGTATCATAAAAGTTAATGCTACTACGTAATTTTGTGCAGTTTATTATAGCACGGTTCCCATCATACTATATGTTATTCATCAATTGATAAGTAATCAAAGTATAATGTTTCTTGACATTGGGGCCCTTTGGACCACAGTCAAGAAACAGATAATGTAGAGACAACCCGTTATCTATAGGTTAGCTAGTAACAGGAGATTAACCAGTACAGGTTAAAATTCGCTGTAAATAATAAATGTACCTTAAAATTTAAAAATTTATGTTTCCAAGATGTCATTTGGGAACACCCATTATATTTGTGAGCATTACCAACAAGTGCTCTGACTGGTGGGTGAGGAGGCTGTGCAAGGGTTGGGGATATTATTATCTCAGATGGACCATCACCAGGTATAAGGTAAACTCTATCAGGGACAAAATCACAGTTTATTTCTAGTAATTCAAGGTCTGGCATAATAGTTGAAATTAATCGCAAATAAAAATAATATTATGAAACAGATACAGTACGGTAACAGCTGACCTGCTATTGTCCTAGCAACCCATGCTTGCCTTCTCTAACCAACTAAAAATTCAAACCCCTCTAAAAACACTTAAAAATTTGAATATCAAAAAATTCTTTCTTAGAAAGTGTTTACGTTATATAGGGAGCGTCCATGCCAAATTTCAAAATTTTCTGTCTAGTGGTTTGGGCTGGGCGATGATAGGTAGTGAGTTAGTGGTATTTGACAAATATATAGTAGATATAATAATACCATGTATTAGGTACTTTAAATTAAGTCATGTTAAGGTCTAATATCATTTTGATAATTTAATATTAAGGTCCATCATTTTGAATTTTGAGAGTAAAACATTAAATCCGGGTAAGAATCTCTGAAAAGGTTTTAGAAATATAGTGGTGACAAGTAAATCTCTAAAAACTCCTACAGAGATTTTTACCCAGATTTAATGTTTTACTCTAAAAATTCAAAATTTTCAAAGAATAAGGAGAAGTTTCTGTTAAATTTCATGATTTGCGATTTGTACCCGGCACATGTCGCAGGGCAGATTTGTAGTAATGGAAACGGGAGGTAACTAGAACAGGGCAAACAAGTCTGCCAACCTACAGCTGTTATCACAATGTTAACACCATCAAATAATAGTAGAATAATAATATACCAATAATTATATAAATCTAAAAAAAAAAAATCAGTCCCGTAACAGGCCACAAGGGCCCAGAGGGGCAGATACTGTAGAGGTATCTGATTCTTGACCGTACGGCACATTAGGGAGATAGTGTGGTCAACACTATGCTCCGGCCGCCTGATTTTCCCCTTGGCTGCTTTGACTGCTAGAGTCATTAGCACCCAAGGTACCCATTATTAATTAAAGGCTGGGTGAGCCTAGGGACGATCTGGGACCCCAAATCCAACCCTCGAACGGCAGCACTAGAAGAAAAAATCTTTAGTGCGTGCTCGGGTTTTGAACCTGGTCCTCCAGTTCATTAGTCGAGTGCTCTACCACTGAGCTAACCTCACCCCCATATAAATCTAAACAATAAGAAAAACTATTAATGCAATACATATAAAATATAATATTTAACAGCTTCCTCCTTATTCTTGGTTTTTATTTTACTTTGTAGATCCCTGAAGATGAACCTAAACAGGTTCAAAACATCTCAAATATAATTTAATGTTTTAAACAATTTTGAGGAGCAACTCCTGCTAGTTACTTCAATATTGTGTAATATTAACGTTGATGATGTTTGCAGGAGAATTACTGCCGTACGGTGATAAAGGAGAAGGGGTTCTACAAGGATTGCATAATCACGGCGAGGAACCAGAACGGCCTGGTTATACTCTACAAGAACTAATTCAGCTGAGTAGGAGCTCGGTTCTTCAGCAAAGAGTTATTTCATTAAACACTCTCTCAAAAATTATGGCAAATGTATGAAATACAATTTTTTATCTAAACTTTTGTACTTCATTTTAAATCGTTATAAGCTAATGCAACACAGAATTTCAACAAGTTATCATGTATAATAAGGAATTACTTATTTTTTGACCTAAAATCACATTTTTTCTTATGTGGTCAATAAAACAAAATTAAAATTAAACATTTGTTTATATTTGTACGCCATGACACTGATCTTCTCACTGATGATTGATAATTCGATACACATTCCGATTGTGTTCAATTCAAGGAATCTGCAGGGCTCCCACCGACAGGGAAATGCCAGGGACTTTATTTATGAAAAAAAGTCAGGGATATTCAAAATTTCATTTTATTTTATTTAAGGTAGGAACAGAAAAAAACATTGAATGAGTTGTAAGTATATATTTTTTTCCAATTATTTTTCTCTTTCTCTCTTCCTGTCTTATTTTGGTCACATGTGGAGAGTGGGAGGGTTGCGTGAAGATTCTTAAAAACATGGCCTTTGCTGTACTTTTATGTCTCTTAACTAAAGATCTTTTGGGTTAAATTCCCAGCATTATCTGTATTTTTACCACGTATGATAATAGTCTGATTGGCTAATTTTAAAATTTTGAAGTCACTATTGAGCCAAAATGAGGAAAACAGAAATTTTCTTGCTACATTTTTGGCTAGCGATTGCGGCACTTTTACCTTTCCGAATTTGGACTCTGACCAGTTCATTTGAAGCAGAATTTAATGTTCTTTACTCCCTATTTGAAGTATTTTTATCCAAAATCAACGGTTTTTAAATTAATGAAGAAAAACTGAAAAAGTGATAATATTTCGCGGTTTTTCACCTGCCAAAAGTTCTCCCCCCGGCTTTCGAGTTGGAAAAATTGGTTTCAGTATACTCACACCATACCTAAGGATATTAGAAAAAAAAATCTTTAGGGGGAATTAATGTTAGTTCGACCCCCTTTTGAAGCCTCTATATACTGGGCTACTTCTGGGAGGTGAGGGAATTCCATTTCCAAACCTCGATGGGAACCCGGAATCTTTTTCGGTTCTTTTTTATTTTTTTTATAAAATAAGCAGGTCAATTAATAAAATAAAAACATTTTTGTATCACACAATATATATATTGTCCAGATATCACATATATCGAAGGAAGGACAAAAGTGACTTAATGCTATAGTGCATGTTAGCTTAAATTAATTTTCTTGATTTCAGGCTTCTAAATATGATGAATGTTTTAATGAGCCGATATTACCAGCTTTATTAGAAGCAGACACATTCCTTTTGCTTCGTTTTTCTCTTGACGATCCTGCTCCACCAATCGTAATGGCTTCAGCATCAGCACTGAGTAATCTCATAACTAATCAAGTAGACGAAGTTAGTTACATATTTATTATATCATTACTTTAATTTAATATTATATTTGCCATCTTCAGTTTGTTTATTTAATATTTTTTTAAATAAACAAACTAAAGAGTTATAACAAACTTTGACATTTACTAATCATTCACAACTCACAAAAAGACAGATCCATCAGCGACTCTTTTCTACAGTTAATACTTTAAAAAAATTATAATAAAACACGAAGATTCCCACAAAATATCCACTGACGGATTGAAATCAGAAAATGGTGTAGGAGCTGGTGTGGTATCCTTTTCACAGACTCTCTGAGTTCACTTTAGTCACTACAAAACATGTACACGTTACACCCTACTTGCACAGAAATTTAAAAACAAATTCACATCTTATGCTTATTAGGAAAACATATATTATAATATATGTAAGTTGGAGTGAGGGTGGGGAAGGATCAATTGATTCTTGAAATAACTAGCAGGACAACAACTCCTGCTAGTTATTTCAAGAATCAATTGATCCTTCCCCACCCTCACTCCAACTTACATATATTATAATATATGTAAGTTGGAGTGAGGGTGGGGAAGGATCAATTGATTCTTGAAATAACTAGCAGGAGTTGCTGTCCAAATTTGTTTAAAACATTAACTTATATTGACGATATTCCGTACCGATTCAGGTTCATCAACAGGCATCTTATATTAAGTTGTATTAAAGTCTATTGTGATTTTACAATCACCTTTATAACGTGAAGAGTGGACGAGTTGTATTCACACTGTGCTATATTCAGAGTGAATACAACGCATCCACTCAACATATCATGAGTGGCCAGAACAACCGCCTGGACATGAAAACCTTGGACTGTGCACGACTGCTGACCTTACAAATTGTACTTCAAACAGAACAAACAATGACAGACTACAAACTAGGACATATCAAACATTTACTTACTGACTGGCCAAGCGCATACAGAAATTCCCAGAGAGAGGAAATAGTGCTTGAAAGACTGCTAATAGGCCACACCCCCATTATCCACGAATGCATAATGACTAAAACTGAAAGACCAATAAGTCTGATCTGTAATATGGAACTAACAGTCAAGCATATACTAACCGACTGTCTGCTTATAACCAACTTAGACATACCTTCGGACATTACTGACCTACTTACTGACAGCAGCCACCGTATTGACAATATTATTACACACTTAAACAATATAAACATATATGACAAAATATGAGAGCATCCTCAACTTATTTCATTTCAAAATTAAATTAATTTTTAGTTAGTTTATTTTATTTGAATTTATTTGTTGTGTTTTATTTTTATTTTTTTAATCTTTAATTTCATTTATTCTGTTTAGTAATTTTTTTCTCAATACAGTAGACACTCCCTTATCTGGCATTCTCTTATCCATCACTCTCTCTAATCTCTGGCGGTCTCCGAGAGGAATGAGTGAAGGAATGTGGGAACCAGCTGGAACTAGACTGCCCCGAGGGGTCCTAGAAAACCTCCCCTTCCTAGCTAGCCAAACATTTGTTTCATGGTATTTCATTTAATGGAAGTCAACGAAGGCATATGTGTTTCATTTTAGAGGCAGGAACTTGTGTTTCTACTGATAAAATAAATGGTTCTACTAAGGCACCTGCGGCTGGACTGCCTGATTTTTTATGTAGCTAGTTTTCGATATTGTAATAATATTTGTATACATATGTGATTTAGTTAGTAATTAAATATTTTTATTTAGTTTAACTGTCTACATACTTTTATTCCTTAAAAGTTTTACATGCGTATGGACTTGTAAATAATACACCAGCAAGGATTTACATATTTTGAATTTATTTTATAATTCGGTACCTAAATTTTACTTAAATATGCAATAAAAAATGGTACATATTATTATATCCTCAAATAATAAAGTTTTTCAAATACATAAGTGACCGCTTCTATCTGAATTCTCTAATCTGGTGTTTTCTCTAATCTCCGGATTAGGGAGAGTCTAGGTTTTTATTTTACTGAATTGCTATTATAAATATCACTAAGAGCAGGAATTAACAGGAAAAGATTAATTCGATGCCCTTTACCAATGAAGTGTAGCATTGCAAAAATAAAATTATAATAATAACAATATGTGTTTAGGCTTGCCTCGATACTCTTCTCGGCACTCCGTTGGGACTTCAACAGCCGTCTTTAGGAGTTATACTAGAAATGAAACCTACTGATGTTGATGAGTTGAAGGATCAGCAGCTTCTTAAATTGGATATAATTAGAGGAGCTCTAAGAACCGACTTGCTCCAACGAATTAAGTAATTAGGTATAATATAATATCAATTTTACAACTTTTAAAAGGGTGATAATCCTAATAATTGATTTATTCCTTTTTAGGTTTATATTGAAGGAAATGAATCCAGAACCTGTCGAAATCAAACAGCTACTAAAAGCTTTGATTCGTATAGCAAGGCATTCTTTTGAAACAGCAAATGCCGTATTTACTTGCCCTGGATTGCTTGAAGTGGTTAGAGCTCTCTGTAAGTACAGTTTAGTATGACATATACTCGCTAATAAACATGCAAACTCAATAAAAACAAATTAAATATAAAAATAAGATAACAAGAATGGAGAACAATTTTAAAAATATATTTACATTATGACTAAATAATTTATTTTATATTAAACAAAGGGTGCTAATCAGCCTCAGTAGTCATTGCAACGGAAAATAAAAGATAACGATTATATCGTCCTTACCTACCATGTAGAACTATCGAATATGCAAAATCTTGTTTTTCAGATTCGAGAGTTTGGTCTTGGATTGTGGACAATACGGCTTCTCGAAACTCTAACCCCTTTAGAATAGCCTTTAATGCCTTAAATAAAGTATCGAATAAGACCACTTTTCAATATATTACTTACTCAATGGATAGAATATGTTCGTTCCCTAGTTTGCTCTGATTTGCATGTTCGATAGTTTGACATGGTAGGGACACACCATACCGACTTTAGAGGTAACGTTTTTTGAACCATTTAAGGTTCGGGCTCACAGGATGGGATCTGTATTGCGGCGGGCAGCGATATCTGACTATTACCTGATTATCTGGTGGGCGATCTACTTGTATTACACAGTATTGCATGAGCCCTGTCAAACAGAGGTCGATCTGTTGCTGTGAGCTAGTCATTATCGCTTTCCTGGGCAATGCAGGAAAAAATTACATATTTGTCGCATGATCAGTTTGGGTGAAGGAACTGAATTATTCATTGAAAATCATGTTTTGAGGTTTTGTTGTTATAATAAAAAAATACGTGAATTCTATCTAGTTCATTGTATTCATAGTATTCTAGAAAGTTTAATGTATATACTTTATTTTAATTCGGAGTTCTTTTTGTTTGGATTTTTCATTGTTACGTTTATTTTAATATGATACTTGGTGGCCCAGTGGCCGTGAGTGTTAAGGCTTGAGTACTTAACACTTTGTGCCAAGGGTTGTGGGTTCGAATCCCACTAGAGGTGGTGGCTTTTCTTTAGAAAAAAGAAAAGGCACCAGCCCTATCCTGGCTAGAAAAGGGTGGTGACCTATAGATAACCTGTCCTAAAATTCTGAATGAATTATAATGGACGTTAAAATTTAAATAAATAAATTAATTATGTGATCGTTAAATTCTTGTTATTTGAGCGTGATTCTTACTATGCAATTGTTTCTTTTTAGTGGATTTACACGAAAGCTCTTCATATTACCCAGAAGCTCTCAAATTGTTTAGAATTATTTCTTCAAGATCTCGCACTCTTGCCTTGTGCATTGTTGAAAAATATGAAATTCAAAAACCCATCTTTACTTTTATTGCAGGGTAATTACTCATTTTTTAAATTTTTCTGATAATGATGATTAATTTTCATGAGAATATTATTTTTCTGGTAATTGGTAAAGCCATGCAACCCATTTCCATACTTTTTGGCTCCCGAGTTGATAAGAAGGTGTATTGCTCGTAATCGGATTTTGTTCCACTGTACAATCAAGACGGTATCTTGTAATCAAGATTGTGCCACAGCACACACAGCCTGAGCGACCATGGCATTCCTTCAACCGCTTTTTACCAATCACATTTTTTAGAGTTTTGGTGATTTTTTACCGCCTGACTTATCAACACACAATTTTTTCCTATGGGGATACTTTTTTATTTTTTAACGGCCCACCAACGTCTGGGCCATTATATTATCAAATCCAAGGCGTTAGCCACTAGACCACGGGGAGACCCTCCAATGGAGATACTTCGTGTGTTTAAGTAAACCTTGCATATTGTATGAATTGAAAGTTTCAATCTGTTATGAAATCACTCAGATCAATACAGACCTCCAAGGAAGAGAGGCTGGCAATTTTCGAGAACGACTTTTCTATTGTGTCAACGAAAACGGACACCACATGTTAGATTTAATTGTTTTGAATTTAAGGTTTTCAAATGTTATGTAGAATATACCATTCCATATAACATATGGAATGTTTTCGTATAAGTCATTTTTGTAAGCAAAATTAACGATTCTTCACATTGATTCTTAAGCAAAACTGCTTTATAGGTTGTTATACAGTAGACTCTCCCTAATCCAGCGACATCAAGACCGGGGTACCGACGGATTAGATAAAACATCAGATTAGATAATTTAGTTAGAAGCAGTCACTTATGTATTTGAAAAACCATATTTTTTGTGGATATTATAATATGTACCATTTTTTATTGCATATTTAAGTAAAATTTATAAAATAAATTCAAAATATGTAAATCGTTCCCTGTTTCAAGGTATAAAAATATGTATACTATTAAACTAAATAAAAAATATTTAATTACTAACTAAATCACATATGTATACATTTTTTTTTTTTTTATGGTGCATCGATGTATGCATATATTATTACAGTATTAAGAACTAGTTACATGGGAAATCGGGCGTTCGAGCTGAAGGTGCCTTAGTAGAAACATTTACTTTCTTAGTAGTAACACCTATTATAAGTTCCTGCCTCTAAAAGGAAACATATACGCCTTCTTTTACTTCCATTCAATGAAATAGCATGAAACAAATGTTTGGCTGGCAAGGAAGGGAAGGTTATCTAGGAACACTCGAGCCGGTCTAGCTTCTTTCAGTGAGTTCCGAGATCCCTCACTCATTCCTCTCAGAGACCGTCGGATTAGAGAGAGGGAAAGATTAGAGAATGCCGGATAAGGGAGAGTCTAGTGTATTTGATTTTGCTTACTAAATAAATAAATGAATTACATTTCTTCAAATTATATGTTTTACTTTTAAAACATGTATCAAAGTAGCTTCTTATTTTTAAAATGTGGATTTATTTTATTTCCAGTGAAAAAGCTGTTGGCCACCCAGAAGCAATGCATTTGGCCTTAGAAAGTTTCTACACCTGGCAGTCATTTCTTAGTTATAATATATCTACGGATACCATTGGGTGAGCCATCTTTCTACGAATATTGTTATAATATACTACAAAAGAATAAAAAGCAAATATCTCGGATAACAAAAATATCCAAACATTAATTTTGTAGATTTTATTATTAAACAAAAAAAGTTCCTTAATTTTGAAAAAAATAAAATAATGAATTTGAATAACCATGGATGTATTAATTCCTTAAATTTATTTCGAAGGCAGATTTAGTTAGGGAGATACCATAGAACAACCCCTGACTAAATTACCTTTGCAATCCCAACTATCTTAAATGTCTATTTCTGAAAGGAATTATTTATATTTTGTATAAGAAAGATACATAGGGCATTAGGAATGTTTTACAATAGAACTTTATTTCTTACAATTTTTCAAAATAATTCAACTACATATAAAGCACTTCTACATCCTTCGAAAGCAGACTTCAAAGAATCTTTACATTCTTCTGAGATCTGCGGATACTCAATCTTCCAATCTCTTAAAAGTACCTTGCCCTTCTATGATATTCCTCCTTTTAAGCTTGTTTTTCACCTGATGGAATAGTGCGAAATTCCTAGGGTCCAGCTACGTACTGTGATGAGAGTGCTCTAGCAGTTGTTTTCCAGAGCTGGCTAAATAAGCTGTGCAAAGTTCAGAATCACTCATCAAAGCATTATCATGATGAAGGAACGGTGAATCCATTGTTGAGTTTTCCCAATGTTTCTGGAAACCATGCTGATATTTATGGTGACAGTTTCTGTGTTTCTAGCTCATCACTGCCCCTCATAGGAAAAAATACTGTCAGCATTCTATTTTTAATTCATCTAGATTTTTTATTCCTTTCTAACCTGCAGCTTGCCCTGCCAAAGTGCTCTATCGTGCTATGAGCCTAGTATCGACAGTGCTCGCAACGAGCATGCCTCGCCACATCTACCTCTGATTGATACATACACTGTTCTATGTTAACTAACCTCGAATGCTCAATGTGAGTAGATGAACCACCAACAGCTACCCATGGATCGAAACATATTTAGGAACCTAGATACTTCATCGTGATGATACGTGCAAATAGCTACAAATTATTTAGAAAAACAAAAACGACATAAGCCACGTTGGTGGGTAAAAAAAATTTATTATAAGTGTTCAGAATATGGAAACAGATTGCTACAAGACGTGAGAGACGAACAAGACGACCTAACTGTTCTTTCTCAAGTCTTTAACAGGAGAATTTACTGCTATAGATATTTCCCGCCACATGTATTTTCTTTTGTTTTTGTTCTAATATTTCCGGATGTTTAGAATCCCACAAAAACGTTCTCGTTCATACAATTTAACAATTTGGTGTCGTTTTAATTTTCAATGATGCGAAAACATTCGTCTGGCTGTACAATACAAGGCAACAAATACTCGTCACCAAGCAACCAACAGCTCGGAATGAGGAGCATTTGAGCATGACCGTTTTACTGAAAAGCACATGGATTGGGTCACACTGTGCAACACGAGCAGCTCTTAGCGAGCAACCCCGGTATCCACATCCCGAGCATACGTCTTGAGGCAGTCAAAGCGAGTCGCCTTCCACTGTCGATACTAGGCTATAGGCTAATGCCTCACATTCATAGAGTAAATGCTATGAGATTATATGATCTTTGCTATAGATATCACACCTCATTACTTTCCTAGTGCCCTATGTTTTATAGTTATCTTGTAAAGATATTTCTCACAAACAAATTAAATAAAACTGTTTGTAAACTTTCTCTAAATTATTGGAAAAAGACTTCCTATAGCTCGTTTAGATCAATGGAATAGTCAATTGTAATTTTGCGAACAATCGGGAGGGAAATTTCCCCTTCTGTTTGGCCTTTTGCAGAGCCATTTAATAAACAAAACTCTATGTAAAGTTTTGTTTATTAAATGGCTTAATAATCTTCTTTTGTAGTGTTGAATGTACATTCAACACTATAAAAGAAGATTATATCTCGTTTAGGACCAGGGAAGGCTTTGAGAGATCAGGCTAGGTAGATGGTGTAAAATATTTATCAATACTCTGCCTAAGTTAACAACAGATTTTAACAATAGTCTGTTCAAATAGTTGGGCCCTCTATTGCTGAAGGGAACAGAGTGTGGCATATATTTGCAGGAAAAATACCCCCTGTTATAACCTTTTCACTTGTTAGTTTACTACACTATAATCTTATTTTTCATTAAGTTTTAATATGAAGTGCCGATTTTAGTGTGTGACTAAATGGTTTTTAAATTCCTTGGAGTATGAAGTTAAATTTAAATATTTTACCAGGAGTTCCATTGCGCATGCGCAAAATTTTGTGGGAATTACTCCCACCAGGTCCGCCATTTGCATTACTATTTCAATGAAGAACACGTTACGTGAAACTCAATAAAAACTGATTATGTCTCTGATTATTATGGCTAGAGAACTCTTTGAGAGATTAAATAAGGTAGATAGTGTTTAATATTTATCAATACTTAGCCAAAGCTAAGGCTGAAAACGTTTTAAATTTCATATTGCAGGGGCAAGGTTAGCTCAGTGGTAGAGCACTGGACTAATAAGCTGTGGACCTGAGTTCAAATCCCGAGCAAACCCTAAAGATTTTTTCTTCTAGTGTCTTCGTTCATGGGTTCAATTCGGCCTCCCTGACCGTCCCTAGGCCAAACCAGCCTTTAATTAATTTATTAATGGGTACTTTGGTGCTAATGATCCTAGCAGTCGAAGCAGAAAGGGGAAAGTCAGGTGGTTGGAGCATAGTACTGACCACACTATCTCCCTAGTGTGTCGTATGGTCATGCATCGGATACCTCTATAGTATCTGCCCCTCAGGGCCCTCGTGGCCTGTTACGGGACTGATTTTTTTAAAATAAAAAAAAGAAATCATAGTGATAAGGTTATGTCAGAGAATTTTGACCGCCAATTTTCTACTGGAAATATAGGCCACGCCCTTTTCCCTCCATCTAACCATCTATTTGAGCAGGCAACATTATAGTCTAAATTGTTTTCAGGCTTAGCTTTGGCTAAGTATTGATAAATATTAAACACTATCTCCCTTGCCTGACCTCTCATAGCCTTCCCTAGTCCTAAACGAGCCATAATCGGTTTTCATTGAGTTTCACGTAAAGTGTTGTTCATTGAAATAGTAATCAAAATGGTGGACCCGGCAGGAGTAATTCCGGTAGAATTTGGCACACGGGGGATTTGAACTATTCTATCTAACTGAACAGGCTATAGTTTAGAGTATTGTTTACAATCTATTCAGCTTTGCAAATTATGGAACAGAAGGGAAAGCCAAATGGAAGTTTCTCTCATGAGTTTGGCAAGCGGATTTAAACTTTTCCATCTATCTGAAAGGGCTTTAATACACTTTGTTTTTTAAAACATTTAAACTTCAGTTTTATCTCTTCAAGCTTCACATTTAAATTTGTCTGTATTTCTGTTCCAAAGCGCACTAAGTCCTGTTTTAATGAGACTGGCAGAAACCCACTTCGGCCTGACAAACATCGATGGCTCACGGCTCGATTTGGAACATGGAGCAGCTCTCGTTTCGACCATCGCAGTAGTTGCTAAATTGAATTATTCTCAAGTACACCACATTCTCCCACTACTACTCCAAGGGACAGTGAAATGGTTTAGCCAGTACATCAACACAGTCGAGGCAAAAGTTAGTTTTCTCAGTTCCATTACTCTTCTATGAAAACTTATTTTTAATTATTATTTGTTATTGCTATCAACCTACCACTGTAAAGTTAAAGTTGTTACTCCTTTAACAAAAATGAGTCCTTTAACAGGCCACAAAGGCCCAGAGGGGCAGATACTGTAGAGGTATCTCAGGTAGGTTCTTGATCATACAGCACACTAGGGAGATAGTGAGGTTAGAACTATGCTTCGGCCATTGGATTTTTCCCTTTTCAGATACCCATTAATAAATTAATTAAAGACTGGGTGGGCGGGGGGACGGTCTGGGACCCCGGATCCAACCCACCGACACCAGGAGATAAAAATCTTCCCGGTGCTCTGAAAATTCTGCCCGGGTTATGAACTTAGGTTCTCCAGTTCATTAGTCGATAGCTCTACCACTGAGCTAACCTCCTTCCCTAATAGACCAATTTAATTTATTTTTGTCTTTCTTTTTAAATTCTAGCCCAATGTATGCAGATTTTTGTTGCAATATAACAAAAATTTCGACTGTTAGGAGCATATTAATAATTTTTGTCCAGAGTAAACCCCCCTTCAGATGGACCAATTCTTCTGGTTAACAAACTTGTTCAACTGTTCATTATAGGAATGATATATACCAAGCTCCTTGGCGAAAAAACAAAACAAAATTTTTGGCCACTATCGTGCGATCAGATACCCACATATATGTTGTTTTGTAGTCGGTCACCTATCCAGGTAGTTGCTAACTTCAATGTGGCAATGTCCATTGGCTACCCACATATATGTAAATTCCTACATTCCTTCATATTCCTGTTTGAACTCTAGCATTTAAAAAAAAAAAAATATTTTAAAGAACATTATAGTCTTGGTAAATTTTGCTTCTTGAAGTATTATCAGCTTATGAAAATTGTATAAATGATTGTTCAGTACTAAACATAAATAATTTTCTTTATTTTAGTTCTCTGCTTCAAAGTTACTAGGCTGTTGTCTCTCACTGTTTGCAGCTACGCTTTCTGATTTTGTAAGTACTTCCTCATTCATTTCAAGTATTTAAGGGAAATAATATTGAAAGAAGTATTTTTATATTTGTCATGGTGTTTGGTTAGATTTTTGAATAGAAATAAAAAAACTGAAATTGCTTAGGCTACGGAAAACCTAAAAGGCTACGGGCGGGGACTTTTTATATGTTGACCTCCTAACTAGTCCAAACAAAGTTATGAAGTCAAAAATTGTGTTCCAAGCATTTCTATCTATAGCTGTTTTTGTGCATTCATTGCCTGGACTGAAAGAATTTAATCTACTATTTTAGAAAAAAAAAAGAAAAAAAAAGAAGCTCCTTAGAAACATTAACTCTGATCCCTGCTTCTGGCTATACTTTTGAAAACAAATTTAATTGCAAAGAATGAAGAAGGTTTTATTCTATTTTGTTTTAGGATAGTAGTTCACTACTTGTTCCAGTCGTTGAGAGAATGTTGCTTAGTACGTGCTTCAGTAAATCCATTAGGAAACTCAGGTAAGGAAATTATTTCTGCTTTCATGTAACAATATCTGCTTTATTCTTTTACCTATTGTTCATTTTAGGAAATCATCTTGGCTCATTAACGGCAGAATTATTTCAAGTCCTGAAAACTTACCTTGCCTCGGATGTGTTTCGCCTACTGTAAAAGACGAAAGCTCACTTTCTTTAGTATATTCTTTGGCAGCGTACATTTTAGCTTTGAGGAAGAATAATGTAAGAAGATTATATTTTAAATTCTTAAATTCAGTATTTTAAATAACACTCCTTACTTTTTTACAACTTAACTATTTTCCTTGTAGTTTATTGAAAGGTTTTTGGAAAATGATGAACTTGTTTGTTATTTGAAAACTATCATGAAAGGTGATAACATGACAAGACTGTGTGGCCATTGGTACGCGAGGCAAGAACTCAACTTCCTCGTAATCTTAGTTCACATGTTCACTCTTATGGATGTGAGTAATGATTACTTTTCATTTATTACTAATTAGATTTTTTAGTAATTCTCCATTAATTCTTCCTTCAGGCTCGTGAAAATCAAAGCTTGTTCCACAAATTGGCATTCAGGCTGTTAACATCCGTTCAAACTGGAGATAAAGCCTTACTCCCAGAAATTGTTTCGAAAACAATATTTAACAAAAAATTCTTCAGGTAGTCTTCAAAATTTGAATGAGTAGTTTTCTTTGTGACTTTATCGTTAACAATATTTCTCTTTGCAGCTTGAATGTTGAGAGAGTTTTGAAGAAATTTGAAGAATTGAAGATAAATGATTGTGACTCAAATGTTAAGATAAAGAGACACACACTCCTCGATGAATCTATAAAAGCGTGAGCTCAATTTTTTGTTTTATTTTTTATTATATTGTAGGATGATGAGCCTATTTATCACGGAGTAAATTTATCTGGCAGAATGTCAAAATTCTTTTGAAACACTATTCTTCAATAATCATTTATTTTGCTCTACATGTTTCTCGTCTTCTTGACTCCTCTTGAGAATCACCTAAGATACTCTTTGTGTTTTGCATAATTATAAATATTATTGTGATTACAATGATAATCACAGGCTTTCGAGATGTGATTACGATTACGATTATAATCACAGATTCTGGAAATATGATTATAATTACGATTATAATCGTAATTTCAAGAGTGATTACGATTACACTTGCAATCACACCTTTGATTACAAACTACTCACTTGTAAACACAACATTTTTCTGTAATTACAACTATTTTTTCGGTGATTACAACTATAATCACAAATTTAATCTGTGATTGCAAATGTAATCATAACCTTTCTGTGATTAGAAATGTAATCATAACTTTTTTCTGCAATTACCACTCTAATTCCAATGTGTTTTAATGTAATAAATTAGAATACTATTATTGGATTCCTATCAGTAATTACCGTAATACCAACGGATAACAAACACAAATAATTTTGTTTGTTAAAATATTTTTAATGCTCCTAAGGAGGAGTATGGAATTCCTAACTTGATTATGGAAATATAATTAATACAAAAAATAAATATTATATTTTATTTTTACTATGAATTTATTTACATCCTTTTAATTATGTTGCTATTGTTTTATTCATTAAATGTTGTTATTTATTAAAAATATTCATGATAGAGTTTTGTCTTAGGTTACCACAAATAGAGGAGCTCTACACGAGAGAATTAGGCCTACAGGGATTGTTGATACCTTGGCCTCCGGTTACTCTCACGGGGATTCTCAATTCAACACAATCTGCTCTACCTCTTGACTGGCCGTTCCTCCCTATCATCAGGCTGCATGACAGACAAGGGTAATACTTTATATTAGTCAACCATTTACAAAAAAATCCCTTGTACACAAGTTCAAAAACAAGATTTTGGAACCTCTGGATTAAGCTTTTCCCGCTCTTTCCAGTGAATAAAATATTAAAGCTTCAAAAGAACTTTTTCCTTATGAAAATAATGAAAAGAAACTTGGATTAGAAACAGTTAAGTCAAAAAACCTATATACAGTATACCTGGAAGAATAAAACAGCAAATCACTAAAATCTAAGATTGTTTTGTGTGCAAATTTCACTGAACAAATGGTGCGGAGTAGACAGTAGGCGGATTCGGCTCTTTAATGAACTTCACATTTTATTTGATACAAAGTATTAAGGACTAAATTTCATTAAAATTGAACCATTTTTGAGGATAATACAGCATGAACAGACTTTATACATATAATAAAATTCTAAAGGATTGCTGTCTGTACTTGGAATATATATGAGAAAAAATACTATTGGGGTCTTTATCAACGCAATAGTACACAAAACAATGATTTTTACAATTTTTGTCTGTTCATCTGCTTGTCTGTCGGCACTAATCTCAGAAGCGGCTTATCCGATTTAGTAGCAGTTTTCACTAATTTATTGTGGTAAGCTTTACTTAATATTTAGCATTTGCTTCATGTCAATCGGTTCATAAATAAAAAAGTTATGCCAATGTAAAGAATCACATTGAACATTTCAGGAACTATCGTTAACACGAGACACACCAGAGTTTTTTGTTTTTTTGTCACAAACTTGGTATATAGTACACCCATAGCAAATGATTGAACGAGTTTTTAACCACCAAAATTGGTCCATTTGGAGGGGGGAGGGTTACTCCAGGCCCAAAGTAGTTATTCACCGATACCGGCCGCAATTATTGTAGTATTGCAACAAAACTCAGCATTCATTGTGGAAATAATAGAAAAATATGTTGTAAAAATAAACTAAATCGGTTCATTAGGAGGGGGGGTGGTTACTCTGGGCCCAAATCACCAACTTGCCACTACCAGCCATACTGTATCAATACATATAATAAAATTCTAATGGATCGCTGTCTGTACATGGAAGATGGAAGGGGGGAAATACGCTGAAAAATTCTTGCCTATATTTTAATAGAACAATCTCTATCCGAGAGAAGGGTACTTGAAATTTTTTTTTTTTTTTCCATTAAAGCTAAAATATTATGATTTGCTGTTCCAAATAACTCCAGATATAAGGATTGTATGGGAATACTCTAAGATGATGCAGTTCCTACGAGTCAGACTTTTTAATAATTCCCTTTACTTTTTCAGGACAGATAAAGATGCTCTATCAATAGTTACACTAAGCTTGCAGTGGTTCATCATAGTAGAAGAAATATTGCCCGAGGTGTTTTCTTTAGACTACACTGCAAAGTTCTCCCGATTATGCTGCGTTTATTTAGCTGGTAAGCGGAGTTCAAGTACATTTACATCATTGTTTCAGCTCTGATTTATTATTTGTATGAATGGTAATTTTTTCAGCTAACGACCTTTTTCAAGACGTTTCCGTTTTACTCGAAGCTTCTCTTTCTTACATTTTAAAGCATAAAGAGGAATTAGACTTTGAAAAAGATATCCCTGGTCTTACATCATTTTATGACTTGTAAGTATGACTTTCTTAAAAAAAATTAAATTACATTTATTTAACCACTGTATAATGCACAGGGTGGCGTCTATCATTAGTGACTTATAGTGAGATAGAAGAAAAAGTTGAACTCTGCATAAGAAATATTCCTGATGGTTCCACCATTTGCCTGGAATCCTCTCCAGCTTTTTCAGGTCATTAGTTTCATCCTTGGGGGTGGCTTTGTCAATACTTAGCCAAAGCTAAGGCTGAAAACCTTTTAAAAGTCATAGTAATAAGGTTATGACAGAGAATTTTTACAGCCAGTTTTCTAATGGGAATATAGGACACGCCCTTTTACCTCCATCTATTTGAACAGGCAATTTTATAGTCCAAATTGTTTTCAGCCTTAGCTTTGGCTAAGTATTTATAAACATTCAACATTATCTCTTTGTCTGACCTCTCATAGCCTTTTTTGATCCTAAACGAGACATAATCAGTTTTTATTTAGTTTCACGTAGCGTGTTGTTCTTTGAAATAGTAAAGCAAATGACAGACCCGTTGAGAATAATTCCTGCAGAATATATATTGTAATGATATATTACATTCACGAAAATATTTTTAAATTCAAATAACCATCGATATTTTGAAAAGCCCGCGCAAATCACAAACCATATATACAAATAACATCGTATTATATACGATCAAAATTAATAATATTTTTGGACAATACTGGTATACAATATATCCATATTAAATTTACATTCAGATAACAATAAATTAATTATTTGGTATTGCAAAAAACATAATTGTTATCTTTATATATAATCCGGCAAACTGCGGAAGTTGGAAAAAGGGAAGCCAAGGTTTCTCTCTCGAATGGCGTCACTCTAGTCTCAGCAGTCATAGGGAGAAGGCGTCAGTCTATTCCCCGCATTCATGGAATGAGGAGCTGGGGTCTGTCCTCATTTAATTACAGCAGCCTTGTATTGAGGATAGTCTGTTGATTCTCAGCGTTGGTCGAAGGCAGAGCTCTCCTCCAAGGAATACGGAGTGTATTGAGGTTTTGTTGGAAGCGGATTGATTTAGAGGTAAAAATTGTTTTTTTTTTGTGGTTGTTAATTATTTTATTATTATTTGTGTGTATTTTAATATTGTTTTGTATTTCGGAATTGTCTAAGAATCAATATTATATCGTTCATTCACTCGGAACTTTGATCCCTGAGATTAAGTTAAATTCATATAATAAATGTAATTACAATTTTTTCATTCTTTTTATTAAAATAATTAATCTTAACAGTTATTGGCGACCCAACGAGGTGCAATCATTTTTTAAAAATAATTAATCATTACATTTATTGGCGACCCAACGTGGCGCAATCATTTTTAAAATAATTAATCATTACATTTAATGGCGCCCAACGTAGACGGCCGAGTGAATTGAAATTAAAAACAGTAAATAAATATTAAAAATAAAACTTAAAAATAATTTTTTTTTTTTTGTAATAAAAATGTCTGACGTGAATATTGAACAAATTCAAAATAACAGTGAGGAAAATAGTATAGAATCACCGGAATACGTATTTTTTACAACACCGGGAGAAATAAAGGTAAACCTGAAGGAGATTGTCCTCAACACCGATTTTCTCCAAACTTTGCACTATAACGTATTTTGATGCACTAAACACGAATCCGTTGAAAAAAATTACTGTTCTCAATCAGGAAAGAAGTTATTTAAAAAAAAAAGTTCACTGTTAGCGGGTTGCAAACGACCAAAGGTGCTGTTAGCGGGTTACAAACGACCAAATTTTCTTCAAAATTTGCATTACAACGTATTTTGATGCACTAAACACGAATCCGTTGAAAAAAAAAGTTGCTCGCAACTAGGAAAGGAGTTATTAAGCACTAAAGTTCACTGTTATGGAGGTTATAAAAGACGGGGTAAACAGCTTATATGTAAACACGCGCCTGCGCAATAGTCCTTAATGACGAAGTGTAATTGAAATTTAGACTCACCTGTGGTAGCTGACTTGGTCGTAAACTGTCGCTTTTGGGCATACGTGCTATGCGTTTCCGCTCGCTCAAGAAAACATCAAAACCCCTAGTCAATCCAACTCGCAGAAATGAAAAGAATTCTATGGCCCAAAAGTCGTCCAAGGCAGTCTTCCCTAACCTTCATAACAGTGAACTTTTTTTTTAAATAACTTCTTTCCTGATTGAGAACAGTAATTTTTTTCAACGGATTCGTGTTTAGTGCATCAAAATACGTTATAGTGCAAAGTTTGAAGAAAATCGGTGTTGAGGACAATCTCCTTCAGGTTTACCGAAATAAATATTATAGTCGAAACACGTGAAAACGAATTGCAGGAGGATGATGCAATAGCATTCAGAGAATCGGCGGGGTCCTTAGGAACGGAAATTCTATCCAATGGCGGGAATCATGCTTCCGAAAGGGATAATGAGATGCATCCTCAAGGCCTAGAACATTTGATGAGGCTATTATTGGAACAAAATAAAAAATTGGAAAATAAAATTGATAAAAATAATAAAATATTGGAAAATAAAATAGATGCAAATAGAATAGAACAAAATAAAAAAATGGACGATTTATGTAATGCTTTAAATAATATGGGTAAAAATCAGAATGAAGAGACGATAGAGTTGGAAAAATCGAATAATAACTTTTTTAATAAAAATAGTATAAGTAGTGAAGAAATTATTGAGGTTAATGAAAATAATAATGAAAATTTAATTAAAAATACCGGAAATGACGATACATTAATAAATAATGACAATTTAAATGAAACTATAAAATACAGTTTAAATATTAATGATAGTAGTAATGACCAAATATTAGAAGATAAAATATTGATTGAAGATAAAAATGACTATAATTGTTTAATAAATGAAGATAATACAATTCAAGAAAAAATATTAACTCAAATTAAATAATGATAATGAGGGTACAAATGAAATAATTAATAATAAGCTAATAACCTAGAAGTAGATGCGCCGTAAAAAAAAAAAAAAAAAAAAAAAAAAAAAAAAAAAAAAAAAAATAAGCTAATAAATGATAATTTCAAAAATAAAATAAGTACAAAATTTATAAACAAAATGATGAAACAAAAGAAAATTGAAAAATTATCTGATAACTATAAATTCAAAATAAATGAAAAGAGGGTATCATATGTTGAACTAGAGAAGAAAACTTGTAAAAATTTTTTCTCTTGGAAAAATCCAAAGATTTTGCTCAAGCAAGAAGAGTTTGGAAATAAAATGACAACTAATGGATGTTTAACAAACCCGCAATCACAGAATGTGAAAAAAGATAAGTATAGTAACTGCTCTATTGATTGGAGTAAAATACCTAACCTTAAATATCTCGTTATAAAGGTTATTAATGACAAAATTACTTTTAATAATTTAAGCCCTTTCGTAATTCAGAGATGGATTAGCAAATTCGGCATCAACATTGATGTCAAAAAGATGAAAAGTGACGGATCCCTATTAGTGACGAGCCCTAACGGGGAAATTTCATCGAACATTCTCAAGCAGACGGACTTTTATGAACATAAAATAACGGTGTTTCCTCATAAAGCATTAAATTTCTCTAAGGGGATCTTCTCATGTCCTGAAATAAATGAATTCGGGGATGAGATTATTTTAGAGGAACTTAAAGCTCAGAATGTCGTAGAAATACGAAGATTTTTAACTCGCTCTGTTCCTCGCAGGACGATGTATGTAGCTACTTTCAATAGACCTAGCATTCCCGAGAAGATAAAGGTTGGCTACATATCGGTACCTGTACGCATGTACTTCCCACTTCCTAGACGCTGCTTCAACTGTTGGAGGATGCATCACACCAAGCTAGCATGTGAACAAGAAGCAAGATGCAGGCGATGCAGTGAAGCAAGGCATGAGGGAGACTGTTCCAATCCCGTTAAATGTTGCCAGTGTGGAGGAGATCACGAAACATGGTCGAACAGTTGCGAGGCATATCAGAAGGAGGTAAATATTCTAAGAACGATGAGACTGGAAAATATTCCATATAACCAAGCAAAACAAATGCACTTTACCGTTCACAGACAACAATTCTTTTCTGAGGTCACTCGTAAAAACAGCGAACTTTCTTGTGCAAGTTGCAAAATGTTGTCTGCTAGACTTACAAACCTAGAAAAATTGCTAGAATCCATAAGTCACCGTTTTATGAACTCAGGAACTGACGGAAGATTGCTAAGTCCGATATTGGAGATGGAGTGCAATGGAATTGATTCTACAGTTCCCAGTCATACTAGTAGAGATCACACTACATCATCTGATTCTAAAGAAGATAAGATAGATGACGGGAACACAATGGAACTGACAAATAAAGATGGTTCAAAGAACGCAGGAAGAGGAAGACGAAGTCGAGGTCGCACCATTACTAAGAAGTGCTTGGGAGAAGAGGCTGCTGGATTCTCAAGCGACATCAGCGGGCAGGTCTGTATGGAAACGTCAGCTAATCCTAGTAATCCTACTAAAACACACACTACACTACCTAAACAAACAAAAGAGTCTGTAACAACAAAAGGTATAAACTTAAAAAAAATACCCTTACCCAAAACTAAGCAGTAACATGACTGTTGCTCAGTGGAATATGAATGGTTTTTACAGGCACGTAGATGACTTGAAGTGTTTGTTAATTAAGGAATCATTTCAAATCATTGGCCTTCAAGAAACCCATCTACTCCCAAACAAGCCAGCCTCTTTTCAAGGATTTAATATGTACAGGAGAGATTACTCTCTCGGAGGCAAAGCTTCAGGTGGTGTTGCTGTTTTAGTTAGAAATACCATTCATAGCAGCATCATACCAATACAGACTAGAGTTCAAGCAGTAGCTGTTACAGTGTACGCCCCATTTTGTATGTCAGTGTGTTCGCTCTACCTTCCACCAAGCGAGCCAATAGACTCACATGACCTTGAAGACTTACTTACACAACTTCCGACTCCACTCTTACTTTTATCAGATGTTAACGCACTCAGTCCTATGTGGCACGCACCGATATATAATACTAGAGGACTACAAATCCAAACTGTACTGGACAAATTTGACCTAATACCTCTTAACACGACTTCACCGACACATCTTTGCTCGCGAACAGGTACGTTATCACACATAGATATTTCTGTCTGCACTCCTGACATCTACACTCAATTTGAATGGAAAGTTTGTGACGATTTTTATGGCAGTGATCATTCACCGATAATCATTTCCGTTCAGTCAAACAATGGCCCTACTTTTACTACTACAAGCAGATACAATGTGAACAAAGCAAATTGGCCATTATTTAAAGATGAAATTTCACTAGCCATTAGTCGATCGAGTGTAGCTACTATAAATCAATTTAATAATTTAGTAATCAATTGTGCAGACATTACTATACCGAAGACAGCTCCCAAATACAGTAAAACCCCGGCTCCTTGGTGGAATGAAGAGTGTAAAAAATCTGTATTAGAACGAAAAAGGGCACTTCGACTGTTTCGTAGGAACCCTTCAGAAATTAATCTCATAAATTATAAAAAGAAGAAAGCTAGAGCACAGTGGGTAATCAAGAGCAGTAAACGTCAATCTTGGAAAGACTTTTTAACAGAACTAAATGTAAATACTCCAGCACACACAATATGGACAACAATAAACAGAATACTGCACCGAAGATACAAACAACCCATTACTGCACTACAGTACAACAACTCACTGACAACTGATGTTCCTCTGATGTGTAATTTGCTGGGCTCACATTTCAGTAAAGTTTCTAGTTCCCAAAATTACACTGATGAGTTTCAACAGTACAAAGACTCAAGAGAAACTATACCTTTACTCATCAATACCGATTACAACCACCCTCTAAACGACTTATTTACATACCATGAACTTTAACTTGCACTGACTAACTTACCCAATACTGCTCCAGGGAAAGACCTAATATGTTACCAAATGCTAAAGAACTTACCAGACTGTGCTCTTAGCGCTCTTCTAACTATTTTCAATACAATTTATGAATCCGGAACCTACCCTGATTCTTGGAGGGAATCTATTGTGATACCTATTTTAAAACAAGGGAAAGATGCAACCTCCCCATCAAGTTTTCGCCCTGTTTCTTTGACCAGCTGTGTCTGCAAACTATTTGAGAAAATGCTTACTAGAAGGTTACAGTGGTTTTTGGATAAATTTGAGCTACTATCGCCTTTTCAATGTGGTTTCAGGAAACAGCATTCTACCACACACCACTTAACCAGACTAGAAAATGACATTCTCAATGCATTTTTAAATAAGAATTTCCTTGTTGCTGTAGCCTTAGATGTGGAAAAGGCATATGACACAGTTTGGAGGCGATTAATTCTAACCAAATTAACTGAATGGGGAATACAGGGAAACATGCTGAGGTTTATATATAATTACCTGCACAATAGATCCTTCCAGGTCAGGATTGGATCGGAATTGTCTGAGGGGTTCTTACAAGAAAATGGTGTTCCACAAGGGGGAGTTCTCAGTACCACGCTCTTCAATAAAGCAATGAACTCTGTCTGTGAGTTCATACCTCAGGACGTGAGTTATTGTTTATTTGCAGACGATGTATTAATTTATCATGCCTCGTGCAATTATGAAACAGCCTGCAATAAAATACAGCTAGCATTGGAGAAATTACACCATTGGGAGAACAATACAGGGTTCAGGTTTTCAAATGAAAAGTCTAGATCTATTGTGTTCACAAAGAAAAGACGCTGTGAAGATCCTAACCTCGTTTTACACAACTCTACTATACATAACACCGACAACATCAAAATTCTAGGGCTGACATTTGATAAGAAGCTAACTTGGATTCCCCACTTAAAAGATCTTGTCCTTAGATGCAAGAGATCATTGAATCTACTAAGAATTCTAAGCAACACTAAGTGGGGAGCGGACAGATGCTCTATGCTCAAGTTTTACCGTGCCTATACCAGGTCAATACTGGACTACGGCTGTGTAGCATACTCATCGGCCCGCGACAGTGCTCTTAAAATGTTAGACCCTATCCACAATACAGGACTTCGCCTGGCAACGGGAGCGTTCAGGTCTACTCCAATAAGCAGTATTTATGTAGAAGCAGGGGAATTACCATTAGCATACAGAAGGAAGACGTTATGCATAAAGTACGTCCTAAAACATAAATGTTTGAATTTCGCCTGCACGAATACGGTTCTCAATAACCCCTTCTACAATAAATATATGCAAGAGTGTACTAGACCAAGACCTCTCATTGTCAGGTATGACGAATACATCAAGGACATACCTACTACCAATACATCATTACTTACGAAGACATTACTCGAAATACCCCCTTGGCAAATACGAAATTTAACAATAGACACAACATTGACGAACTACAAAAAATCCGACGAGACATCAAGACATGTTTACAAATCATGTTTCCAAGAAATACTTAACGGGAACCCTGACAGCCTCTTTTCTTTCAGTGATGGCTCTCGGACTGAGGTAGGAACTGGTGCTGCTGCAATAATCGAAGGAAAGGTTTTCCAACAGAAACTAGCAACAGTATCTAGTTCATATTCTGCTGAGTTGCAGGCAATGTTGTTAGCTTTGTACAATATAAAGGATACTCAAAAGAAAAAAGTGATTTTGTTTACAGACTCTTTGAGCTCACTACAAACGATACATAATACATTCAATGCACACCCTTTGGCAACCAAAATTTTAAATGAAATTATTCGATTACAAAATTTAAACAAACATGTAACACTGGTATGGCTACCGGGGCACGTAGACATTAAACAAAGCACTGACGTTGACATACAAGCCAAATTGGCAACCACACTACAGAACATAACAACAAGTGAAACAATTTACGAGGACCTAACGACATATTATAGCAACCAAATACTTATTCAGTGGCAGACAGCATGGCACAACACTAACGACAATAAACTACGACTGATTAAACAAACAGTGGCAGAATGGCCATCCAGCAGAAGAGGAAACCGGAGAGAAGAGGTAGTTCTAACTCGACTCCGAATTGGCCATTCTCTCCTTACTCACGGACACCTAATGACTAGACAAGACGCACCAACATGTAGACAATGTAACCAACTCTTAACTATAAGACATATACTTACAGACTGTCGAAGAAGAGAAAAATTAAACATACCCACTGACCTTACAGAACTCTTGTCCGATGGTAGCCATTATTTGAATCAGGTATTTAAATATTTACAAACTATACATATATATCACACAATTTAACGAACTCATGAAAATGTTAACTCTGTCATTTTTTTTTATAACTTCCTTACTTTTATTTTATTTTATTTTTTAATTTATTTTATACTTTTTATTTTATTTTTGGCTTTTAAATCTATTTGATACTTTTTCTGAAATTATATTTATTTCCTTTATGTTATGATTATGCATTATAATTTATTTCATAATATTATCTTTTTGTTCAAAGCTGACGTTTCCATATAGACTTACTACTTTGCTAGTCGCCTCCGTTGCGATCAAGCAATAAATAAATAAATGAAAAGAGTTATAATAAAAGAAGTGGAAATATACCAATGAAGAAACTAATTAGAACTATTAATAATAATAATAATTTAAAGATTTTGAATGTCAAATTTGGAAATAAAATAAAAATTCTTTATAAATATAAAAGACAACTTGGAATAGAAAAAATTTCAAAGCTAAATCGGCCTTCAAGGAAAAGAATAAAACATTTTTATAGAAAGAAATTGGACAACTGCAAAATAAAGTATTAAGGACCAGGCATAAATTCAAGGCAATTGTTAAACTTAGTTTTAGATTAGTGAGTTTTTATAAAAATTATTAGTTTAGCATTTTTTTTAAGAAAATAAGATTTATATTAATATAAGATTTAATTGATAATAATAAGATTTAAAAATTTATCATAAATTTAATAATCAGATTAGTTTAGGATAAGATAGTTTTGATAATGATAATGTTTAAAAATGAACAATGAAAAATGATAATTTAAATTGAGAAATGATAATGAATAAAAATTATGTAACGAAATAAGTTATTGAAAATTTGAATAAAAAACAGGCTTACCAATCTAATTAATAATTCTGTATTCCGAAACTCCAAATTAAAATTTCAATTTTAAATTTATCTTTTATACCGGACTAAAAACATTTTTTTTTAAATTTTTTTTTTTTTTTAGACAGGAGTGCAAATGTAATGATATATTACATTCACGAAAATATTTTTAAATTCAAATAACCATCGATATTTTGAAAAGCCCGCGCAAATCACAAACCATATATACAAATAACATCGTATTATATACGATCAAAATTAATAATATTTTTGGACAATACTGGTATACAATATATCCATATTAAATTTACATTCAGATAACAATAAATTAATTATTTGGTATTGCAAAAAACATAATTGTTATCTTTATATATAATCCGGCAAACTGCGGAAGTTGGAAAAAGGGAAGCCAAGGTTTCTCTCTCGAATGGCGTCACTCTAGTCTCAGCAGTCATAGGGAGAAGGCGTCAGTCTATTCCCCGCATTCATGGAATGAGGAGCTGGGGTCTGTCCTCATTTAATTACAGCAGCCTTGTATTGAGGATAGTCTGTTGATTCTCAGCGTTGGTCGAAGGCAGAGCTCTCCTCCAAGGAATACGGAGTGTATTGAGGTTTTGTTGGAAGCGGATTGATTTAGAGGTAAAAATTGTTTTTTTTGTGGTTGTTAATTATTTTATTATTATTTGTGTGTATTTTAATATTGTTTTGTATTTCGGAATTGTCTAAGAATCAATATTATATCGTTCATTCACTCGGAACTTTGATCCCTGAGATTAAGTTAAATTCATATAATAAATGTAATTACAATTTTTTCATTCTTTTTATTAAAATAATTAATCTTAACAGTTATTGGCGACCCAACGAGGTGCAATCATTTTTTAAAAATAATTAATCATTACATTTATTGGTGACCCAACGTGGCGCAATCATTTTTAAAATATTTAATCATTACAATATATACACAAAAATTTGAACCATCCCCCCCTGAAATCATAAGAGGGACTTGAGAATATGTATTCCATTTTCTATTTCATGTTACTACATATCAAATATTAATAAGCCGCATTAATAAATATTTTAGATTCTAAAAGTAAAAGACGAAAAATATACTGCTGTACGTAAAAAATGGACATATTTACTTTTGCTGGACAAACATCTTCATGCCTACAATTATTTTAGTTTAGATTTTATCTAAGAATTTGTTTGGCTTACTTTTTTAGTTATCGAGAAGTTTTGGAACATTATGCTGGAGTTTCGTACGGAAACACTGTCTTTGGGCAATACGTTCTAGTTCCCCTGCAACAGCGGCACAGTGTTCGATACAAGAAATTGATTTGGAGTGAACTAGCAGCTGTTCTCAGGCTCCTTCGTACACCAAACAATGAGGTTTGTTATCTTTACATATGTCATGTACATGTTTAATCTACGCCCCTTATTTAATGCAGTACAGTACGGCTAGCAGTTGTGTAGAAAAGTTAAATATCATGGTTGGCTTCTGAGAATGCCAATACACAATATTTGTTTGTGTCTGATTTCAAAAAACTGTTTTTGTTTTTTTTTCAAAAACAACTAAAATGTGAGTAATTTGTATATTTTTTGGGTGCAGAGATTAAGAAAAGCTTTAAAAAAATACCTCATTTATGAAAATTGTTGAAGTATTGAGGAAGTTATGGCATACCCACAATAAAAAGCCCTTGATAAATTATAACATATGTAGATTCTCAGACCCTAACCAGCGTCTCATGTTAACGGTTTTGTATTTTGTTATGTTATTATATTTATTTTGATGTATATTCTGTGGATTGAATGGCTCAGGAGTGCTAATATCCGTTGATGAGCAAGCTTCATATAATTTGTTAGAGGACAGTGAAGAAATGCTTTTTTTTTTTACCTTAAAGATACTATTTCAGCAGTACTTTGTTTCCTTGTTCTTCAGTTCTTTCAACCAGTATTTTTTCAGCTGTTTCAATTTTTATTCTACCAGTGCGGTACTTATTACACTTAATTTTGTTGCAGGTAGACATAAGTGACTATTTGCTACCGTGTGAATCTGATTTCAACCTTTTGAGGACTTATCTTCATGCTCTAGGAACTGGTAAGCTCGAATATCTGTAGGTACATCGTATTAATTACAAATTCTTGACAATCAATAGTTCAATTGAATCAGCCCTTCCAGAACCTCAGCAATTTCACAAAATTAAATTTTTGCAAGAACAAAGAAAAAAATGTTCAGGCATCTTGGAGGTTGCTATCTCGTAAAGATTAAAAAGAGACGGAAAACTGTCAAAAGAATAAGAACCGTGTTGTACTGAGCATTAGAGCTGGTTTGTGTCTCCTAATACTAATTAATGATGAAGCCTACAAAAGACAAATAGTTAGGAAAAAACTGGCCAAAACCTTTACTGCTGCCTTTTCTTTAAATCCAGAGCCAGTTTTCAAATATCTAACCTCATCTCCAGTGCTCTAAGAGGTGTCTAAGGTTGTCCTTTCCTGACAAATATTTTTCAGAAATACACCTGTACGGCGCTAATACCCAAGATTTGTTGATGCGCCGTAAAAAAAAAAAAAAAAAACACCTGTAATCAAATTTGATCATAATTGGAGCTTTTTGGAGATGTTAAAAAACAATCTTGCCTCGAAGTGCCTAAGAAATTACATAAACACACATAGATATTCCCCTCAGATGTGTTACTTAAATATTAATTTTTACAATATTAAAAAAGATGAATTGGTTTGTAAATATAGGTAAAATTCGGGAGGCTTGGTGTCCTATCCTGTATAGGGTTGCTGTACATCATGTTGCTACTTATGCCAAATCCAACACCGACAAAATAGCAAATGCTCTCACTTCGATGATAAACTCATTAGGAAATCAGGTAAATTCATACAATTCTATGATATTCTTTCTTAGACAAAGGAAATAGTTGTTATGTAATTTTTTTTTTTTTGCTTTGACTTTAGGAATTGAAGTGCCTTCTCCAGAATTACAGCAATGAATATTTGGCCTAGGAGACAGTTCCTACGGCAAAATGAGAATTTACTTTTTGTATATAATTGTAAATATTCTTTTGAAATAAATTGTCCTTTTTTATATAAAATAAATTAAAAAATATTTAAAAGAAAAAATGTGTTAATAAGCAAATCACATGTTATTTTTAATAAAGAAACATTAACTGTTCAATGAAAAATCTTTATCCCTTTTCGGATGCACAATCAAAAATGTCTAAGGCATGGATCCCCTCCCCTCCCCTCCCTTAATTAGTTTTATAGTGTTTCAACATCTGGGCTTTCAGTGCCAGGCTATCTACAGGTTGCCACCTTTTATAATGCCATCAGCACGTGGACGATCATCTTTTCAGGTACTGTCCACGCCCGATGTTGCTTAACTTCTGTGATCAACGGAAACCAATGTGGCTATGGTCTTAGCCCCCCGCCCCTTAAGGTTTATGAAATTGTATTAAAATCCTCTATAATACGTGGTTTGTCCGGAAAATACGTATAAAAGTGGAGTAATAACTTTATTTTACAAATATTCAGGTATTTCAATATGGTCTCCTTCAAACAGGAAGAAGTCGCAAGGCGCTAAATCTGGTGAATAAGGCGGGTGATCGGTTACGGTGATTGAGCTTTGGGCCAAAATCTCACGCACAATGAGAGAGGTGTGAGCAGGCGCGTTGTCGTAATGAAGGATCCACCTGCCCCATTGTGCCAAATCCGGTCGAACTCGGGCCACACGAGCTCTGAGACGACGCAAAACTTCAACATAAAAATGCCCGTTCACTGTCTGGGTGGGAGGAACAAATTCCCGGTGAGCAATGCCCTGAGAATCAAAGAAAACAATCAACATTGTTTTCACATCGGATCTTGATTTTCGCGACTTTTCTCGGTTCCCCTGCTTGCTTCCACTCCATGCTCTGAGATTTCAGCTCCACATCGAATTCTTTGAACCATGACTCATCTCCAGTGATGACCCGGTTGAGAAAGTCCCCCGTTTCCTCTGCTTCCAACCAATCCTTGCTTTCTGTTCTGGAGTCAAGAGCTTCGGAACGATTTTCACGCACAATTTTTTCATCTCAAGTTTTTCTGTCAGAATTTCGTGGATGATTGTTTTGGGGATTGACAGTTCCTCAGCTATCATTCTAACTCAATCAATCGACAGTCTTTAAGAACACACCCATAAATTCGCTCAACATTTTCCTCAGAACTCGATGTGGCGGGGCGTCCTGAGCGTTGGTCATCTTTCACATCTTCTTGTCCTTCCCGAAACCTTTTCAACCACTTGTTGACGGTTGGTTCCTTCAGAGAATTGTCTCCGTAAACATCTTGCAAACACTCAAAAATCTCACGACCATTCTTACCTAGCTTTGCAAGAAACTTGATGTTGATGCGCTGTTCCTCAATCAGAGAAAGCTCCATGCCGACGGCAGGTGAAAAATGGGTTCTTTCAACAAGCACACGTAAATCCTACTTAACTCGCAGAGCACTCCGGCACGAACTGAGCATTGAGTGGATTGCATAGAGAGAGGGAACCACCGGGCGCCCCTCCACAACGCCCCGAATTTTTTATACGTATTTTCCGGACAAACCACGTATGTTTGAACCTCAACTTCTGTGGATATATTAATTGTAATTAAGCAGGGAATATAAAAAGCATAACTTTCACATTTTTAACTGTAAAATGTGTTAGTATGAGCAGTGACTGGTGGTGTTAGTGGTTTTGGTCTTGGGTATTGCTTGTGGAGTCTATTATCAATGCATTAATAGATTTTATTACTATGTTGATAACAGGATTATAAATATTTATTTAAGTGAGATCTGCTACATCCTGAAATAGCTCACCAACAGTAAACGATCTCAATAAAATCCTTTTAAAATTTGTGTACAGTTTATTTTCCTGGTCAAAAGAGGAAAAGGCTATAAAAGAGAAAATAAATAATTTTGAGAGGTTTGAGTATTATAATAAAAGTGGTAGACTTGTTTTATTGCATATAACGATTAGAAGTAATCAAAGAATTGATCCAGAAAACATCATTCATACCAACAAAATAAAACAGTGATACAAACCATAAAAGAAAAAAAATAATGAATTTAGCAAAGTTTCAGTATATTCGCCTTCATGCGTTGGTAATTTATCTAAAATTACACAGAAACTATTTACAATATAATTAGATGAAGGGAACCATTCAACTTTTCCCCAATAATTTTTAATTCATGATATAATGAAACAGTACACTTGAGGAACGTATTCTAATTAAACTATGATATTCTTTAATGTTACAGTACAAGACTAAATTTTTAAGAATAATTAACACAATCAAGAAAAATACATCCCATACTACATCACAATAAAAAATAAATTACTTTAAAAAAGCAAGCTTATGTACTTCAACAAACGCAAATGGTAAAAAATATATGCATTCTACAAAACATCAGGAAATAATGCCCAAGAGATGTTAGCTTACAGAATTCTCTATATTTTGTGCACATTGCACAAAACATTATGAACACTCCTTCGTAAATATTTCATGCTTTTAGACTATCATTGGAACAATATAAATAGACTCAACTTTACGCTAACAGTCAGAGCATTTAGTTTAAAACAGTATACATTACAGTACTTATTCATAACAAGTAATAACAGCCATAGAATATAAAGCCAAACCCTCTAAAAGTGCTGTAAATCTTATTATTACTCCCAAGAAGAGGAATGCTCCTTTCGACTGCTTTCTCCCCCCCCCCAAAATTCTATATCCAAACACAAATGTTTATCTTGAAGCAAAAAACAAATAAAACTACAAAAATAAGGCCAACAAATAATAAAAGAAGCTGTTAGGTTTTGAAAAATTACTTTATATGTAATTTAGAGTCAAATTTAGAATGAAAAGTAAGATTTCCCTTCCCGAGGGCTGTAATTTGGAACATATTCATTTTAATAAAAATAGTTATCACTGTGTTGACTATTTTTTTGCGAGAGCTAATCCTAACGTGACTAGACCTCCTAGAGCTAAAACTGCTCCACCGGCCAGCGCCATTCCTATATAGCCATCTGAAACAAAAACCATATCTCATGAGTAATTTCTGAAATGAAAAATATTATTATCACACCTCAGAAGATATCACTAGAAACATCAGTATAGCAATTGTTATTAACATGTTGACTGCAGGAGGGCTAAACCCCAAATCACCCAAAAAATTGTAATTTTTTCCCCCATTTTATGATTTTATTCGTTTTGTTATTGAAAAAAAAAAGGAAATCCGATGGCCGTGAGGGTTAAGGCATGAGCACTTAACACTCCGTGCCAAAGGTCATGGGTTGGATTCCCACTAGGGGTGGTGGCCTTTCTTTCGAAAAAAGAAAAGGCATCACCCCTATCCTGACTAGAAAAGGGTGGTAACCTATAGATAACCCCTCCTAAAATTCGTAGTTAATAATAAATGGACGTTAAAATTTAAATTTATAAAAAAAAATAACTTAACCATGCAAATTCTGGATAATTTCCTTCAGAACAATGTTTTTTTACCATGACCTACATGTGACGAAGGAACTCCTGCAAAAATTCACAGAAATGACTGAGCCCAGAAGGATTCCAGAAGAGAAGGCACTCAAAACATTCCCTGAGACGACGGAGGAACGAATAAACCAACCTGGAGGTTTGTAGCTGAACCCCAAAACTTTTTAACTTTTTTCTCCCAGCTTAAAAGGTAGCCCCCATGACCAGGGCCGTCACATGGGGGGACTGCCGGGTACAGTTGTCCCGGGCCTCGCTAATTAGAAAGAAATGTATAGGTTATGAGCGTGTAAAAAGAATAGGGTTTAGAAATATAGACGGGCATAGCCTGTATTTATTGCAATGGGATCTATATTTTTTTATAATGTACATAAACGACAAAACAAGTGCAGTCCCAGAATACTATATATCATTAGAAGTCGTAATAAAACTACAAGTACCGAAAGTGACCTTTGCTGCACCGATTGTCGGCTTTTATTCTCATTTCGCTCAAAACTCAAGATGAAAATAATTTTAAAATGTCCAAAGTCCTAGAATTTTCAGTCTGGCTCTGAGAAGTGGGGGCCCGGCTCTGAGAGGGGGGCCCGTGATTTGGTCCTGGGCCCGGTTTTGAGATGTGGCGGCCCTGCCCATGACGCACATGCGGCGTCATGACGCAGTCAAGGTGTTAATGTTTATATTGACAAACATCACATAACAAAGCCTGAAGAGTAATTTTATCTGAAAATATGGTTTTGAGCTTTTCTGCTCTATACTGGACCATCACTTATTCTGACATCACTGACTGAATGAAATCTAAAATTCTCCATTTCTTGTTGTGTAATAAACTACAGGTTAGAAACATCCAAAGTGTGATGTAAAAACATTTAGGTATTATAAGTTTAGGTTTAGAACTTAAGGCTTTTGCAACGTAAATGTTGATATACGCTGTTTAAAACGTTCAATTTTTCTTATTTATATAAACTTACAGTTGTCCTGATTCTTTCACTAAGTTCCAAATTTATGCGAACTAAGATATATAAATATTGGTTACTTTGGAAAAATGTAAATATTAAATTAAATTAAAAGAAATTAGTACTTTTGGACTTTCTGCACATTTTTTTAAATATATCAATAATGGTTTTGAAATTGTAAGTAGAAGGGAACCACTGGAAACGTCCCCAGAGCACGTCTTCTGGTGAGCTGATATATCGGCTTATAGTCTACATGTCACATCTTCAGATAAGCTGATATACTAGCTAAGCCCAAGGGCACATCTGAAGAGCTGATGTACTAGGTAAGTTCCCAGGGCACGTCTTCTGGCAACCTGATTTATCAGCTCATAGTCTACATGTCACATCTTCAGGCGAGCTGATATATCAGCTCACAGTCCTCAGGACACGTCTTCTGGCGAGCTGATATATCAGGCCACGAGAGCTTTGAGGAGCAGATACTGTAAAGAGATCAAATTCTTGACCATACACCACACTAGGGAGAGAGAGTGTGGTCAGAGTTATGCTCCAGCTGCCTGATTTTCTTCTATGCAGGTACCCATTAGTAAATTAATTAAAGGCTGGGTTGGCCAAGGGATGGTCTGGGACCCCGAATCCAACTCAGACGCCAGAAGATAAAATCTTTGGTGTGCTCGAGTTTTGAACTCAGGTCCTCCAGCATATTAGTCCAGTGCAGAGCTAACCTCACCCCTTAATATCTAATATAGATTGATAAATATTTACCTTTCTCCATTCTTTTTCGAATAGTTGCATCTAAACCCTGTACTTGCAGATTTGCAGGTTCCAAGCTCAAGAAAGCTTTGGTATACTGGAGGGCTTTGCTGTATTCCTGGGAACAAATGCCAGCCAAAAAACAATCTCAGAATTTGTCAGGAAAAAGAATATAAATATAATTTCTTTTATATTGGTTAATCATGCGTTTAACGAATAATAAAAAATGTTGCAGTTGTTGATACCTTCCTTATTTTATCCTAGGTTTTTGGATATACTAAAGCCTTAATAATGGTGTTTAACTATCAGTTATATAGTTCAGTACTTATTGGTGTAAATACAGATATTATCATTGGTGGCATTGTGTTAGAATGTGTTTCACGCTTAATTCAATGTTGACATGAATGTGTGTGTATGTACATGGATGTATGTTATATACATATAAGTTGTACATATTGTAAATATATTGTTTCTTAAACTAGTGAACAATTGTAAACATAGAAAAAGAGCTAAACATTATTACCTATTTTTTTATATATATCTAATAGGGAGTTGAACTATGGTTGTATTCTCCCCTCCTATGTATCCATGAGTTATAGATCAATACAGTACTATTTACATGTTGTTCTCTGTACAGATTGTAACTTTCAATAAAGATAAAGTTAAAAAAAAAATGCAATGTTACTTATTTTGCATCTAGTCATTAAGTACTTGTGGGTTTTTTGAGTGCGTCCAATTCTAAGTTTTGTGAGAACTTTTTCTTTTCTTTGATTTTGCCTGTGGTGTTCTGTTTTACGTCCCTATATTATGTTCCGTGGACCTTGGATTCTCATATGAGAGACACAGGCTCGAATTTCACCTGCCATTTGCTAAACTGTCTTCATCTTGATTTATTTTTTGGTTAGTGCATTGATTCGTGTATTAATTTGTTAAAACAAGTCGTAACCTGCATAACAGTGAAGTTCAGTGCTTAATAACTTTTTTCCTAGTTCAGAGTGACTTTTTTGTTTTAACGGATTCATGTTTAGTGCATCAAAATACGTAACTGTGCAAAATTTAAAGAAAATCTGCGAGGAGGCCCTTAAACTTAAAAATTACCATAAACATAGTGCTAAAAGGGCTTGCAAACAAATGTTCACGTTTTTGTTCTTATTTAAATTGAAATGAATAAGTAGTGATGTTTTACGAATTTCGGAGTTGCTCAGAATTACCTAATTTCCAAAGGTTGGATGGTTAAGTCTTTGTTTAATGGCAGCCAATGAATTGTTGTGTGTAGTGATTATTATGAAAGATTCAATTGAGTTGTATGGCTTTAGGATGTTGAGTGTAGATGTTCTGTAATACTATATGTGGACTAAGTGAATATACAGATGATAATATTTGTATCGTGTGATATACCTTACTCAGGGCAATAAATATTACTAGATTCAGTCTGTTGTAGAGTACAGAGAGATTTTAAAATCATTTAAAAAAAAGAACAATGTGGACATACAAAATAAATGTAATTTAAACAAACCTTGAGTTTGGCATAGCCTATAGCTAAATAATAAACACAATCTCTCCTTGTTTGCTCCTTATCCTCGTTAAAAATTGTTTCCAACAGACAAATTCCTTTTCTTATATCAGCTGCATACCGGCTTCGAACCAAACACCAGGCATAGTTAAATGTTGCCTCTGTTGTGACGGAGTTTGTTTCTAAAAGCTGGTTATAGACTGCTTCAAATTTCTATAAATAATAGAATTTTGTATAACTATCATTACAATATTATTAATGAATCAAATAATCCATAAGGTATGTTCAAAGTAAGAAATTCACATGAAGTTAAAATAAAAATACCAGTTCCCAATAGAAGAGGGCAAATTCAATCAACTGAGCTACAATAATGACAATATTTAAGTTATCTTCACATGATTAAACATTAACAAAATAAGGATCAAGGACAAGCAAATTCACAGAGTATTATCATCAAGTGAGTCATACTGAACAAATCAAATCTTCTATTTAAAAAAACACATTGTTAACTAAACCATATAATATATCACTAAGAAATATTACATTTCTTTAGTTATTTAAAAAAAAAAAAAAAATCTTTCAGCTCTTGAGAATAAAATATGGAGTTGACAAAAACTAACAGCCACAGATTTTTTTGATAACAGGTTATAATACTGTCGTTACCTATTTTATGAGAAAGAAACTAACATCGCGAATACTGACCTATGTTAATTCAAACAATTAATTAAATTAAAATTGCATCTTATGGTATGAATTAATAATACGTTATTATTAAGTTGAGTAATGTTATGTCATTTAGGGAATTCCTATGTAATAAATAGCACTTGATTTATGTTAAATCTCTACAATGTTTACCAAAGAACAAACTACTTGCCTTTAATTCCTCTGGAGAACCAACTTCATCTAATATTTCCTCCATTACTACTAATTGCAACTTACGAACCTATGCTTGTCATGTCAAAGATGATAAACTTTAGTTCATACCATCCACCACCTTACACAGCGCTAGCATCAATTACTAATATGATCTTACAAGAAATTATATATATATATATATATATATATATATATATATATATATATATATATATATATATATATATATATATAATGTAGAATTTAGTATTAAAACTATTAATAAATATTCATTTAAAATTACGGTAAATGTCAAGGAGCGTGGTCTCCACGCCGATTCTTTTGAAACTTTGCACTATAACGTATTTTGATGCACTAAACACGAATCCGTTAAAAAAAAAGGTCGCTTTTCACTAGGAAAGAAGTTATGAAACACTAAAGTTCACTGTTATGGAGGTTATAAAAGACGGGTTAACGGCGAATTTGTAAACACGCGCATGCGCAATAGTCCTTAATGACGAAGTGTAATTGAAATTTAGACTCACCTTGTGGTAGCTGACTTGGTCGTAAATTGTCGCTTTTGGGCATATTCGCTGTGCATTTCCGCTCGCTCCGCTCGCTCAAGAAAACATCAAAACCCCTAGTCAATCCAACTCGCAGAAATGAAAAGAATTCTATGGCCCAAAAGTCGTCCAAGGCAGTCTTCCCTAACCTTCATAACAGTGAACTTAAATGTTTCATAACTTCTTTCCTAGTGAAAAGCGACCTTTTTTTTTAACGGATTCGTGTTTAGTGCATCAAAATACGTAATAGTGCAAAGTTTCAAAAGAATCGGTGTGGAGACCACGCTCCTTGACATTTACCAAAATTACTTATACTCTAATACAGTCAAAATTAATGAGTGTTCAAAGATGGCTGTGCCCTCCCCCTTTGAGGGATGAACAATAATTGCTTCACGGGGAATAAAGGTTGCATGGGCGTATATAAGGGGGGCTGAGGGGGCTGCAGCCCCCCCCCCCGAAATTTTGATTTGATGGTAAAAACTTGTCGTAAAACCCCTAAAAATAAATTAAATAAGATCACTTAGTGTTATAATATTTGTAACAGCTGTTTTATATTTCATTGTTTACAGCTGTTTTCTATTTCATTGTTTACTTTTGTTTATTCTATTCATTCAGTCTAATATGTAGTATTATTCTAAGTTCAATAAAGCCTAGTTTCAGGTTATTCTTTTCTCTTCTATAACAATTTAATGAACTTAGTTTTTGTTTTGGAATGGATGGTATTCTACGCCCTGAAAGATTCAGTATCAATCCTAATGAAGATGGAGCTCCACAAGAATGGAAACATTGGTTTCGTACATTCCAGAACTTTATTACTAGTGCTGATGTTCGTGAATGTGATAGACTCAAAGTGTTAACTAACTTTATTTCTCCTTCAGTCTATGAATATGTGAGTGAATGTGGAACATATAATGATGCTGTTGCAATTTTAAAAAGTTTATATATTAAACCAATCAATGAAATATTTGTTCGACATAAGCTCAAGACTCGACGCCAGGAACCTGGGGAAACTATTGACAGGTACGTCGAATCTCTTAAACGTTTGGCTAAAGATTGTAATTTTAAAGCTGTTAGTGCTGAAATTAACAGAGATGAATCTGTTAGAGATGCATTTATAGATGGGTTGCGGTCATCCCATATTCGTCAGAGATTATTGGAAAATCACACTTTAACCCTAGAAGAAACAGTTACTCAAGCAAGATCGTTGGAGCTCGCGGAACATCAATCCCAGGAATATTTGACTCCATCGACCATCAATACAGTCTCAATGAAGAAGGAATCGGATCCAAGCCACAGCGAAGAAGACTCTCGACCAGCTCCTCAATCAATCTCATCAGTCAGTCCAAAGTGCTACTTTTGCGGTTTCCAGAAACACAGTAGATCCATCTGCCCAGCCAGGGAGGCTATCTGTAGAAGCTGTGGGATCAAGGGTCACTACCCGAAGGTATGTAGAAATAAGGATAAATATTCAGTATCACCCCGGCGTCCAACAAATTCCACTAATTGTTTAGCATCTCTACCTTCAAATCTAAGAAAAGCTGTTGTTACTGTCAAGATTAATGGCTCAAATGCTCATGGTTTGATAGACACAGGTAGCACTGGTACTTTCATTAGTCATTCCACTGTCTCAAAACTTAAAATTCCTGTGATTCCATGTAAAGTAGAAGATGTTGCTATGGCATCAACCTCCTTGAAATCCCAAATTAAGGGTCAATGTAGGATAAACCTTCAGTTACAGGATTATGAATACAATGGTGTAACAGTTAGCATCCTTAGAGATCTTTGTACGGACATCATAATAGGTCATGACATCCTAAATAGACATTCTTCAATTCAGGTAACATTTGGAGGAACTGAAGCTCCCTTGAATATTTGTAGTGTTGCAGTTGCTAATGTAGAACCTGCTCAACTGTTTACTAATTTATCTCCTAACTGCAAGCCAATATCAATAAGATCGCGTAGACATTCTGCCCCGGATACGAAATTCATTGAAAATGAAATAAAGAAATTGCTAGAAGATGGCATCATTGAAGAGAGCATTTCACCATGGCGAGCTCAAGTATTGGTTGTGGAATCCCCTAATCACCGGCGTAGGATGGTTGTCGACTACTCCCAGACAATCAACAGGTTCACTGAATTAGATGCATTCCCACTCCCAAGGATAGATGACATTATTAATAGAGTTGCTTCATATAGAGTTTTCAGTTCGATTGACCTCCGCAGTGCGTATCACCAAATTCCTATCACACCTGAGGACAGACCTTATACAGCCTTTGAAGCCTGTGGACGACTATATCAATTCACTCGTATTCCGTTTGGTGTTAGGAATGGAGTTCCGGCTTTTCAAAGAGCCATAATGAACATAGTTGCCGCAGAAAATCTTCAAGGAATTGAGGTATATTTGGACGATGTGACAATCTGTGGTCGTGATCAACAAGAACATGATCAAAATTTAGAAAAATTTCTAAAGGCTGGTGCTAAGTACAATTTAACAATAAATCTACAGAAAAGTGCATTCTCATTAAGCACAATAAAGCTTTTGGGATTTATCATTCGCCACAAAACAATTAGTCCAGATCCTGAACGGTTGCAACCTCTCCGCGAATTGCCAATCCCAGGTACCTCATCTTCTCTCCGTCGAGCTATAGGTATGTTCTCCCATTTTGCCCCATTCATACCAAAGTTTGCTGAGAAAATCCAAGTATTAGTCAGAAGTCCTATACCTCTCAGTTTAGAAGCTGTGAAAACATTTGAGTCCATTAAGCTAGACATTCAAAATGCTGTGGTATCTTCAATCGACAACAACACTCCACTAACTGTTGAAACGGACGCATCTGATTATGCCATTGGAGCCACACTATCTCAAGACAAGAAACCGGTTGCCTTTTTCTCAAGATCTCTCACCAAGGCCGAACAGCTTCATTCGTCTATTGAGAAAGAAGCTTATGCGATAGTAGAAGCATTACGGAAGTGGAGACAATATCTTCTCGGTAGGAATTTTCGTCTTATTACCGATCAACGTTCAGTGTCATTCATGTTTGACAGTAATAAACAAGGAAAAATAAAGAATGAAAAAATAATGAGGTGGAGACTGGAACTTTCAAATTATAAATATGAAATAATATACAGACCAGGCAATGAGAACAAAACTGCGGATACATTATCACGAATTTGTTCTTCCATAGAAACTTCTTTCCCAAAGTTGAGAAATCTGCATGAAGTTTTGTGCCATCCAGGAGAAACAGGACTATATCATTGGGTTCGTTGTAAAAATCTCCCTTACTCATTGGAAGAAATACGAAAAGTCATATCAGGATGTCGTATTTGTTCTGAAGTAAAATCAAGATTCCGCAAATTCGAAGGAACTCTTATCAAAGCTACACAACCGTTCGAAAGGATCGTGATGGATTTTAAAGGCCCTTTGCCGTCATCTACAAGAAATCGTTACCTCCTAATAATTGTCGATGAGTATTCACGTTTTCCTTTTGCTTTTCCATGTCATGATATGTCATCCAATACAGTAATCTCGAAGCTTAAAGAACTTTTCTCAATTTTTGGCACACCCGCTTACTTGCACACTGACAGAGGCTCAAGTTTTCTTTCTCAAGAACTCAAATCATTTTTAACTGACATTGGTGTTGCTACGAGTCGAACGACTGCATACAATCCTCAAGGAAATGGACAATGTGAACGCTATGTTGGGATAGTTTGGAAAACTATTGAGCTGGCAGCAAGAAATCAAAATAGTGATATTTCTAGATGGGAGGAGTTTTGTAATCAGGCATTACATTCAATTCGTTCACTCCTCTGCACATCAACAAATACAACACCCCATGAACGTATGTTTAATTTCTCTCGCCGGTCCAGTGTGGGAGTCGGGATGCCAACGTGGCTCATGACCCCTGGTCCAGTCCTTATGAGAAGACATATTCGCTCAAAATATGACCCTCATGTCGATGAAGTATATTTATTGGAAGGGAACCCAGAATATTCATATGTTAGATTGCCTGACGGAAGGGAGACTACTGTGTCTACTAGACACCTTGCACCAATAGGCGAGACAGAAAGTATTCCCGAAAATCACTGCAACCATGAACAAATTGAAACATCAATTCGTGACATGGATGTCACAGGTCACCCAAAACCTTCCCCACAAAAAGACGCTCTTAAAGAAAATAAAAGTGTCTCTGAGAGTGTACCAGACGTGCCAAACACAACTGAATTCAATCCTCAACATCAACCAAATCCAGCAGTTCAACAATCATTAAGAAGAAGTACCCGTGAACGGCATCTCCCCGCATACTTGAAAGACTTCACTACCTAGGAGGGATGAATGTTATAATATTTGTAACAGCTGTTTTATATTTCATTGTTTACGGCTGTTTTCTATTTCATTGTTTACTTTTGTTTATTCTATTCATTCAGTCTAATATGTAGTATTATTCTAAGTTCAATAAAGCCTAGTTTCAGGTTATTCTTTTCTCTTCTATAACACTTAGTTAAAAAAAAAAAAATTCTTTTATGTGTAATAACGTTTTAGTTGCCTAAAACTATTCCAAGCTCTAAATTTTTAGTATTCCATATCCCGGAAATGGTCTCAGCCCCCCCCCGAAATTTTCCCAGCCCCTCCCGAAATTATTTTATGGCCGGGGTGACTATTGTCCATGGGGTGAGAATTGTCAAAAGCTAGGAATTTTCAAATTTGGCAGTAAACTTTTCCCTATAGATTTTTTTGGCTGTTTTTGGTACATAAAATGTAGCCTACATATTTATGGACAAACCTCCGTAGGTTTAATTATTTTTTTCCTCAATTTTCAAAAAGAAAAAAATTGTGAAAATTTCACAGTTTTGTGAAACTTTTGGTATGTTGGAAAACGTCTTACACAGAACCTCTCAGTTTGGTCTGACAGGTCTTCCTGTTCATTTGGGTGCTCGGCAGACACCTCACGCGCGAGCAGGTAAGCCTAGATTGTATATTTTGAGGTTTACATAGAAGTTATTACATTTTACCCAAACCCTTGTCATTTTGGAGTCACTTATATGGTGACAATTGTCACAACTTTGAGGTGACACTGTATTCTCTTCAAATGTTTACCACCTAACTCTACCCACATTGGCCAACCAATGGATTCAAAAAGGGGCACAGTGCCAAAAGCTGATTTATGTAATATCAACCAATTTACAAATTTATCAAAAGAGATGACGAAATTTACGAAGACGTAGTCGTGATAAAATTCCTTAAAAAAAACCTTCAAAGGTTCATAATCCCTGAAAACCCAGAAACATCCACTGTCCTGAAATCGGATATATTTCGTAAACTAACTCCACCCAAGAGAGAGAGAAGAGGGTGGTTAACCTTTAATAAGGAGGACTTCGGAGGGATAGTGATTTCTTAATTTTTCTTCCATAAATTTTGATTTCATACCTATGTTAAATTATTAAGCTTTAATGAAATATTGCAATACTCTTTAAATTGTGCCTATTATCATTAAAAAGGAACTGTTTTTTGAAATAAGGAATTGGTTATTTCCTTAAAAATATAAAAATGTTGATAACATTTTTTTTTTACTAAACGTTTTCTGAATTTAGAGACTTTCCCTTTTTGTCCATAGTCACCCCATTCCTCTGAATCGTCTTCTTCCATTAGAAATACCTGTGACAATAGTGACCCCACTCGCGGGGTGACTATTGTCACGAACATATATTGCTCCCTGGCCAACATATGTTCACCGAAGACTTCAGGGATGAAAAGTGAGATGTTATATCGTACTATACAACCATATTGAAAAGATATGGTCGACCGTTCAGAAGTAGGAAGCGTTGATCGTCGGGGATTCGGTCAATGTTCTTATTTAATAAAACCACATTTTATTGTTAAAATGTATTTTTATTACCGCCAACGTTTCGGCTTGCTCTTTATGCCTTCTTCGGGGCTGTAAAAACATATAACGAACAGGGTGGGATTTACCTAACGGGAAGTTTTGAGGATATGGAAAATGGAATAGGTTGAGGAGATGACAAAATTGACAAAGAAGTCATCTCCTCAACCTATTCCAACATTTTCCTTATCCTCAAAACTTTCCGTTAGGTAAATCCCACCCTGTTCGTTGCCCTGTTCCCACACACCTGTCTAATCCTTCAGCGGACCTGGAAAACCCGTAGGCACGTCCTTTATCTTTACCGCGGTCGTTTCCCTCCGTCCATACTTCCATCTCCACCTCTCCCCACCCCTTCCCTCTCCATCCTCTCCTTTCTAACCTTGGCCCTATCCTTCCAGCCCTCAGAAATGTCCTCTACTTGAAACGGGACAGTTCTCAATCTTCTCCATAGGTAGGTATGTTACTACGCCACTTGTTCTGTTTTTTTTTTTCTCTTGTATACCATACACATGTATATTTATTTAGATTTGTTATTATACTTTATATATATATTCACTTATATATGTTCTCAAATTTCTGTCAATTTATCTATCCTTTTTGTCATTGCTATACCATATCTGTTTTTACAGCCCTGAAGAAGGCTTGTAGAGCAAGCCGATACGTTGGCGGTAATAAAAATAGATTTTAACAATAAAATGTGGTTTTATTAAATAAGAACATTCGACGATCAACGTTTCCTATACAACCATATGAAATACCAGATTTAAAAAGCAACCATGTGATTGTAGCAACTGAAAAACCAAAATTTTGGCAATAGTCACCCCGGTTGACGGTGTATATTCTATGGAAGTGGTGAAGGCATTTCGGATTTTAATGTTCGTTTTTGAAGGAAACTAATAATAAATCCTAAGATATATCATTGATTCCTTTTTCTAAAATACTGTTTATGATATGTCTCCTCCACACAAAATCAAAGGCATTTTTAATGTCTTTAAATACTGCTAGAACCTTTTCCTTTTTATTTAATGCTTCCCTAATATCACTCTCTAGTTTTATTAGACTGTCTTGTGTGCTTTGACCTCTTCTGAGTCCGATTTTCCATTCAGCAACTTTCAAAAAAACCATTGGAGCCTGTTAACAATTATTTTCTCAAATAACTTACACATGGAAGTTTTTAAGGAAATTAATCTGTTGCTAGATACTTGGTCAACTGGCTTATTTTTCTATAGTAAAGGTGTTACGTTCAGCACCAAATTGCTAGTGAAAATTTTTAAGAAAATATTTATCGGAAATGGTGCCGAACATAAGGGTGCCTATTATTGAGGCTAAATATTGAATGTAAAAAAGGATAAAAATTAACTTGTTTATTTTCGAAAACAAAAGAAAAATATCTCCTTGTGGAGCAGATATGGTTAGTGTTGTTAGCAGAAATTAAAAAAATGTAAACTTATGTGCTAATAAAAAAAATAAGGAAAATAACAATTATGTATAGTTGGTGGTCGGGTGAATAGTGGATGCTGAGGGGTTTTTTTTTTTAAAATGGTTATAGTCTGTCTTATCTGTTGGTGATTCTGCGTCTCCGTTGTAGCAGCTGACGCCAAGTTGAAGATGGAGCTTGACGGGGCGTAGAAAAAGGGGCACCTCCAGATGGTGTATGCAGCAAGGGTAGCAGTAAGGTGCTTTTAAGGGCCTCAAGGCTGTACTGTCTTAGGACGGGCAGCTCGCAAATCGGCGTTTTTCTTGTGACGAGCCCGTAAGGTGCTGCCCTCACTCGAAGATTGCACCGGGAGGTGGCGAACTCTCCAGGCTCAAAGGTAAATCAGCTCTCCTATCGCAAAGATAGTGGTGATCTGAAGAGGATTAAAGATCGACTGATAACCTCCTCAGGTCCTGTATCTCAGCTGCCAGACTATTCCCCTATACCTAGACGCTACAATACTTACGATACAATAATTAAATAATAGAAAATAAATAATTTATAATTGATTCTACATGGCCTCTAACAAAAGGTATTGAGATAGATCGGCTCGATATTTCCGGAATTTCCATCTTTCTAAATATTTTGTTGAAATAACGGAGAATGAATTCTTTGTTTTCTAATGTTAGATTTTCGATCATAGCTATACTGATATTGTCTGGACCAGGTGAGGTATCTCTTCGTGATTTGAGTGCTTCAGTAAACTCTGCCATTGTAAAAGGATAGTAAACACTAGATTTACCAGAGCAGTCATTTTGACTGGTTGTGCAATTTCAATTCAAAATTCCTTCTCCATATAACATTTGCTTTCCTAAATGATGTTATGACTTGAGTAGCAATAAGTAGAGAATACATTTAATGAACTTAATGTTACTTTATATATATATATATATATATATATATATATATATATATATATATATATATATATGTATAAGTAGAGAATACATTTAATGAACTTAATGTTACTTTATATACCGTCATTTGGAGTGAGTTCGGACAGGTAGTACGAGTTCGGACAATAGTGCATGGCGCAGGAAATCACGTGACCTTGAGCAAATTTTTTCATTAGGGACACAATTGGCGAGACAAATACAATCGATATTACATTTTTCCCATGTAGTTAAGCCGAAATCTCCGTGAGAACACTTTGAAGTGAGTAACGAATATTTTAATGTAAGCTGTAATTTCCATGATTTTCGAAATGCTAGAAACAAACGTCTGTGTAGAGGCTCTGGAAGTAATTAAACCCTAATTTTTCATATTTTATAGTAGGTTTATATGTTGGCTAATGATTCATAAATAAATATATCTCTTTTTGGTTCTAAAGCTTTTTTTTTTTCTTCTTTAAGTAAAAAACTCGCATACCGTGGGGTGAGTCCGGACATGCATCAATTATACCCGCGTCCTCTTGGCTTAAAGGAAAACAGTATTTATTCCAAAGAGGCTTTGAAAAATGTGATTGACGATGTCAAAACCAAGAAGAAGACTTTAAGAGAGACAGCGGATCGATTTAGGTATTTTCTTATACCACAAAATACCTAAATCGACTTTAAATGATAAAGTTAGAGGAATGCACAAAAAGAAAGAAAGAAAAAAAAAGTGGTGGCCAAACAAAATTGAGTCAAGAAGAAAAAAAAAATATCAGAGGGAATGATAACTGCAGCTGAATGGGACTTTCCATTAACATTCGCCAAATCGTAAAAACATATTTGGATGGTCAGGAAAAAATTCGCAGGATTTTAAGGCAAGTCCAGACTGGAATGGTTTTACGGCTTTTTGAAAAGGAATCAGCCATTAATGGAACGCCTTACACAAAGCATCAAAAGGTGTAGAGCAGAAGTTGATAAGGAAAAAGTTAAAGAATATTTTGTAAATCTAAAAAATATTATAGAAAATATTCCTCTTGAGAATATCGTCAATTATGACCGAGCTCCCTCCAACTATAGGTTAAATTAAGATTTTTACAGAAATTAAAGGCTGTCCGAACTCACCCCACAGGTAGGGGTGGGTAATTGCAGTTTTGCACTCCTTGTTCCACCAGGGCACTAGAACTCTTGAATTTGCAGACTTGGATTGTGGAATTGATATTTCAGTTGCCATTAATTGTTTCTTTTATTTGGGAATTTGTTGAATTAATGCTACTCTTTTGTTTAATGTCATTTCGGAGAAGGTAGCTAATTTCCTATATCCTTCCCAGTTCGCTTCATTAATTTTCCATTTTTGAATGTTAGGAGGATTGAGTATCCTTATAATGAGGCCTATTACTACAGGGAAGTAAAGATCATCCAGAGTACGCCAATTACAACGAGGAGCAATCGAAGAGCTAACTAAGGACAAATTAATGTGAGTGCAGCGAACGGGAAGCTGAGCATAGATGAGTGGGAGAGTCGTTGTTAAGGGGAACAAGCAATGATGTATTCAAGAAGGATTCAATAACTCGACCTCTGGAATCTGTAGTGTTTGAATACCATAAAATATTATGACTATTATAGTCCCCTAAAATAGCTACAGGTTCAGATGGTGCACCAGGGATTCGTTGGAAGGTTTACCTGGAAGGAAATAAAGACAACAGATGGATAACTGAAAAGGTCTATGAGTTTGTACAGCTACTGCCTGTAAATCAGTATCCCAAAAACAAACATAAATGTGAAATAGAGGCCAAGTTCCTCCCCCCCACAAAGAAACACTCCCTTCCCCAAAAAGCGAGAAATATCTCCTAAACCCAAAAAAAACGCCTTAACATCTTACACTCCAAAAAAAGTAGTATGAGTTGGTGTATTAAGTGTAACATATTTTCAACCAAAAATATTTGCCAATACAAGAGATGATACAAGAAAGAAATGTCCAAGTTCATTACTTAGAAGACCTTATAGTTACTTACTAAGAACAGTAAAGACTCTTCAACTGACCTTTAAAAACAACAATAAAAATACTTATATCCAGTTACTAAAATATCACTTTCCTCAACCAGGTATATTCTTAAACTTGGTAATGTTTAGTTTTCTCTCTAAAGATAATTTCGGCACAAATAAAACATTGCCAAGTTTAAGAATATACCTGGTTGAGGAAAGTGATATTTTAGTAACTGGATATATGTATTTTTATTGTTGTTTTTAAAGCTCAGTTGAAGTGTCTTTACTGTTCTTAGTAAGTAACTATGAGGTCTTCTAAGTAATGAACTTGGACATTTCTTTCTTGTATCATCTCTTGTATTGGCAAATATTTTTGGTTAAAAATATGTTACACTTAATACACCAACTCATACTACTTTTTTTGGAGTGTAAGATGTTAAGGCGTTTTTTGGGGGTTTAGGAGATATTTCTCGCTTTTTGGGGAAGGGAGTGTTTCTTTGTGGGGGGAGGAACTTGGCCTCTATTTCACATTTATGTTTTTTTTTGGGATATCATTACTTTTTTCTAAGTATTAATTAAAATTTAGTTACCTACTGGCTTCTTGTACTTCATATAAAACCAGGGTCTTTGGATTCTGCATAAAGTTCTCCTAACTGCTTGATATTTGATACCAATAATCAACCTACATACATCTAATCACTAGACTAGAAAAGTTAGAAGCTATTCCAGATGACAGTACTCAAGAGGTCAAATTGATTGCTCTCTTAACTAAACTATTACACTGTAAAACACAGAAACCTCATCCGAAGGATAAAGATCACCATAAGGAAAGTGTAGAAGGCCTTTAAGAAAAAGAAAAGAACAAAGACGATACATTCTGGGTTTGTGATCCTAAACTTTGTAATTTAGATGACTTTGAAAATTTTAGTATCTTATTTCAAGTATATTATGCAGTTAACCCTTACGACTTTATTTACAACATTTAAGAAAGAATTCACACTTGTTGTTGTTAAGATGCATCGAAATGTTTCTTAAATCATTAAATTTAGGTTCTCCTTATCAAGACGATTCATTTGATACCCCACATGATGGGTTTCAGAAGGAATGATGGCTTTCCGATCGAACAAAAAGTACAAAACGTCATAGGTAATATGACACTCCCGTATCAAGACCTACCTGCGTGCCAAGTTTGGTCAAAATAGGTCAAACGGTGTGAATTTGTGTAAGGAACAAACATGCAGACAGACAGCTAATAGACGATTTTGACCTAGCCTATGACACTACTCGGATAAAGACCTACCTGTGAACCATGTTTGGTCAAAATCGGTCAAATCGTGTGGATTTGTATAAGGAATAAACAGTTAGGCAAACAGCTGATAGACGATATTGAACTAGCCTATGATTCTCCGCGTATCAAGACCCATCTGTGTCCCAAGTTTGGTCAAAATCGGTCAAATGGTTCGGATTTGTATAAGGAACAAACATACAGACAGACAGCTGGTATAAGATTTAAACCGAGCCTATATGCGCCTAAATGTTTCTTAAAACATCAAATATAGGTTATTCATACCGAGACGATTCATTTGATACCCCACATCATGGGTTTCGGACGGAATGATGGGTTTCCGAAGGAAGTACAAAACTGGCACGCCCCCCTCCGGAAGCGGCGTCAAACACAACTTTTCAGGATTTTTCGATTTTTTCCTTTAATAACACCCTCATATCTATCATCCTGCAAAAGTTCAAGTCTCTAGCATCATAGGAAGTAATAATTTTAATGAGTCAGTGAGTGAGTGAGTGAGTGAGTCCTATAAATCCCGATTTTCGATCGCTTATATCTCAGAAACTATTCGATGTAGAATTATGAAAATTTCCAGTTTTACTCAAATCTAGTAGTATAATACCTGTGTAAAGTTTCATAACTTTATCTTTACCTGGTTGAAAGTTATGAGAGGGTAAAAATCGGCTCTAAGACCTCCTGTAATATACACACAGTATGCTTAGGCCAGAACTTGGCCTGGCGCACCACCGTGCGCCTAGATTAAGAGAAATGGGGTTCAGGGAATATCACTAGAAACTATTATCGCCACATGCAATCAAACCTTCTAAATAATCTTGTGAAATATAGAATAGCCAGAAATGTTAAAATCCTTACAGTCCTTTAAGTGAGTTTCCTGGACGCAGATAATATTGGAGCGTAGATCATTAAGTATCAACATGAGGTCAGACTTATCTAAGACAAGACCTATAATATTCCATTGTAATGTGCTCATTCAAAAATGTTTCCATGCACCTAAATATAATTGAAACATTTTTTAAATGCTTCTAGCACTATAATAATTATTAAATTTATCGTAATTTAAAAAATGTATATACACCTTCAACATTAATCCTATTTGTTGTACTATGACCCTCTTTCACATCTTAAGGGAATAAAACTTATCTCTTCTCCTAACTCTCAGTCCATTATTAGGTATACTTCTGTCTGTGAGTGACTGTTTTTTTTTTTTATGATGCGCGTTTCCAGTGATTTAAAAAAGCTAATGGTTCATTTCCATATGCAGGGCTTGTCTCTTCGAAAAATTGCAGAATTAACAATCACAAATCACAGTGACAAATAAGTGGCAGTATTTAAAGATAGATTTAAAGTATCTGAAGGATAGACCACGGGCAGGAAGAGCAAGGAAACTTGAAAGTCACCACAGGATGTCAATCCTAGCTCAAAATTATGAATATTTGCAAACAAGTGCAACCTTTTTGGCCAGCAGAATAAATAGAGACTATGAGATTCAATTCCCAGTCAGAGACTGTTAGAAATGTACTAAGAACTGAGTTGGAAGGGTAGAAAAAAGCAGGAAGAAGCTGCAAGAGTTTGCTAAGCAACTCATAAATAAACCAGACAGTTTCTAGGGGAAATTTGTATTTTCCGGCCAGCCAAAAGTTAAGTTTTGGGTCAGATGGTCAAAAGTTTGGAGAAAAGCATAGTTACCCACCAAAATTTAAACACAGGGGTTGAAGTGGTTAGGAGGTGTCTTGGTTCATCTCATGTTGGGCATTTAGAGTTTATTGATGGAATTATTGACCAAAATGTTTTTTTAGATATTGTAAGGGTCAATACAAAAAATCCAGACTCAGGTGAAATTACTTTTTCCAACAAGACAATGACCCTAAACACATACGTAGTAAGGTCCATAAGTTTCCGGCCTGTCCTGCTTCCCCTCCTTCAAACGTGCCGGGACCTGCACGCCTATGCAGATCCATGCCTGCTCACTCCATACCCATCGCCTGCACTTCCTCAGTCTTGTCAGTCAGTGTCCAGTCTTGAAGGAATCTCCCCATTTTTACAAGAAGACTCTGGTTGGTCTATAATCTTCCCAGCCAATTAAAAACACCACCACAGTTACCTGACCTAAACCCCATAGAACACTTATGGGAAAAACGTAGATGGAAAGTAAAAAATCACAAGATCCGCTTGAAGGGAATCCACTGAAGATCTCATTCGTTCATGCAAATATTTATTAAATAAAGCAAAGAGGGCAAAACAAACGGTGGTATTCATGTGGGTTCCATCACACAGTGGCATAAAAGGAAATGAAGAAGTCAACAAACTTGCATCATCATTTAATACCAATGATGAAGTAATTTATAGAATAACTTTTTCTGACTGGAAAACCCTAGTACAAGAAACCCTCCTTAGGCTCTGTGCCAATAAGGGGTTTGAAAACGAGGAGAAAGGACTCAGGAAAATAAAAGACATTCCAAAACGATGGCACCAAGTGAACGTTCTTCAAGGAGAGAAGAAGTTGTTCTGTGCAGATTAAGAATCGGACACTGCCACCTCAGCCATGAACATCTCTTCCTCAACCTATGTCCACCTTCAAGCAGCTGCAATGTAGGAGTGTGGAACATTTTTTGATATCATGCAGAAACTACACTTCTTTGAGAAAATCGATTGGAATTGGATCCTCTATTGCAAAAAGTTTTGAAAAAAAAGAAGACATAAAAAAACTTTTCCATTTTTTAAGAAAGACAAATATAAATTCAAAATTATAATTTTTATTTTTATTATATATATATATATATATATATATATATATATATATATATATATATATATATATATATATATTGACATATCCATTAAAATTGTTATTATTTATAATTTTTCATTATTAATATTTCTTAATATATATTTGAATTATTTATTTATTTAAATTTATAATTATTATTATAAGTTAATAATGTACTATTATTTTAATTTATTTTTACATCATTTCCTTAATTTTCATTAATCATATTATCATATATTACCACTAAAATAATCCTACAGGACAGAGGCAAAATTAATAAATATAAAAAGAAGAGCTTAAAATTGCACTATAGGCCTGATTGAATGTAAGTAATAATCAGGTTATGAAACAACTGGTTTTAAGTATAAAAAACAGACTACTTGAAATTCTAAAATCAAAAGGAGGATCCACAAGTTATTAGAAAAGATTTTTGGTGCACAAATACTGCAGTTTTTTTAGTGTATGGAAAGTTTTTTAACATAAGTTTTTAAATTGTGATACATTTAATACTTATTTACTTATTATTTCATTGGATGTACTTATGTATATTCAAACTAAAAAAATCTAAGCAAATACTATTATAGCACATTTCTAGAATTCCTTTATTTGCATTAATATTGAATTATATTTGAGGTATTGGAGAGTATGTTCGATGAGAGATAGATTCCCTTCTCGCCCACTATACGGAGTTCTCCATCCACTTCCATGATACATCCTATCACCTTATTGCTATTTCCGAATCCTGGCTCAAACCCTATATCCCTTCCTCTGCTGTTTCTCTTCCTAATCACGCCCTCCTCCGTCACGATAGAGAAGACCGTGTTGGTGGTGGGGTCACCTATACGTGCATGGTAGCCTCCGCCCTCTTATCCTTCAAATATCCCCTCTCTGGAACAGCCACGCATAGAGTATCTTTTAGCTGAAGTATCCATTTCGTCCTCCTGTATCCTTTTTATAGTAGTCTACCATCCTCCCATCACGCCTTCCTATGATCACACCATCCTAGCCGGGGACCTAAATATCAACTTCCTGTCTGATTCCCCTGATAAGCGTTTCCTTGAATCCCTCACCTCCTCCCTAGGGCTATACGTAGTCCCATTCTCACCTACTCACCACACCTCTACTTCTAATACCCTTCTCGACTACTTCCTTGTTGACTCTTTGAGTCACCTTCTCCCAGTATCCGGTTCCATTTCTATCAGTGTACGACCTCATTTCCATATCCTATAACATCCGAATCCCTACTTTTATTCCTAAAACCATCTTCTTTGGAAACCTCTACTCTCACATGCAGTTGATTTGTCCCTCATCCATTCCTATCCCTCCATTGATTCTAAAGTAGATTTCCTAAGCTAAGTAAGTAGATTTCCTAAGATAAGTTTGAGGATCATCTTAAACAGTTAATAAACAGTTTACACATATTTATCCTAGATAGTCTCAGGGATGTCCATATTTTTAATTTCACATTTGTTCATGTGGTTTATGGAGTTATATTTCCCCTTATTTACACTTTTTCTTCTTTGTTCTGACTAGGTATTTATTTTGTACTCATTTCCTTTTACTCTCTTTTTTTTGTTCTTTTTCTTTTTTTTTTAATATATAGTATACTATATTTTCATATTCTTCCCTTCCCTTCCCCCTGTATATATATATATATATATATATATATATATATATATATATATATATATATATATGTATGTATGTATGTATGTATGTATATATAGTTTCATCATTGCTGCTCGCTCCTCCCTTCTTGTTCCAGTAACCCCCACAATCCCTCCGTATTCTCTTCTTTGTATTAATATGTACAGATATTGTATTCTATTATTTAAGTTTGTAAATAACACTTGAATTTTTTTTGTTTTATCGATAGAGTTCGACTTTTATTTTTTGTTTTGTATGTATTGCTATGTAAATGTATTTGTTATTCTAGGTACAAAGTCTCAGAATAAAATATTCTAGATAAATAAACAGATACCTCTACTATATTGCTTGGATGATTATTTAGTAAGAAACAATTTCATAATTTGAAGGTAGAATTTGTCATGGTTCGGTCATTGTGTCTTAATAAAACTACATTTTATAAAAGAAAATGAGTTTTATATTCTGCTACCGTTTCAGCTTGAAATTGAAGCCTTGATGAGGTCGATGAGAAGAAAGAGAAGAATGCCTCATGGATGTGCCATCAATTCTGGAGGCATAGTTCTCCTTCTTCTCATCGCCCTCATCAAGGCTTCAATTGAAAAAACAATTTTACATTAAAATATATTTAAATAAAAGTAGAAATATACATGGTAATTAAATGCTTTTTTTTTTCTTTTTTTTTCAATTCAATATCTCCTTTATTGATATTTACAATCTGTACAAATATGTACAATAAGTAAATTTGAACTAACAATGGCAACACACTGGATGAGATGAGGGGAGAAGGCAGACATTACTCCTACTCCCAATAAAATTGGTTGAACTATGTACACTATTTACAATATTTACACAATTTCTTGCAATAAGTTGTCTCGTGGCCAATGGCGGTGGAGGTGGCGAGGAGGATTATCAGGAATAACATTGGAAGAGAGGGATCTGCCAAGAGGATTGGGGTGGGCTGGGAGTTTAGAGAAAAAGGTCAGGAAACGGGATTTGGCTAAATCATGGACAAAGGGTATATCAGTGTCTTGGTGGATGGATAGGTTTGAAACGTAGAAAGGAGCGCAATTAAATGCTAAGAATGTAATTCTTCCAATCTATTCAGACAAATCTGTGTCCTGTTCCCTTTTACTGGATTTAATGCAAATTGGTTCAAGCTTTACATGTAAATTTATTTCATGTATTACACGTTATTTTGGTGTTTATATTTTTTGTCGTCCACAAACATGACATCGCCTTTTTGTTTTCTTCGGAGGTGGTTTTTCCATTGTTGCTTCTTGACTCCTTGGGAATTTTCTTAACAAAAAATGTTTTTTAACGGAAGGAAGTGATGGAATGCTTGTTCTGGATTGCAAATGTTCATTCATGAGCTGAAATGCAAGCTCTTCGAACAAGATAGAATTGAGGAATCCATGAAAGGGTAGAACACCACTTGTCAAAGTAGGCGTGCTAAGGTTTTTCCTTGGCATACTTAAGGTTTGTGGGCTGTAGGGTTTCCCGGCAATTTCTTACAATACGAAATGTTGGCTATGGTGCACTCAGTGCGCCAGCGTGACTGCAGGAGGGTCAATTTAATATTTATATTAAATTAATTAGAGGTTTGTTTGTTGTTGTTTGTTTTTTTTTTTTTTTTTTTTGTTTTTTTTTTTTCTTTAATTTAAATTAGTTGGTTTGGACAGAAGGAACTCACCTTTTGCTATTTTACATTTACTGTATGAAAAGCAAGAGTCTATGAGGTTGATGCCGCAATATCTTAAAGTTTGTCCTTGTAGTGATTACAAAACTACAGGCTGATTTGATTGGAAATTACAGTATTTTAAATTGGAATAGCAGCTCATTAGAAATGAGTTGACCTAAATTGGTTCATTAGAATTTGGGGTTTACTCTGTATTATGTTCAAATTGAATTGCCACCACACCAGCATTGGTTGTAACTTCCACCACTAGGACGCTGTATCTGGCTTCTCCTGCAAATATAGGTTATTTTAAGCAAATTATTCAGGAAGAAAGTGTACACTACTCATGTTGTGAGGAAAGTGCTTAGTTTTGCAGCTTCTGCGCGGTGGACTTTTGAAATTTAATATTTCTATCAAATGAAATTAGATGTTCACTTTTGATATTTTACATTTATTGTTACTAAACTTAATATACAGGGTGTCCCGTAAATGTCTAGTCATATTTTGGGAGGTGAGAGAAAAACCTTAGGGGAACAAAAAATGTTATGTGACGATTTTCCGAATTCTCACACATAAGGGAGAAAACGACATTTTAGTTTTTTTTTCGAGACAAACGTGGTTTTTAGAAGAATAATTGTTGTAGCTCCGTCCCAGGTTCTACTAGAAACGAAGTGAAACCAATCGAAAGCTGAGTAAATTTACTATAAAAATAGTTGAGAGCAAACATAAAACTGAATGAATTTAAGTATGTCTATCTTACCAAAAGAAAGCTATTCTAAATTTCCTGACTTTTTCTTGATATTTCTTTCCAGCGTTACTCTTCAATGGGCAGGGTATTAGTTACTGTAATTAATATATTCAAAATAAATGTGTATTTTATTTATTTACTGTTTTAGAATTTTTTTTTTTAAATTTCCGTGGAAGTAATTTTTTTTATTGTTTTAAGTAAATATTTATTTAATATTTAGGTAAATATTTATAAAAATAAATATTTATTTTGAGCTTTTTGAATCAACTGAGGGAAAAAAATTAATTTTTTTTTCACAGATCCATATTTTTTTATAAACTTTTGTTCCTAAATCGTTCACTTGCTTCAATAACAGAGGATTGTGATACATGAATGGAAAGCTGGTTAAATGAAGAAGTTTTTCTGAAACCCGGAAATCTCAGATCCTGTCCATTGAAGAGTAACACTGGAAAGAAATATCAAGAAAAAGTCAGGAAATTTAGAATAGCTTCTTTTGGTAAGATAGACATACTTAAATTCACACAGTTTTATGTTTGCTCTCAACTAGTCTTATAGTAAATTTACTCAGCTTTCGATTGGTTTCACTTCCTTTCTAGTAGAACCACCTGGGACGGAGCTACAACGATTATTCTCCTAAGAACCACGTTTGTCTCGAAAAAACACTAAAATGTCGTTTTCTCCCTTATGTGTGAGATTTCGGAAAATTGTCACATAACATTTTTTGTTCCCCTAAGGGTCCTCTATCACCTCGCAGAATATGACTAGACATTTACGGGACACCCTGTATATGTATAGTTATACTTGTCTGGTTCATTTTCTCTTGATTTTCAGGCTCCATTTTTTTTAAATGTGTTTTTTTTTTTCAATTAGTGAGACCAAGCTCCAACTAACTATACTTAAACCACTTTATAACATACAATCCAGAATTTACTGTTATTTACTTCATTTTTATTTTCTCTCCTAGTGCTAAATATGTTTTGTTTTACGTTTTTTTTTTGTACACATGAAAGTTAATTGTTGAAACAATTATCAATTTATTATTTTATTTATTGAGAACTGTCGTCCTCATAAGGTAACTCAATGGCCCCGTATGTTGCTTCCCCTGCCTAGTGCTATTAACTCAGATAAAATCGTTTTGACCTAACAGGAATATGGAGAGTTGTCAGCTTTATTAAATCCATCCCATAGATCACTGTCTCATCCCCGAGGCATCTAAAGGAGTCACAATGCATTATAATATATTTTCTTAGCATTTTTAGGATCTGGAATGACTATTAATTTTGTAAAGGTTAAAATAATGGAGGCTTTATATCTCAATTTTCTTGGAATTGCAAGTAGTATTCCTTTTAGTATTTACGAATAGAGTTTCACTCGATTCTTCAAATATATAATTTTCCATTTCATTAAATCTTCTTTGTACATTAATTGAAATGATCCATTGTACTAGTACTTTCTAATCTATAATTAAATAAAAATTTATTTAAATTTTAATGTCCATTATTATTAACTAAGAATTTTAGGACGGGTTATCTATAGGTTTCCACCCTTTTCTAGCCAGGATAGGGCTGATAGCTTTTCTTTTTTCCCAGAGAAAAGCCACCACCCCTAGTGCGAATCGAACCCACGACCCTTGGCACGGAGTGTTAAAAGCTCACGCCTTAACACTCACGGCCACCGAGCCTCCATTAAATAAAAAATGTAAATTCATACAACGAACATTGTTATGCGTAATTGTTGGAGCCTCGCTGCCTACCGGGTCCTACACAGACTTCTCTTTCTAACCGTATTGCTGTTGTTTATAACATTCAGTCAGTAGTTTAATCTTGTTTTGTGTGGTCGGTCTAAATAACCTAATTATATCATAATTTATTATCTGAGTGTTTTTTTTTACCATGATAGAAAATTTCCTTTATTCTACTATAAAATTATCAATACAATGAACATTTGACTTTATATAATGATAATTCCAAATATATAACAATGGGATGCTGAGAGAGACAAAAGAGTTCGGACGAGCATCGAGCGCACAGGCCCATATGAGATACCCATTTAGGGAGCTGAGAGTAAAACAGGATGGTATATATCAGGGATCAAAACAGTTATTTTTTTTATTGAAAAAGTTAAAATTTACCTGTTAAAAAAATACTTTTATTTTATCGCTTAAAAAAAAACTTTTATTTAAAAGTTTTAAGAGTAAAAGTTATTTAGGAACTTCTAAAATTAGGTAAATGAAAATAAAAGTTAAAGTAATACATTTTATTTTTTTCAATGTGAAATAAAAGTTTAAGTATTTCAATCAAGAATTTTAGGGTTTTGTTGGTGTACAATACCTGGAATACTGGTAAGAAATAAAATACACACTTCCATAGCTGTATTAACTAGCACTTTACTACACTCCCAGCCCAGCCACTCAAGTAAGTGTTGGAAGAGCCTTTTAACACTAAAGTATATATTAAATGATTATAGATAAATTCTTAATTCCTCAAACTTACAGGAGAAATTATTATAGAAATTGAATTAATTCTTCAAAATAAGTGAAATGTTCTTTGTTTAAAAATTTATTTTTGTTTACATATTTACTGAAATATATTTGTTGATACAAATAAAACGTTAAAACCCAAAAAGTTATTTTATAACTTTTACTTTTTCAAAATGAAAAGTAAAAGTTTAAAAAATACTCAAAAGTTAACAATTATTTTCGACCCCTGGTATATATATTTAGGCAGCCGAGAGTAAAACAGGATTCTAAACTAGATTGATAGGTTGGTTCAAACCTCACCTAGGAGAGTTAATTTTACTAGAAAACATATTTTTGAAAATAATCTCCGCCTTTGTTTTCCCCTTTTAATTCTTTGATCAGACCACTGCACATCTAGGCGCACGGTAGTGCGCCAGGCCAAGTTCCGGCCTAAGCACACTGTGTGTATATTACAGGAAGTCTTACAACCGATTTTTACTCTCTCATAACTTTCAACCAGGTAAAGATAAAGTTATGAAATTTTACACAGGTATTATACTACTAGATGTGAGTAAAACTGGAAATTTTCATAATTCTACATCGAATAGTTTCTGAGATATAAGCGATCGAAAATCGGGATTTATAGGACTCACTCACTCATTCACTCACTCACTGACTCATCAAAATTATTAGGCACTTCCCATGATGCTGGAGACTTGAAATTTTGCATGATGATTGATATGGAGGTGTTATTAAAGGAAAAAATCGAAAACTCCTGAAAAGTTGTGTTTGACTCCGCTTCCGGGGCGGGGGCGTGCCAGTTTTGAACTTCCTTCAGGAACCCATCATTCCGTCCGAAACCCATGATGTGGGGTCTCGGTATGAAGAACCTATATATGATGTTTTAAGAAACAATTAGACACATATAGGCTCGGTCAAAATCTTACACCAGCTGTCTGTCTGTATGTTTGTTCCTTATACAAATCCGTACCATTTGACCGTTTTTGACCAAACTTGGGACACAGATGGGTCTTGATGCGGGGAGAATCATAGGCAAGGTTAAATTGTCTATCAGCTGTCTGTCTGTCTGTTTGTTCCTTATACAAATACACACCGTTTGGCCGATTTTGACAAAATTTGACACACATGTCGGGCTTGATCCGGGGAGTGTCATCGGCTAGTTCAAAATCGTCTATCAGCTGTTTGCCTAACTGTTTATTCCTTATACAAATCCACACGATTTGACAGATTTTGACCAAACATGGTACATAGGTAGGTCTTTATCCGGGTAGTGTCATAGGCTAGGTCAAAATCGTCTATCAGCTGTCTGTCTGCATGTTTATTCCTTACACAAATTCACTCCGTTTGACCGATTTTGACCAAACTTGGCACACAGGTAGGCCTTGGTCCGGGGAATGCACTAGGCTAGGTAAAAAAGTCCGTCACGCAGGAGCTGCATAACTAAGCACTTTCCTCAGAATTTGGGTAGTGTAGACTGCTTTCCAGAACAATTTGCTTAAAATATCCTACATAAATAAAATAAAAACATGAATAGTTCTCTTTTAAATTTGTAATGAGTAACTGATCAATTATTAATTTGCTTCCAGAGTTATGTTTACACATGGTACCTATTAACTACGTAATAAATACAAAAAACCTCATATTAACATATTTTGATCTTACGCAGGAACAGGATACAGGTAGAAAGCGCTCCTTGCGGCGGCTTTGTGAACCTATGTCTGGCGGGCTTTTCTATTGAAATATATTACAAATTAAACCCCCACTTTCCGATTGACCGATTCAGCTCATTTTTACAACAATTCTTTCTCATGAGTTACCCACGACGTATACCGCATTTCGTTACAATACAGCAGAAATTACGACCGGTATGAGTATGTTAGTAATTTGGGTCCGGAGTAACCCCCCCCCCCTCCTAATGAAACGATTTAGTTTATTTTTACAATACATATTTACCTGTGAATTACCACTACGAATACCGAGTTTCGTCGAAATATACCAAAAATCACGGCTGGTAGTGGCGAATTGGTATTGTGGGTCCGGAGTAAATCCCCCCTCCTAATGAACCGATTTACTTCATTTTTATATCTCACTTTTCTCTCTATATTACCACTACAAATACCAAGTTTTGTTGAAATATAACAAATATTACGACTGACATGGTCAAATTAGTGTTTTGGGTTCGGAGTAAACCCCCCTTCCGGTGGACCGACTTTGGTGGTTAACGAACTCGTTCAATCGTTTGCTAATTGAATGCTATATACCAAGTTTCGTGACGAAAAAACAAAAACTCTGGCCGTTTTAGTTATAATGTTTAGTTTTCTCTCTAAAGATAATTTCGGCACACATAAAACATTGCCAAGTTTAAGAATATACCTGGTTGATGAAAGTGATATTTCAGTAACTGGATATAAGTATTTTTATTGTTGTTTTTAAAGGTCAGTTGAAGTGTCTTTACTGTTCTTAGTAAGTTACTATGAGGTCTTTCAAGTAATGAACTTGGAAATTTCTTTCTTGCATCATCTCTTGTATTGGCAAATATTTTTGGTTGAAAATATGGTGCACTTAATACACTAACTCATACTACTTTTTTGGAGTGTAGGATGGTAAGGCGTTTTGGGGGGTTTTAGGAGGGGATATTTCTCGCTTTTTGGGGAAGGGAGTGTTTCTTTGTGGGGGGAGGTACTTGGCCTCTATTTCACATTTATGTTTTTTTTTGGGATAGAATTTTCTTGAAAAATTTCTTGTATCTTTGTAACTTTTTCTTTTAAATTGTATCTACCCCCACTTGTCATCAGCAAGTGGCTATACATTGCTTACAACCATAATGCATTAAGGACCTCTCTCAACGAAAACACGCTGCTGCAAGACGTGGTACTCCGAAGCTTGTGAGGATCTGCAACTGGAGTTCTTGATTGTTCTTTTGTAATAGCTAAATACTAGAGGATTGGATAAAATGCCAATAAAAGAATAACTTACAAAAGTCTTACTTTATTTTCATTAGTTTGAATAAAATAACATTTTCCCATAGAAAAGAAATGGGTATATTTAATTACAGCATTTGAAAGTTGAACAGAAATTTTGAAGTTGAATACAAAAAAAGTCTTAATAATTGATATTTCATTTATCAAAATAAGGCAACAGGACAAAAATGGCCTTCCAACTGAAAAAAAATATTCTTAAGTGTATTTTATATTATGCTCTTAAAACTACTACGCTTTCAAAAGTGACTAGTATATGTTGACATGAAACATTATACGTTTATGATTACAGGTAATATAATAAGTAGGCCTAATCTATGATAGAATCCTATTTATCTGTATTATTTAAACAAATTTACAAGCCAAGTATTCTGTTTCTGAATAAAAGATGACAGACACAAACGTCTGCTACTGTACATGCGAGATGAGACGCTGGCTTTGCATCTTCGTCACATGACCAGATTATTTTAAAGTAAGATCACAAGTAATGAGAGCATCGTAAATTTTCTTTTTTACATAACTATTTACAATAAGAAAAACAAAAGTGAACATGTACATTAAAAATTGGAAATCAATGTGTACTTAACTTATAAATTATACAAATGTATTTACAAACTTATAAATATTATGGTACAAGTTCTAAATATACAAAGGAATGTTTTTTTTTTTGTTTTGTTTTGTTTATTAAAGTGTGTTTTTCATAAAAGAGTTTTTAAAAGACTAATTAGAAGTAAAACTACAAGTTATTTTACAAGAAGTTTTTGGATCATACACGAAAATATAAAAAGTTAAAGAAATTTTAAAGTTATTGAAATTTTAAGAAAAATATAAATAGTTAATTACATTAGAACATCTATTTCTTAATTCCTGTACAACTATTTACAAGGAGCCTTTTAGGCTTTACGCTATTCGCAATAATATACACTTTTTTATAGCTGAAATTGTATTTCATCTTAAGGAAATATATTACAACTTTAAAAATTATCATGCATTATGATTATAATATTATAGAGTTACATAGTTCTGAGATTTAACTTTCAGAATAAACTCTATTTTCACTCCTTTTAATATATAAGAAAGTTAAAAAAATGTATTGAAGTTTTGAATTAATACAGACTTTGTTTACATTTCACTCATCGAAATGATTGTCTGTGATTCTGAAATAACACAATGCCATAGTAAAGTTAATCGTTACGTTAAAGATAGGATCGTATAATGAGAATATATACACATCTACACTTCTTAATTTTAAATTTATTTAGTATTCTCATATTCTAAAAGAAACGATTATGATATTATAAAAGATTTTTTTTATATGATTAATATAAAAGTTGAATGAGTAGAAAGATGAACCTGTGATGACTATTAAAAAATTACACGGTTCCAAACGTTTTTACCTCGTTAAAGATTAAGTGAACCATTATGTATGAGATCTTTTATATATAGGTGTAAGTATATGCATATATATATATATATATATATATATATATATATACATATATATATATATATATATACATATATATATATATATATACATATATATATATATATACATATATATATATATATATATATATATACATATATATATATATATATATATATATATATATATATATATATATATATATATATATATATGTGATCTGGCTTTTATCGATTACACGTGAAACACACTAATTCCTGAATGATTTTTAAAAGAAAAATAGCTATAATTTTCTTTAAACGTATACTAATTATGTAAGTTGAAGGTGTTGGTGGGGAAGGATCAATGGATTCTTGAAATAACTAGCAGGAGTTGCTCCCCAAAATTGTTTAAAACATTATGTTATAACTGGGACGTTTCGAACCTGTTTAGGTTCATCTTAAGGCATCTAAAATTAAGAATTATTATTATTATTATTATTATTATTGGTAATAAGTTAAGAGTGTCTGTGGGTAATCATAATGGCTTTGGCTAATCATGATGGCTGTGGCTGATCGTGATTGCATATTCATACATTTGTTTTTAAGTCTGCTATCTATATAACCTTCTTCTTACTGCTACAACTGAAGTTATCATATGTTAAGATCTATTATGATTTTTATAATTTCATGTTATGAACCATAATTTTGAAATTTAAGAGTAAAACGTTTAATCCGGGTAAGAATCTGACTTTTCCACTCAACCAATTATGAGATTCTTACCCAGATTTAACACTTTACTCTCAATCTTCAAAATTATGGACCTTAACATGAAATTATCATAATTATAATAGACCTTAACATGACTTAATTTAAAATCCCTGAAGATAAACCTAAACAGGTTCGAAATGTCATATTTATAACCTAATGTTTTAAACAATTCTGGGAAGCAACTGCTAGTTATTTCAAGAATATACTAATTATTTTAATACCAAACAAATTTTAGTGACCGATATTTTTACATTCAGACACAAACTCTTACTCATTCAGTATTCTCAAGAAATTGAACAAAGGTCGGGATTTTTATTAAAATGCATGTGATTTTAGTTCTGAAGCTGAAGGTGAGGGTGTTCAAACCTTCGAACCTAAGGATTTTATCAAGACCTGAGAACATTTGATCCGCAACTGGTAATAGTTTGTTGGAGAACGGTGCTAGTAACAATTTTAGCGAATATACCAAACAAAAAATAAGAAACAGCAAAAATATAGTAGACATATTACACTGTAAGCATATAAAATAACACTGTATTTCTTCAAAATGATAAACTATTTTTTATATTTATTATTATTTTTATGTTAACAAATATAATACCAGAAAATCATAAAAATATGTAAATGTTCCATTGTTTTATAACATAATGTTATTTTTATAATACATGTGAATATATTTGCATATTGCATATACTTGTATATTTGATTGTTTTAAGTGCATCGTATTCTGATGAGTTATTATTACAAATCATGAAAACCTAGTAATAAAATTGTTGGTTTAATACTTTTGCAGCCGTAATATGAGTCTGAAATGCTTTACTGGTTCAACCAGTGATGCTTTTATCAAATTGTTTTTGTTTTATCCCTAACAAGTTCAATTCTTTCACATTACGTATCTTGAGAATGTGTGGTGCTAGTTTTTGGTACTAGCTTCCGAAGATATTAAATTTTTTTATCTTGTTTACACTAGCTGTTGTTCTCAACAGAATAGCTTTACTTTCCGGCAATGAAGAAGTACGGAATCAAAGAGAATTCAGGAACAAAGTCTATCTGAGCACTCAGTCATTCATTCGATAAGAAATTTTCAGGTATTCAATCAATGAATATTTACTCAGCTTCGTTGATGCAAACTAATCTGCCAATATTTTATTTTAGAGTTTTTATTTAAGAATTGAGGACCGAGAATACAGCTTATTATGCAATTAGGAGAATACGTAAGATTGTCCTCTTGTATGTTGTTACATTTATTCTTCTTGTTTTCTGTGTCAGAGGGCTGGATCATTTAACAAACAGCGGAAAAAAGAGGAAATTCCTTCCATAAGAGGTGTTTGTCATTATTTATTTTATTCGCAATTGTTTGTCATTAAAAAAAGTTCATGTAATTTGGATGGTTTTGGGAAATCATTCAATTTCATGTTTTTTTTTGTTTTGTTTTTTTAAAGTCTAAGTCTTTAACTTAATGTGTTTCACTTGTAATCACTTGTTTAATCAATTTTATCCTTTTTTTGAAATTTTTTGTTTTTTTTTTTCATTTTGTTAAGTGAAAAATATTTTGAAAAATATCTTCTAGACTAAGCGTGTTTGTGAATATATACAGATAGAATTCATGGAGTGGAAGTGAGTGGCCTTGCGTGAATGGTATTGTGTTTCCTCGGGGGCCGGAAAGTGCTGCAGGAGGCCATATATAGCTGGTCCCCCGATATATAAGAAAATCCTGTGACTGGGGCTGTGCCTCCATGGCCGTGCTGGTTCCGAAGGGGTCGCCTCGCCTCCTTCCCAAGGTAATAGACAGAGCTGGGAGAGGGAGTCGAGGCGAACAGCTCTAGCTACAGTTCCGTTACAGGAATTGCTGTCCTCAGGGTTTGGTGGTAGAAGTTGGACTCGTCCTCGGAAAGTGTCTTCCTGTATTCGTGTTCCTTGTTCGCCATTGCTCTCTGCTTGTTGAACTTGTAATCCTTGAAGACATCCCTCACATTCCGCCTGTACCTGTAGATTAATACGAAGAGAAGAGCACCGATAGCCAATATAACTCCGAGCAATCCTCCGATCAAAGCATGCTGCCACGGTCCTTGCGTCGAACAACCGAGCTCGTCTGGAGTAAGCGACTTGAGAGGTTTTTCTTTCAACGGAAGCGGATGAGTGCACAAGACTTGAGTAGAGTTCCTCCTCTCGAGGAGCAATTTCAACCAAAGGAGTTTGCAGGTGCAATGAATTGGATTTTCTGACACATCAAGATTCCGCAGTTCGGGCCAAGAAACTAAAGATTCGGAAAATGTTGTAAAACCATTGTCTCGTAGCATTAGCTGCTTCAAGTTAGGGAGACCAGCTAAAGCGCCCTCCTCTAAATGTGTCAGTTTCTTATTACTGTTCAAAATAAGTGTGTCAAGATTGACATTATCTCCCAAAAATCCTTTCTCTACTTTTTCCAACAAAGGTGTACCAGTTATATCAAGAACTTTAAGATTTGTAAGCCCTTTGAAAGAGTCAGGACCAAGAGTCTTGAAATGGTTCTGTCCCAGTGATAGCTCTTCTAGCCTAGGAAGATTGCTTAATGCCTTAGTAGGGACTTTTGTCAATTTACCACCTTGTAGATGTAATGTTCGAAGAGCCGATAATCCTCGGAAAGCATTATCACTAACATTTGTTAAAGCAGCTCCGCTCAAATTGAGAATAGTAAGCCCGTTCAAGCCCTTGAAAGAATCGTCTGGAAGTTTGTCGAACACATTAAGACCAACATGTAGCTCAGCCAGACTTGCTAACGATGGAAAACATGAAGTTGGCACTACCTTCAGTTGGTTATCATTCAGATAAAGGATCCTCAATTGATTTAGACCGAGGAAGGCTGTGGAATCTATTCTATTTATTCTATTCTCACCTAAATCTAATTCTTCAAGAATTGACAGTGAATAAAATAACTTGTCAGGAAGATCTTCTAAGAAATTACCGTGCAGATTTAAAACTGTTAGACTTTTAAGGCCTTCAAATGTCCTATTGGTAATAGAAGAAATCTTATTATACTGCAAGTGTAACTCTCCCAGTTTCCTCTGAGACTCGAAGCTTCTGGTCGGTATGCTGACCAGATGGTTGTAGGACAGATCTACGAATTGGAGTTCGCCATAGAACTGGAAGGCAGCATCGACTGTCTTCACCTTGTTGTATTTCAGGATCAACCTCTGGATGGAAGGATTGAGTGTGATAGGTATCACATTGAGGTTGGCTTCGATGCAAGACACCACCAAGGTGTCGTCGTCACAGGAGCAGTTTGTAGGGCAGAAGGCTGCTACAGCATCAAGCACCCCCAGCAACACTCCAATAGCAAAAACAGCTAACCGCATCTGAAACATTCAAACAAATTGTCTTAGAATTTAAACTTTAAAAAACAATAAATCATACACAATTTATTACAAAAGTTGATGTCAGTCTGGCTTAAGATACTTTAACAGTTTTCTTTGCACTAAGGAATTCATTTTATCATTACTTTACAGCACGTAAGCACCACCATCCATCTCTGATGATGTAATTTCGTGCAGAAAGCGATCAGCTGAATAAATCCATACGTGCTAAGAACACTACATATTTTATTTCAACCTTTAATCTTCATCTTAGCATTCAACATTTAGCACATCAATGCAGGAAGTTTGTATTTCTGGGGTAGCATAATCTAAGTGAATTCCTCACATTAAATGAAACTTTAAAGACAGGAACTTAAGAACAATGGGTGAATGGGACAAGTGTACTGCAAAATTACATTTAACTACGGAATACAAACTGATCCTTTACAAATCACTACTGCAACCCATTTGGACTTACGCATCAGTACTCTGGGGAACTGCGAAAACAAGGAACATCATACGTGTCCAAACATTCCAATCCAATGTCCAAAGAACCATTCTACGTTTCCAACCTCAAGCTCAAGAAGTACCTCAATATCCTACTTGTTAAAGATGTTATATTATCCAGATTTCAGTGTTCCCATGCCAAACATTCCACGCTCATCAAAATTCAAAAGTCCTCTCCCTATCAAGCATCACCCGCCCACTCTCTCTCTCTCTCTCTCTCCGCCAAGGCAACTTAGCTGCAGTGCCCATGTGAATTGTTACCAATGGCTATCTCTTCCTTCAAGTGCGTCAATGTCTGTGGCTCACGGATCTCTCTTCGACTTCAGCCATCGGAGGGAGTAGAAGGGAGCTTGGTTAGGCCTGTTTCAATGTCATCTATGCGCCCTTTTGACCTAATCGAGGATGAAGTTGGGAGGCCCCGACAACGGTACTCTCATGATCCATTATATCGTCCCTACCAAGTCAAACTATGAAAAATCCCTTTTTTCAGATTCGAGACTTTGCTCTTGGATTGTGGACGGTACGGCTTGCCGCAAATTGTCGCAACTTTAACCCCCTTAGGCCTTTGATGCCTTAAATAAAGTATCAAATAAGACCATTTTCAATATATTACTTCGTCAATGGATATAATAAGTTCGTTCCCTAGTTTGCTCCGAGTTTGACATGGTAGGGACTATAATAGCAGATGTATTCATATGCAGAATGTACTAACGAATAAAGAAATTAAAAATTATTTCTAAAAATTGTTAAAAATCAACCTGTTCCGAATTTGAACATTTACAAGTCACAGTCCCTTGTTCCCTTCTTATAGAACTTTCTTCGTTAATATAAACTCAAGAACCTCAAGCATACAATCCATACCAGCCGGAGTCCCACAAGGCTCTTGTTTAAGCCCAATATTATTTAATTTATATATTAATGACCTGCCAACACTCCCCCACACTAGCCTTTCACTATTTGCCGATGTTACTGCCCTGTATACAAGCTCATTCAGACTCGATACAATAGCAAACAGATTGCAATGTAGTTTTAAAAAGATCCATGCATATTATTGGAAATGGAAAATAAAAATAAATCACACAAAAACAGAAGCAGTTCTGTTTACAAAGAGAAGACCGCGACAAGAAATTTATATTAAAATTCAAAATAATACGATTTCATGGAAACCCCATTCAAAATATTTAGGACTAATTCTAGACAGAGGTCTCACCTTCACCGAGCACATAAACCAGAAGCGGGATAGTTGTATGAAATTACTCTACTCAATGTTCCCTTATTTTAATAAAAAATCTAAATTAAGCCCGAAAAATAAAACAATTCTTTATAAAATGATTGTACGCCCTGTACTGTTGTATGCTTGTCCTGTTTGGAGTTCAACCTGTTCAACAAACTACAAAAAACTTCAGGTTATCCAAAACATCTGTCTCAGAATTATAAATGACTACCCCAGATACACTAAAATTACAGACATGCACGACGACCTGGAAATGCCGACAATCACAGACTACGTACACACACTCACGACTAAATTCTTTCATTCAGTACAACTATCAGACAATCCACTAATAGCTGAAATAGGTAATTACAACAAAGAAACCCTCAGACGATACACCCACAGACGGACCAAACACATACTTCTGGACACCTGACCTCATATAATATAAGTTAATAATTATCAGTTGTATTTATTATAGTCGTATTTTGCTTGGGTTTTTGTATAATTTTTCCCAAACTTTCAACAATACTCATTGTGTATTTAGTTAGTCAATAAACAAAATAACATGTAAAATATATAATAACATGTAAAACTCAATGTACATATTGTATATTCAATTTGTAAATAAAAATCTCTTCTTCTTCTTCTTCTATATTTGGTTTTGTTCGGGTCGGCATTCAAGGAGTGAAAAGATCTTTGTGAAAAATACTGCCTGTATTGAGGTGCCTCGTGAAATGGCTTCTGAGGGAATGTGAGCGAGGAAAGTTTATGTGTCCCAAGACCCGACTGGACCCGACCGATATATTTCCGACCAATAGCTGGAGTTGCATAAGAGCTTCTCGGAGAAAGGTTTCCAGAGCACGTAAACTCTCTGATAGATGATGTACTCTCCTTTACACTTGATCAATGGACGGGCCTTTATACTTCTCGGCTTCTCTAGTCCGAATCCTTCACAGGATTCAAAACGAAAAGGCTCTCACGATCCGGGATCGTTTCTCCCACTGAGGTCTGTTACTTATATCTCGATGGAGTAATTACCTCCATGGAAGAAAGTGGAAGTGGCAAAAGTAACCGGTCAGAGAAAACAAGTCGTCTAGTAGAAATGATGCAGTCGATTTCTCGTGATGGCGTAATGATGAAGAACAGCGATTGTGAAATCCGCAGAATTAGCTTGCGACGAGATTGGCGAACCGGAAGAGTCGAGGATTCAATTTCCATTTAATGACTGGAAAGCAATATTCCAATTATTTCAGCAATAAATCCAGAATTAGTAGCGAAGCAAATAAGGGAGTCTCCGAACCAGTGAACTTGGCGGTGCGAAGGTAGAAATTGTCAGGGTTCGGTCTCTGTGTCTTAATAAAACTTAATTTTTTATGCGAAAATGGGTTTTATTGTTTGCCGACGTTTCGGCTTGAAATTCAAGCCTTCATTAGGACTGTAAAACAAGCCAAGAGAGTTAATCCTAACAGATATATACAAAAAGAGAAAAACATTATACAGTAAGTATGTGCTATAGCTAGATCAATACTGGTTTAAGACAGATGGGTAACATAGATACTGTTATAAAATTAATAGCTACATGATGGAAATAGGATTACCGATGAGAAGACAGAGAACTATGCCTCACAGATATGCAACTGGTTTATCAAGGCAAGTGTTGGAGAAATGAGTGGGTGCGAAAGGAGGAGTTCTTGATCACCCATTAAGATGAGGATGGTAGTAGAGGATCAATGGATGGAAGGCGGTTTCATAAAAGTATGGCGATAATGGAAGGGAGGCAGGTATGAGGTATATGTCATTAGTTTATCAGATTATTAAAAAGAAGGACTCCATGGGTCGTGGGTTTCATTTCCACCAGGGGCGGTGGCGTTTATTTTGCAAAAAGAAAAGTCCGACTCGCAGGAACTGCATAATCTCAGCGCGCTTCCGTTCTTATCCCTGGTGTCATTTAGAAATCTTAGAATATATACAGTTAATATTATGTCTTAATATTTCGGGAAAATGTAAACACAAGTAAAAATGTAAAATTAAATCTTAAAGCGTAGCGAGATCCAAGGCGCCAAAACAGGAAACAGCGACGTATCATAAGAGAAGCAAGATCCAAGGCGCCAAAACAGGAAACAGCGACGTATCATAAGAGAAGCAAGATCCAAGGCGCCAAAACAGGAAACAGCGACGTATCATAAGAGAAGCAAGATCCAAGGCGCCAAAACAGGAAACAGCGACGTATCATAAGAGAAGCAAGATCCAAGGCGCCAAAACAGGAAACAGCGACGTATCATAAGAGAAGCAAGATCCAAGGCGCCAAAACAGGAAACAGCGACGTATCATAAGAGAAGCAAGATCCAAGGCGCCAAAACAGGAAACAGCGACGTATCATAAGAGAAGCAAGATCCAAGGCGCCAAAACAGGAAACAGCGACGTATCATAAGAGAAGCAAGATCCAAGGCGCCAAAACAGGAAACAGCGACGTATCATAAGAGAAGCAAGATCCAAGGCGCCAAAACAGGAAACAGCGACGTATCATAAGAGAAGCAAGATCCAAGGCGCCAAAACAGGAAACAGCGACGTATCATAAGAGAAGCAAGATCCAAGGCGCCAAAACAGGAAACAGCGACGTATCATAAGAGAAGCAAGATCCAAGGCGCCAAAACAGGAAACAGCGACGTATCATAAGAGCAAATTACTCCATTAAACCAGGAATTTATGTGAATAAGATCACTCTATCTAATAATACATAAGAACTGAATTTGTAGGAAATTTGATTAGTTTTTGATTAGATACTTTACATTTACTACGATTCCCCAGACAGTTTCGAGATGCATATGAATATATTCGAAAATCCTAAGAAAAGTCTAGTTTTTTTCATTTTCCTTGATAAGGGTTATATATATGGCCTTGGAAAGTTTAGCATAAATATGCTTTGGCGATGAATAAACTGGAAAAAAACGTTACAAAAAAGTCTGCTGGCCTTCGTGCATGTGCGGTGGCCATGTACGAAAAAGAAGACTGTATGTACATTACATAGGTTCATCGAGTGGACCTAAAGGATATTTATGTTCCTGAATTTGAGCAGAAGGCTCTAAATCAAATTGATTTTTTCATTACATTTCCCACGCTGAATCTTCTACTATATATTTGTCAAATACCGCTCACTCACTCACTCACTGACCTATCATCGCCCAGCCCAAACCTCTAGACAGAAAATGTTGAAATTTTGCATATACACTCCCTATATAACGTAGGCACTCACTAAGAAAGGATTTTTTTATATTCGAATTTTTTAGTATTTTTAGGGGGGTTTAAAGTTTGAGTTGGTTAGAGCAGGCAAGCCAAGGCAGCATGCGATGCTAGGACGATAAAGAACAGCTGTTACCTTACATTATCTATTTCATAGTATTATTTTTAATTGAGGTTAATTTCCACTATGATGGCAGTCTTTGAATTACTAGAAATAAACTCTTATTTTGTCCCTCATAGTGTTTACGTTCTGGTCCTTCCGCGGTAATAATATCCCGAACCACTTCACACAAAATTTGAAATTTTGCTCGGACAATCAGTTTAGAATGTAAACACTCGCTAAGAAAGTTTTTTTTTTTTTTTATATTCAAATGTTTAAGTACTTTTAGGGGGGGGGGGCTTGAATTATTAAGAAGGTCCTCATCGGCTCAAAAATGGTCCGATTTTGATTACATTTGGTACAAAAATCTTTCTTCTCATTTGAAAGGTCAAGTTCAATAACCAGCTGAATCCGTTTACTGGAACATGGTTATGGGAGCAAAATGTGCGTGAATAAACCGGAACGCTTACATTTTCGAGTCCATATGCTTGCATGTATTTGTTGTATAGGTTCATTAACGTAGGAAAACGAATGAAACCATTTTCAATCGATTTTTGCCACCTTTTACGAGACAAATTGCTAGAAATACTTTTCCAAACTAATTTTCTGTTTGGGTATTCAGAAACGATGATTGGTTCACTTGAAACTTGTACCAGGTATTTGACATTCATCTAATCTAAGATACTTATACTTTGGAATCGTTTGGAGGTAGGAAGTATATAGAAAAAAAAATTGTATTAATGGTATACAACGTTTTCGGATCTCAGTATATTTTCTAAAATATCTCGAAAACGTTGGAAAATCGTAGTGGCTATTCGAAAGTTTACTAAATTATCCACAAAGACGATTCTGTTGTAATGTTCGGTGGGGCGATGTCAATCGAAGAGATAATTGCTTAAAACTTTAAAGTTGTTAGTTTTATTCGTTTCAACGTGAATTTGTCTCTGTTTACCTAACTTTTTGAGTAGTTGTTGTTATTTTGTTTTACTCCCCAACGGGAACAAGCATGGTTACCTCCACATGGTGTTTCCTGGGTAATTCTAATGTCCGTGCAATAATAAGCTGTACGAAATGATGTAGTAGCGTTAATTTTGATCATACCTTATTTAACGCAATATAAAAACTTCTTATCGGCCGTGGTGAAGCACGGGTATTCAGCTAGTTACATATAAAACGTGTACCTGAAAGCCTATTAAGTTAATAGTATATACACAAAAACGTAAGCATTCGGATTTTTTTGCTTTAAAAACCGGCTTCCGGTGGATAAATTCAGCTGGACGTTTTAAATCAGACAAAGTATTTTTCCCCCTTTCAGTTAAAATCGATCCATTTTTGAGCCAGCTACAGAGCGAACAGACAAATATATATATATATATATATATATATATATATATATATATATATATATATATATATAGTAAGTACATACTACTCTCCTTTGTACAGGTTATCCTACCGGCCTACCTCATTGGAGGCCATTTCTCGTGACTTAACCTCATGAAGGAGGTTTTCCACCAAAGAGGTAGGAGAGTATATTAATCTAGTCCCTAGGTAATAAAGAGCCGGCTTGACCCAGTTAGTTCTAATATCTGCCGCACGGGGCATTAGCTTCACGAATCTTCTACAATAAGTCCTCTCGATTATATATAGTACCTCTATGCTTTAGCTCCGCCATACAACTAGACCAGTATTATACTATTATATTTAGACCTTTCTGAACGAAATTGGAGCTTTAGAAATTCTTATAAAGATTTCTTACAAAAATACTTTGTGATTTGAAAGATCAAGTTCAACCAGCAGAATCCATCCACTGGAACATGGTTTTTTGAGGGGAATTCCTGCGAAAAAGTCATAACGCTTACGTTTTTGTGTTACCTACTAGGCTTCCAGGTTCACTTTTTATAAGTACATAATTGGGTTTGGAGAATGTAATAAAACCATTTCCAAGGCCAAATATATATTTGTATAAGGGTTTTCGAGAAAAATGAAGAAATTACAATTACTGTTCTTATGCGATTTTTGGTAGAGCGATGTTATACGGAGAAATCGTTGCCTAATAACACAGGTCAACATTTGATCTAGAAAAAAACACTCGGAGCGGTATGGTCCTTATGGGGTTTTTGGGGTCGCTGATTACGATGAGTGGGTTGAGTAACCTTCATCGCATCAGATTCAAGGTCATTTGAAGGAAAAATCTGGAAAACATCATCTGTATGTCTTTGAGGCTCCTGAGTCCGAATCCGAAGTTTGTTTGACCTTTACGCCTTTTCCTAGACTTCATTTGAAGGCCTAATAGAGAAAAAACGTAGAAAAAAAATTGAAAAAATTCATTTTCTGAAAAGCACTTGCGTAGTCAAACAAACAACGTGTTCTGGCTCAGGCAGTGGCGGCTAAAGGGGGGGGCACGGGGAGGGGGCTTAACCCCCAAAGTTAAAATTCACAATATTTTTCGATTAAGTTATAAAAATAAATTGTATAGGCAAATTAATAGTAATAAGTTCTAGTTATTGTATGCTCTTAGTTTATCAAATACCTCCTTAATGATTTACAGGTGTCTGGATATAAAAATTTGATTCTGCACCCCCAAGCACGGCGGTAAGTCCATACTAAATTAGCCCCCCCCCAAGAAATGTTTGTCTAGAGCCGCCTTTAGACTCAGGGACCTCAAAAACATACGCATGAATTTTTTCAGATTTTTTTCTCGATTTGACCTTTAATTAGTGACGTAGGAAAAGTTTTCTTATTATCCTTGGATTTAGTTTACATTATAGATGCTGCTGATGAACCGTCGCTTCGAAACGCCGTAAACAGATTCGAAACGTCGCTTTTGTTTTACGGCGCTTCGACGTCTAGGTCATTAGCGCCGACATCCAGGGTGCAGCGAGGAATTATACCAACGAACCGTGGGATGAGAAAATTCCTGCCGCCGGTGGAGATCGAACCCACCATCTCCCGCTTATGAATCCAAGGCGCTAGCCACATATAACTTAATGTTTTAAACAATTTTGGAGAGCAACTCCTGCAAGTTATTTCAACAATCCATTGATCCTTCCCTACTCTTATTCCAGGTCACATATCCCTTAGGAATAATTTTGAATTTACTGAAGACAATTTAAAATATAAAATTAAAATACTACAGCTTGAATATAAACTAGGGGTTGGGTGAAAATTGCAGGGATAAAAATTGATGGGAGATTCCTGGATAAAACGTTTTGTGGATTTTATTTTTCTAAAATAAAGTGATATATTGATAGGAATGTGTCAGCTGTGGAATATACCTTTAAATAAATGAAAGTCTGTATTCAACACTGTATTGAAAGTTTTTTTAAGGGAGTGGGATGATTAAATTTGTTTTTATTTCCATGGTGTCATGCACGTTTCGCCATATTGTCAACACCTTCCATATAATTTTTTTTTTTTTTTTAATTTATTTACAAAGTGAATACACAATATTTACATTTAGTCTTACATGCTATTATATATTTTACATGTCATTATTGTCCAACTACATGTAGTTGTACATTTTGTATGTATACACAATGATCTTAAGTACTGTTGAAACTTTGGGAAAAATTATAAAAAAACCCAAGCAAAATACGAGTATATAAATTTAATTGACCATTATATTAGGTAATTACACAAAAAGTAATTATATTTTCACAAAGCTTGGACGAACCAAGCGAATATTTTCACAGACATAATTCAGAGTGTGAAACAATCAGTATTCATGATGTAAATTAACTTCCCCATCCCGTTATATGTAATTTAAAGCAATATAAACAATATATTATTGATTTTTCATTGATTGATATTACTAATGGAGTTTTCATTGATTGATATTACTAATGGAGTTTTCATTGATTGATATTACTAATGGAGCTTTCATTGATTGATATTACTAATGGAGTTTTCATTGATTGATATTACTAATGGAGTTTTCATTGATTGATATTACTAATGGAGTTTTCATTGATTGATATTACTAATGGAGCTTTCATTGATTGATATTACTAATGGAGTTTTCATTGATTGATATTACTAATAGAGTTGTCATTGATTGATATTACTAATAGAGTTGTCATTGATTGATATTAATAATGGAGATTTCATGGATTGATATTACTAATAGAGTTTTCATTGATTGATATTACTAATGGAGTTTTCATTTTTTGATATTACTAATGGAGTTTTCATTGATTGATATTACTAATGGAGTTTTCTTTGTACCGTCTAAATTTGTTTTTGTCATTCATTCTTGGCTAACAATAACATTTGTAAAATGTCTAATTAATTTTATTATAATTAGAGAAGAAAGTATTATTATTATTATTTTTTAATACATATGTTGAATTTTCACCACAGTGATTATTAGTCTTCCATCCTTATGATTTTTTTTTTTTTTGAGCAATACGTTTATTTAACGTCTGTATGTTTTTAAAGTAAATTAGTAAAACGTGCTCAACAATATATTATTGCTTTTTCATTGATTGATAGTACTAATGGAGCTTTCATTGATTAATGTTACTAATGGAGCTTTCATTGATTGATATTACTAATGGAGTTTTCATTGATTGATATTACTAATAGAGTTGTCATTGATTGATATTACTAATGGAGATTTCATGGATTGATATTACTAATAGAGTTTTCATTGATTGATATTACTAATGGAGTTTTCATTGTTTGATATTACTAATGGAGTTTTCATTGATTGATATTACTAATGGAGTTTTCTTTGTACTGTCTAAATTTGTTTTTGTCATTCATTCTTGGCTAACAATAACATTTGTAAAATGTCTAATTAATTTTATTATAATTAGAGAAGAAAGTATTATTATTATTATTTTTTAATACAAATGTTGAATTTTCACCACAGTGATTATTAGTCTTCCATCCTTATGATCTTTTTTTTTTTAAGCAATACGTTTATTTAACATCTGTATGTTTTTAAAGTAAATTAGTAAAACGTGCTCACAAATATTTAATAATATATACAGAAATTGATTAATGAGAATGCCAAAGTCAAAATATCAAATAAATTTAATAAAAATTCGTTTAAAGCCTTCTGCTCAAATTCAGGAACATGAATATGCTTTAGGTCCACCCGACAAACCTATGTAATGAACTGTATAACATACAGTCTTGTTTCTCGTTCATGGCCACCGCGCTTGCGCGAACGCGAGCGGACACTTTTTTGTGAATGTTTTGTAACGCTTTTTTTTTCAGTTTAGCCATCGCTGAAGCATATTTATGCTAATAATAAAAAAATTAGAAAAAAATAGATAAAAAATAGAACTTCTAGTTTTAATCATACTTTACAAAAAAAAAACGTGTTTTTGTTTTATAAAGTACATGTTCTGTCGACGACATAGCACGGTCGTACAATTGTTAGGAGGTCGTTATTAGTCGCGGGGAAGTTGGATACTCATGGGAGCGGACTTTAAGACCGAGTAAACTCCGCCAAGAAAGTGGTTTTGGTAGTAAGATGTCGAGGAAAGTAAGTTTTATAATGATACCTCAAGGAAGATGGCCGCACTAGAGCGCTCTCTATATCCGGGCTAATGGTTCGGAGATTATAAATTCACGGGGGGTCTCCAAATGGTTGCCTTTGTTGGAGGAATATCGGATTAAAGTAGTCTCACTCTGTGTCTTCATTTATTCTCATTTGTCCGCTAGGTAGCGGTAGTGTAGGCTGGTGGGGGGGGGGATCTAATGGCGAGCAAGGTTTCCCACTTAGGCCCCTGTTGTAAAGTAGCCCTGGAACAGGCTTAGACTAGGTGTTCCGCAAGGAGCTATGCTCGAACCCTTTCTTTCTTACCTTTACCCCTGCCGCCGGATTGTCTACCTCATATACCTCATCTCTTCATCAAAACTATAGCATTCTGCGTCAAAACAAATATGGGGGTCTTTTTGCGAAGGCCACATCCAGTTACTTTGAAGTATCCGTCGTGATTTTGGTACTTACGGATTAGCTTACAGGTTATCTATTGCTACTTTACAGGTTATCTAAGGTTAGAAACCATATTATTTAAATATATAATCAAAAGTTAATATAGTAATGAAAAGGATTTAAAATCACTGCAATCACTACTAAAAGTAACGTTTTTTACTATTATAATTATATAATATGGTTCCCTTAGATAATCTGTATTTGTAAGTAATACTTTTAGGCTTGTAAAGCATAAATTATTTTTTTATTTAAATTTTATCGTCCATTATTATTAACTAAGTATTTTGGGACGGGTTATCTATAGGTTACCACCCTTTTCTAGCCAGGACAGGGTTGTTGCCTTTTCTTTTTAGCGCGGTTCCTCCCTCCCTTCATAGGAACAATCCGGAAGTGCCGACTAGAAAATTTTGCGTTTCAGAACCCCTAGAGACCGAAAATGACGGTGGTTCAAATTTGTATATATATTTGTCTATTCACTCTCTAGCTCCCAGACGAATGGTCCGATTTTGATGAAATTTGGTACAAAAATCTTTCGAATCTTTCACAAATATATGAAGTACGAATTTATTTATATTCGTATTCACAAATATATGAAGTACGAATAAATTCGTATTTTTATTTATAAATAAAATTATGCCCATCTCTGCATCCGCCTAGAAAACTGTCAGTTTCCATATGTGCCGCTTTAAGCTTCCTTCTTTTTGAGATTTTATATTATATTTTTAACGAAAGATCAAAACCTACCGATAGCAGCTACTATTCCTTTACTAATCGCACTTCGGATAAGAACGGAACCGCGCTAAGATGATGCAGTTCCTGCAAGTCGGACATTTTCTAAAGAAAAGCCACCACCCCATAGTGGGAATCGAACTCACGACCTTTGGCACGGAGTGTTTAGGGGGTCACGCCTTAACACTCACGGCTACCTGGCCTCCAAAAGCATAAATTAAAGTAAGCAGAATATATTTCAGCAAGCAATATTAATTAATTAAAAGGAGTTATGCGCATGACCTTGAGGTCTCCGCGAGAGCTATTTTTATGTGAAATGTGACTGGTGAGTTTGTGTGAATCACATCCGCAAACGTCCATATTTTTGTGGCTTGTGTTCAAACAAGGGCCATTTTGGAAATGCTAGTATCGTCTCATTGAAGCTTCTCCAGGATATTTTATCAAGAACGAGATATTCCAAATATAACTCGTAATAAAAACTAAGAAAAATGTTGGATATTATTTTCTACTTGTAATATTCCGTTCCTTGAAAATTAGAAGTAGTGGAGAAACCATTTTGTGCATGTTCACCTCAGAGCCTTTTCATGTGGTGTTTATTTCTGCTATATTCCGAGGAGAAAAAGGTTTCCCAAAAGTACATCATACTTAATTACCCCATATTTCGTGTTCCTTTCAAAGAACCTCATTGGACTGATTGGACTGGAGAACTTCCTCTCAAATTAGGGGGGCAGGAAGATGTGTTCATTTGGCGCGCGTTTTCTGCTTCAATTGATTTCCGGAAGGGCCTTTTGCCGGGAAAAATCATTTGCTTAATGGAGGTCTATATCTTGTTGATGTAATTAAAACGGAAAATGAGTTTTTATATTCATTTCATGACAGAATAAGTTATCAGAATATAAATTCATATAATTACTTGGATGTTATTATAATATACATATTCTATTGTATACATTATAGATGGTATCATTATAAATTGTTATTATTATAGTTAGGACATCAAATATAATACCCAAAAATATCACATTTACGGTAAATTTGCTATGTATCTTGACATTATATTTACTGTACATATACTATTTATGTTTTTCTCTAGAAAAGTGCATAAAAAAAGTCATCTAAAACGTTTTATGGCAAAACTGCACAAATAATAAGCTTGTAGTGGTTAAAATCATTCTTGCCGGCAGAGACTCTTTTCCTTAGTTCCATTTTTATTCTACTATTTTTTTCTAAAAGAAGTTTAATAATTTTACAAATAATAAGTGTTATTTGTTTTTGTTTTTTAATTATTCTTCAACTGACCCTTTTCTCAATATTCTTATCTTCGTGGACGGCGGAAGGTGAACAAATAAAATCTTCAACACTCAGTATGACCAACTTTATTTCATCCCTACATGTTTCACACCTTTATTGGTGCCTCTTCAGGGGAAAAAAATACAAAAATAAAACTTACAGCCTACACCTGAGGAGGATAACCTTCCACCAGTACGGCCACGTCTAGAATGATCATGGTCTGAAAGAATCCAATATGGCGAAAAATAAACAGCTGATCGATAATCGATATGTCATACCTTTAAAAATGAATTTCCAGAAGAAATATAGTCCTAACAATTAAAACCGTCTTCCCACCTTCAAAATAAAAACATAATTTTACTTTTTGTCAAATAAGTTAACAAAAATAGTATTTAAATGTAGTATTTCCTTTTTTTTATTTACCACTTTTTTCCTATTTTTTATGATATGGATATTTTCCTTTATTCTTCTTTTCAATCTATTTCTTTCTTTACCTAATGTGCTAATATTTTCAAAATCGAAAGTATGTTTATATTTTATAGCATGATAAGCCAACGCTGTTTTATTCTCTCCTTTATCAATACTTTGCGCATGCTGTTTAATTAGTTTTCCAAGTAGCTGTTCCGATTCCCCTATATATGATTTATTGCAACTATTGCAGTTAATTTAGTAGGTATTGTATTTAGTTTCTTTCTTAGTTCTTAGAAACTAAATACAATATCTACAAAATGAACTGCAATAGTTGCAATAAATCATATATAGGGGAATCGGAACAGTTACTTAGAAAACTACTATAGAAAAATACTATTTTTGTTAACTTATTTGACAAAAAGTAAAATTATGTTTTTATTTTGAAGGTGGGAAGATGGTTTTAATTGTTAGGACTATATTTCTTCTGGAAATTCATTTTTAAAGGTATGACATATCGATTATCGATCAGCTGTTTATTTTTCGCCATATTGGATTCTTTCAGACCATGATCATTCTAGACGTGGCCGTACTGGTGGAAGGTTATCCTCCTCAGGTGTAGGCTGTAAGTTTTATTTTTGTAATTTTTTCCCCTGAAGAGGCACCAATAAAGGTGTGAAACATGTAGGGATGAAATAAAGTTGGTGATACGGAGTGTTGAAGATTTTATTTGTTGACCTTCCGCCGTCCACGAAGATAAGTTTTTATTTTATTTTTTTGGGGGGTTGGCTCTTTCTAATACAAAATTCCGACCACGATGCAAACAAGTTCCTCAACTTTAAAAGACAAACAGATTGTATTGTGAAAGACAATCGTGTCTAGTAAAAAAAACAAAACTTCTTCATGCTTTTTTTTAAACCTTCGTCTTCTTTTGAATATTTCTAATTTATATTTATGGTCAAACATATATTTTTTGAAATACAATGGATGTCACTTTCTCTCATTATCAAGAATAAATATTACAGTAAATTAATTAATATTAATAACTTGTTATTATATTATTTGAATAATTACTACATTACTTATACTTTATAAGTATAATATTTTAAGAATTAGATTCTTGAAAGATACAAATCGTAGTTAAAATAGGAAACTTGTTTTGCTAGACGAAGCCAATTGTGAAATCAATTTTATTTACGAAGAATGAAATTAAAATGAAAGACATATTTTTAATTTTCCTCTAGGATTAGGAGAAGTAGAACAAGAGGAAGCATAAAACACCAAGCAACAGGTGCACACCAACTTACCCGCCATTTTATTAGGAAATATTTTATGAATGTGAAATAATTATATTTTCTCGAGATTTTCTCCTTATATATTACTGCTTTTAGTAAATATGGTGTATAGAATTTTAAATTGGTCTATTTATTTTCTCGTTTTTATAGTTAGGAAAGGATTTAACTTTGTGACCATTCATTTTATTTATTTATTTAATATATTTATTATTTATGTAGGTGGTTGTTAACAGCTTTATTCAGTCTTCATGTATTTTATTTTCAAGTTCAGAGGGTGCGGCATGTCACACTTTAGGTTAGGTATTTAACTTTTGTTACGGAAACGTTTCGGCTATAAGCCATTTTCAATCTGTAAAATATAATGGGTCATACTGGTTAGGATATTAAATTTCAAAAAATAAACATAAAACTCAGAATATACAAATGTATCAACAGCTGACCTGTATGATAGTGCATTATTTCTTATGTTATAATCTTCAGATACTGTTTTAGCTTGGGTATATAGATAATAATTTCGGAAGGGGCTGGGAAAATGTCTGGGGGGGGGGCTGAGACCATTTCCGGTGTATGGAATGCTAACAATTAAGAACTTGGAATAGTTTTAAACAACTAAAACGCTATTACACCCAAAATGGAATATATTTTATGAACTAAATGCTATTATTTAATTTATTTTTAAGGATTTTATGAAATTTTTACCGATGAACTCAAAATTTCGGGGGGGGGGGGGGGGGGCTGAGGCCCCCCTTATATAAGCCCATGGCGTGGTTCCTCCCTATCTCCATAGGGAGAATCCGCTTATGAGGTTGACCTTACGACGCAATCCGAAAGTGCCGACTAGAAACTTTCTCGTTTCAGACCCTATGGATCACGAAAATATAGGTGATTCAAATTTGTATATATATATATATATATATATATATGTATATATATATATGTATATATATATATATATATATATATATATACATATATATATATATATATATATATATATATATATATATATAGGACCAGGTTCAAAACCCGAGCGCGCACTAAAGATTTTTTCTTCTAGTGCTGCCGTTCGAGGGTTGGCTATGGGGTCCCAGATCGTCCCTAGGCTCACCCAGCCTTTAATTAATAATGGGTACCTTGGGTGCTAATGACTCTAGCAGTCGAAGCAGCCAAGGGGAAAATCAGGCGGCCGGAGCATAGTGTTGACCACACTATCTCCCTAGCGTTCCGTATGGTCAAGAATCAGATACCTTTACAGTATCTGCCCCTTTGGGCCCTTATGGCCCGTTACGGGACTGATTTTTTTCATATATATATATATATATATATATATATATATATATATATATATATATATATATGTTTGTCTGAACGCGGTAATAATATCCCGAACCCTTGCACAGCCACCTCACCCATCAGCATCTCCAGTCAGAACATTTCTTGGTAATGCTCGCAAATATAACAGGTGCTTCCAAATGACACCTTGGAAACATAAATTTTGAAATTGTAACGTACATTTATTATTGGCAACGAATTTTAACCTGTACTGGTTAAACTCCTGTTACTGATAACCTATAGATAACGGGTTATCTGTTTGTTGACACAGGTCCGGAGCGCCCCAATGTCAAGAAACATTATACTTTGATTACTTCTCAATTGATGAATAACATATAGTATGACGGGAAGCGTGCTATCATAAACTACACAAAATTATATAGTAATTAGTAGTTAATTTTGATGATACATTATTTAACACTTTAAAATAACTACTTATCTACCATGATTCAGCTAGTGTACATATTCTAAAGCGTTAAAACACTGATATTCATTTTAAAACCCCTGGTATGGATCGGCCCTCTGGAAGCGACAAGAGCATTTTATATGGTTTCCGTTCGAAGAAGAGAGGCTCAAGTTAGGAACGGAGCTTAAACTTTAGCTGCTTAATTCTAAGGTGAACTTTGCACGGGGCTTGTGAGCTCACTGAATGCTGAAGGAATTTACCTGCCGCTTTTCCGTCCAACCTTCAGGAGGGTATTGTGTCTTGTTAGGTTTCTTAAACTCTATCTCCTTGTTGTTATCCGATAAATAAAGTATAACCGGTACTTACGTATTAGTTGGACCGATCTCGAGAACCGGCTCCCGTTCAGGCTCACGCCCAGTGATCCGGTTCATGAAATGTCAGGTTATTATGAGGTTATCTCCATTATAAGAGCGGAAAAGTGAACAACTTCATTTCTATTGGTTGATCTTTTGAGCAATTTCATTGCTTGTTCTCTTTTCCGCTCTAGTCTTGTTTTGTCTGCCTTGCTCTTAAATTCGTCTCCTTTTAAATTTATTGTTCAGTGAGTTGTGAGTGTTGTTTGTTTTTATAGTCAATTTGTGTCCTTTGTGCTGTTCTCTCCACGGTCAAAATGAGTCTTTGGAATATACCAACAACCGAAAAAGATTCAATTGCATTTTTGCAGCAACACCAAGAAAGGTGTCACTATAGTTTCGATATAAACCAGTGATGTATATTACCAACGAGTTGGATTAACTACAGTTTCGATATAACCTTGAGCGAACGTACCGACCGTAAACGCATAGCAATTATTAAATTAACATAATTGCTAATGTTATTTAATCTAGGAAATTAAAAGGACTTATGTTAATGGCAGAATTGCTATGTGTTTCCGCTCGCTCAAGGATATATCGAAACTCTTAGTCAATCCAACTCGTTTATAATATTAATACATGGTCTTGTTGCCAAAAGTGGTCTGAATAACAGGTCGCCATATTGCCTGATCCGGATCACTGACTGGGAGCCTGAACGCGAGCCACTTCTCGAGATCGGTGCAACTAGTTCGTAAGTACCGTATAACCTTCTGAAATGGATTTGTAATTTTGGTACTTACGTATTAGCTTTAACGCAGGTTAAAGAACCGGCTCTCAGAGATCTACATCATCACCCGGTCAAAGATCTGGATCAAGGCGTCATTGATTTTTTGCCAATAAGGCGAAGGGATTATGTACGATTTGGGTTGACTAGAGTTTCGATATGACCTTGAGGAAACGCAAGTACGTTAGTACGTATGTTAATGGCATAATTGCTTTGCGTTTCCGCTCGCTCAAGGTTATATCGAAACTCTAGTCAATCCAACTCGTTGATAATATAGATCACTGGATATCTCGAAAACGGTTGGGAAATCGTGGAATGTGGATGGAAACTATTCAAAAGCTTATTAAATTGTCTACAAAAAAAGATTCTAAATACATTTTCGATGAGGCGATGTCAATCGGAGAGGTAACTGCTAAAAACCTTAAAAGTGTTTGTTTTGTTCTGTTGAACGGGGTTTTGTGTTTGTTTAACTCACATTTTAATTGGTTGTTTATTTTTTTAAATTGCATTTGTGAATAAAATTAGTATTTTAGTAAAACAAGGCAAGAAAATGATAATCTTATTGGCCAAGAGTGATTCTCTAGAGCGAACGTTGAGATGGCGGGCGAGTCATTTCGGCTTAGGATACTGTCAGTTTCCTGTTGTGGCGCCTTAAACTTCCTTCTCTTTAAGATCTAATTTATATTTTTAACGAAAGATCAAACGTTATCAATAACTGCTTCTATTCCTTTGCTAATGGCACTACGGATAAGAACGGAACTGCGCTTAGATGACGCAGTTCCTGCGAGTCAGATGTTTGAATTTACACCTAACGGGAATTGAACAGGAGGGATTAAACCAATTTCTCAAAAGTGAAGCAGCATTCAGGACTACATCGCACTAGTATTTCTAAAGTGACACAGCTCAAAATAAAACTCAACTGAAAATGTGTCACTCTTGCCTATGTAGGGACCTTAGGATTAAGACCGGAAGGTTGACACAGGTGCCCTCTGGTGTAGAAGCTCTGAAGCTAGGTACATACAGCTTTGATGGTTGATAAAGAGATATTTACCATGTCTTTCACAGTCATAAATATGACGGTATGAATAAAACCGATTTTTGAGTTGAGTCACTTTCGAAATACTGGTGCGATATGAAGACATGCCTTCGTGGAAACAAGAAAACCGTGAGAATATTCGCTGAAGGCCTTCCATTTCCATGCTACAGGATAAATAATCTCTTAAAGCGAATTCCTGTCAGCGACACTATTGCTATAGTAATTCTCCAGCTGATAAACGATGTCGGTCCCTTTGAATTAAAAGAAATAATTGTAGACATAGTTCCGGCGGTAGACTGCTTGACGGCTCCCATTAGAACTAATTGTAGACATAGTTCCGGCGGTAGACTGCTTGACGGCTCCCATTAGAAATAATTGTAGACATAGTTCCGGCGGTAGACTGCTTGACGGCTCCCATTAGAACTAATTGTAGACATAGTTCCGGCGGTAGACTGCTTGACGGCTCCCATTAGAACTAATTGTAGACATAGTTCCGGCGGTAGACTGCTTGACGGCTCCCATTAGAACTAATTGTAGACATAGTTCCGGCGGTAGACTGCTTGACGGCTCCCATTAGAACTAATTGTAGACATAGTTCCGGCGGTAGACTGCTTGACGGCTCCCATTAGAACTAATTGTAGACATAGTTCCGGCGGTAGACTGCTTGACGGCTCCCATTAGAACTAATTGAGGCTAATGTTGATTTAGACACAGCCGCCATCATTTTCATTCTTACCCCCTCTGCTCTATTATCTACTCTTCCATGGATCTCAGTACTGCTGTCTGGATCACAAAACTAGCCCTCAGGACACAGTTCATCCGACTCGATCTTCTTTTTTGATACGTATCACTTTTTAATAAGATTTGTATTAAATAAAAATAATCAATTGAACCTAAAGTAATTCAAATCCTCTTATGAACCAAACTGATTCCTAGCCACCAAAGTACTTTTTTGTACCATTTGAACGCTGTCCTACCAAAGTCCTCTTGTGTATCAAATGAACTCTACGCTACCAAAGTCTTCATACGCATCCTATGGAACCCTATGATACCAAAGTCCTCATATGCATCCTATGGAACCCTACGCTACCAAAGTCCTCATATGCATCTTGCGGAAACCTATGCTACCAACGTCCTCTTGTGTACCAATAGAACCATTTGCTACCAAAGTCCTCTTGTGTACCAATAGAACCCTTTGCTACCAAAGTCCTCTTATGTACCAATTGAATCCTATGCTACCAAAATATCCTAGTGTACCAATAATACACTGTACTGCCTTCCTCCCCTTCAGTTGAATGAAACCCCTTGAACCTACAAGTATCTAGTCGGTTAGATTTGACAGTGCAACACCTTCAGGTGACAATATTACACAGCGCACTTTTAATTAAAGAATTGTTATAAAGTAGTTGATATTATAGTTTTATAATAAATTCTAAAATCCAGAAATTAAACGGATTGAATGGTGCTCCGCCGGGAATGAAGGGACCACATGAATGCCTTTTGAATATTAAAGCTTGACTTAGTAATTACCAAACAATGGATACAGGAAGGAGAATTCGACCTTGGAAATTATTGATAAACACACTTCGTCGGCTTCTCATAAAGGTTTCTTTGATTTTACCTCCATTATATACAGAGCCAAGGGCGGTATATTTTATACCTCTTTGAATTTAGACTATCTCTAACCTCTTTGAGTGCAGAATATTTCAAACCTCTTTATTTAAGTGTAGAATATTTCTACAATCTTTCAATGTAGAATATTTCTAACGCCGTTAAGTATAGCATATTTTTACACTCTTTGAATGTAGAATATTTCTAACCTTTTTGAGTGTAAAATATTTCTAAACTCATGGAATATAGAATATTTCAAACCTCTTGGAGTGTAGAATATTTTATATCTCTTTGAATGTAGAATAGTTTATAGCTCTTTAAATTCAAAATATTTCTAACTTATTTGTATGTAGAATAGTTTATACCTCTTTGGATGTAGAATATTTCTAACCTCTTTGTAAATTAAATATTTCTAACCTCTTCATCTGTGGAATATTTTATACCACTTTGAATGTAGAATATTTTTCTAACCTCTTCATCTGTAGAATATTTTAACCTCATTGAACGTAGAATATTTCTAATCTAATTTAGTGTTGAATATTGTAAATCTATTTGAATGTATAATCGTTTATACCTCTTTGAATTCAGAATATTTATAAACACTTTGAATGTAGAATACTTCTAGCCTCATTGCATTTCAAAAAATCTAACCTTTTTAACTAGAATACTTTACACCTCTTTTAATGTAGAATATTTCTAACCTCTTTGTATGTAAAATATTCCTAACCTCTTCATTTGTAGAATATTTTAACATCTTTGAATGTAGAATATTTCTAACCTCTTTGTATGTGAAATTTTTCTAACCTCTTCATCTGTAGAATATTTTATGCCTCTTTGAATGTAGAATATTTCTAACCTCTTTGCATTTGAAATATTTCTAGCCTCTTCATCTGTATAATATTTTATACCTCTTTAACTGTACAATATTTTATACTTCTTTGAATGTAGAATATTTATAACCTTTTTGAATGTATCGTATTTCTAACCTCTTTATATGTTGAATATTTATAACCTCTTTGAATATAGAGTATTTTATATCTCTTGAAAGTAGAGCATTCCTAACCTTTTTGATTGCAAGATATATTTTCAGAGATCCCTCTTAATAGGGATATGAATTCCTGGATCGCTAATTAAATATGAGACATGTTTTCAATTAAACCCTCTAATACCTTAACTAAATTCTATGACTGTATTGCTTGAGGATCCTAGAATCCGGTTCGTTAAGAACAGCCCGTCATCAAACCCGAGGAGAATGGCCCCCAGCTAGTAACTAATTAGAAACTGGAGGAGGTATAAAGCATCTAAGATACAGAAGGCAGCGATCCTCATTTCATTTGCTCTTCCACATCCTTTAATCAGTGTTGCCACAACATCTCCTATTATAGCATTAGTACGTCTAGAGATAAAGCCTTAGGCACTTCCTATGCACACGTGCTTGTCGGATTGTACTGATTCATTAGCGTCTTCTCGCAGGATATTCGTGCCCGGAAATTGAACAACCTCCAAGTTTTCTAAGGGTTTGAAATCGGACTCATCATATCGCACTAGTATTTCTAAAGTGAGACAACTAAAAAATCGGTGTTTGTCAGTTATGACTATAAAATGACTATTATTATCACAGCAAAATCAGGGCCGCCACATGAGGGGGACTGCCGGGAACATGAGAGGGGCGCTGTGGGGCCCCAGGCCGGCCATCACAAATTTGAAAAAAATGTATAGGTGATCTCGTAAAAAGAATGGGGTTTAGAAATGTAGCCTATATTTATTGGAATGGGATCTATATTGTTTTTAATGTACATAAACGACAAAATTAGTGCAGACCCAGAAGATTATATTTCATTAGGAGTCGTAATAAAATTACAAGTACCGAAAGTGACCTTTGCTGCACTCATTCTCATTTCACTCAAGATGAATATAATTTTAAAATGTCTAAACTCCTATAGCAAAGTACTAAAATTTTCAGTCTGGCTCTGAGAAGTGGGGGCCCCTCATCTGGTCCCGGGCCTGGCTCTGAAATGTCTAAACTCCTATAGCAAAGTACTAAAATTTTCAGTCTGGCTCTGAGAAGTAGGGGCCCGGCTCTGAGAAGTGGGGGCCCCTCATCTGGTCCCGGGCCTGGCTCTGAAATGTCTAAACTCCTATAGCAAAGTACTAACATTTTCAGTCTGGCTCTGAGAAGTAGGGGCCCGGCTCTGAGAAGTGGGGGCCCCTGATCTGGTCCCGGGCCTGGCTCTGAAATGTCTAAACTCCTATAGCAAAGTACTAACATTTTCAGTCTGGCTCTGAGAAGTAGGGGCCCGGCTCTGAGAAGTGGGGGCCCCTCATCTGGTCCCGGGCCTGGCTCTGAAATGTGGCGGCTCTGAGCAAAATTTACATATTTTTCAACTAAAATGAGCAAAATTTGTTTTTATTCACACTTTTAATTTAGGAAGCACATATGACAACAGAAACAAAGAATATAAAATAATCAAATAATGGTAAATTTAATCTTATTCTAGGCTCTGTTTCTATTAGATCATCATAGCCAGTGTAGCTGGAGAAACTGCAAATTTTAATGCATTCCAGAACGACATCCCATTTTATCAAACATATTTGTGTGCGAAGCTCATTACGGTATTGCATTTCTCAGTTTTTAACAGCTGGGGTTGGCTGTACACAGATAGAAAGTCAATAGTGGACCTCAGACAGTGGTTTAGTTGCTGTGATTCCACTTTAGCCGTTGTTGCGTGAGGCTAACATAACAGGAACAAGGTCCATAGCGCAACGGAGTCGTATGCACGTGGTCACTGCCTGGGAACGGAGCGGAGTGTCAGGTACCCAGACAGAGGCTAGACACAGACTGGCTTAAATGGCGTCAGATCCGGCTGCAGTGTTGTACACAAGCCTAGCTGTAGCAACTCCAGTGTTGCCACCAAATAAAACTGAGAAGTTAGGGGGCGCCGCTACATCACTTCCCTCCAATGACATCGACACAGAAGCAGAAGGGAGATTCTTCTTCGATGAGTCCTGATGTCCGTTGATGGCTGGTCGGCTTCTGTGACGGGGGCATTTTCAGTTGCCGTAGTCTGCTCTGATGGATCGGTGGCTTGGCGATGTCTTGCTGATCATGGATACTGGCCGATCATGTACGGGTGATTATGATCACGTACGGGTGATTGATGATCACGTACGGGTGATTGATGATCACGTACGGGTGATTGATGATCACGTACGGGTGATTGATGATCACGTACAGTTGACTGATGATCACGTACAGGAGATTTGTGTAGGTTTCGTGGTGCCAGATGAAGCTTGGTGAACGTTGCTTGGTGCTTGGCGAAGGTTTCGATAAACTTGGTGCAGATTACGAAGCGGGGAGAGCTGACCTTGTTTGACAGTGAAAAACGTCTGCCGGTCCATTCAGGGTCACCCGCGAGTAGGGACAGGAAGAACGTATGTCCCCCTCGGGATCAGGTAGTAATCTGGAAATTCACCGGTTTGATCACGTCGGGGTCACCACTTTAGCCGTTGTTGCGTGAGGCTAACATAACAGGAACAAGGTCCATAGCGCAACGGAGTCGTATGCACGTGGTCACTGCCTGGGAACGGACTGGCTTAAATGGCGACAGATCCGGCTGCAGTGTTGTACACAAGCCTAGCTGTAGCAACTCCAGTGTTGCCACCTAATAAAACTGAGGAGTTAGGGGGCGCCGCTACACCACTATTGAAGTGACCAGAGCTGCTGTCTTATTCTACCGGAAGATAGGGATGGCTGTACGGAGATGGGAAGTCAATAGTGGACCTAAGACAGTGGTTTAGTTGCTGTGATTCCACTATTGAAGTGACCAGAGCTGCTGTCTTATTCTACCGGAAGATAGGGATGGCTGTACGGAGATGGGAAGTCAATAGTGGACCTTAGACAGTGGTTTAGTTGCTGTGATTCCACTATTGAAGTGACCAGAGCTGCTGTCTTATTCTACCAGAAGATAGGGATGGCTGTACGGAGATGGGGAGTCAATAGTGGACCTCATACAGTGGTTTAGTTGCTGTGATTCCACTATTGAAGTGACCAGAGCTGCTGTCTTATTCTACCGGAAGATAGGGATGGCTGTACGGAGATGGGAAGTCAATAGTGGACCTCATACAGTGGTTTAGTTGCTGTGATTCCACTATTGATGTGACCAGAGCTGCTGTCTTATTCTACCGGAAGATAGGGATGACTGTACGGAGATGGGAAGTCAATAGTGGACCTTAGACAGTGGTTTAGTTGCTGTGATTCCACTATTGAAGTGACCAGAGCTGCTGTCTTATTCTACCGGAAGATAGGGATGGCTGTACGGAGATGAGAAGTCAATAGTGGACCTTAGACAGTCGTTTAGTTGCTGTGATTCCACTATTGAAGTGACCAGAGCTGCTGTCTTATTCTACCGGAAGATAGGGATGACTGTACGGAGATGGGAAGTCAATAGTGGACCTCATACAGTGGTTTAGTTGCTGTGATTCCACTATTGAAGTGACCAGAGCTGCTGTCTTATTCTACCAGAAGATAGGGATGGCTGTACGGAGATGGGAAGTCAATAGTGGACCTTAGACAGTGGTTTAGTTGCTGTGATTCCACTATTGAAGTGACCAGAGCTGCTGTCTTATTCTACCGGAAGATAGGGATGGCTGTACGGAGATGGGAAGTCAATAGTGGACCTTAGACAGTGGTTTAGTTGCTGTGATTCCACTATTGAAGTGACCAGAGCTGCTGTCTTATTCTACTGGAAGATAGGGATGGCTGTACGGAGATGGGAAGTCAATAGTGGACCTTAGACAGTGGTTTAGTTGCTGTGATTCCACTATTGAAGTGACCAGAGCTGCTGTCTTATTCTACCGGAAGATAGGGATGGCTGTACGGAGATGGGAAGTCAATAGTGGACCTAAGACAGTGGTTTAGTTGCTGTGATTCCACTATTGAAGTGACCAGAGCTGCTGTTTTATTCTACCGGAAGATAGGGATGGCTGTACGGAGATGGGAAGTCAATAGTGGACCTTAGACAGTGGTTTAGTTGCTGTGATTCCACTATTGAAGTGACCAGAGCTGCTGTCTTATTCTACCAGAAGATAGGGATGGCTGTACGGAGATGGGAAGTCAATAGTGGACCTCATACAGTGGTTTAGTTGCTGTGATTCCACTATTGAAGTGACCAGAGCTGCTGTCTTATTCTACCGGAAGATAGGGATGGCTGTACGGAGATGGGAAGTCAATAGTGGACCTCATACAGTGGTTTAGTTGCTGTGATTCCACTATTGAAGTGACCAGAGCTGCTGTCTTATTCTACCGGAAGATAGGGATGACTGTACGGAGATGGGAAGTCAATAGTGGACCTTAGACAGTGGTTTAGTTGCTGTGATTCCACTATTGAAGTGACCAGAGCTGCTGTCTTATTCTACCGGAAGATAGGGATGGCTGTACGGAGATGAGAAGTCAATAGTGGACCTTAGACAGTCGTTTAGTTGCTGTGATTCCACTATTGAAGTGACCAGAGCTGCTGTCTTATTCTACCGGAAGATAGGGATGACTGTACGGAGATGGGAAGTCAATAGTGGACCTCATACAGTGGTTTAGTTGCTGTGATTCCACTATTGAAGTGACCAGAGCTGCTGTCTTATTCTACCAGAAGATAGGGATGGCTGTACGGAGATGGGAAGTCAATAGTGGACCTTAGACAGTGGTTTAGTTGCTGTGATTCCACTATTGAAGTGACCAGAGCTGCTGTCTTATTCTACCGGAAGATAGGGATGGCTGTACGGAGATGGGAAGTCAATAGTGGACCTTAGACAGTGGTTTAGTTGCTGTGATTCCACTATTGAAGTGACCAGAGCTGCTGTCTTATTCTACTGGAAGATAGGGATGGCTGTACGGAGATGGGAAGTCAATAGTGGACCTTAGACAGTGGTTTAGTTGCTGTGATTCCACTATTGAAGTGACCAGAGCTGCTGTCTTATTCTACCGGAAGATAGGGATGACTGTACGGAGATGGGAAGTCAATAGTGGACCTCATACAGTGGTTTAGTTGCTGTGATTCCACTATTGAAGTGACCAGAGCTGCTGTCTTATTCTACTGGAAGATAGGGATGGCTGTACGGAGATGGGAAGTCAATAGTGGACCTCATACAGTGGTTTAGTTGCTGTGATTCCACTATTGAAGTGACCAGAGCTGCTGTCTTATTCTACTGGAAGATAGGGATGGCTGTACGGAGATGGGAAGTCAATAGTGGACCTTAGACAGTGGTTTAGTTGCTGTGATTCCACTATTGAAGTGACCAGAGCTGCTGTATTATTCTACCGGAAGATAGGGATGGCTGTACGGAGATGGAAAGTCAATAGTGGACCTTAGACAGTGGTTTAGTTGCTGTGATTCCACTATTGAAGTGACCAGAGCTGCTGTCTTATTCTACCAGAAGATAGGGATGGCTGTACGGAGATGGAAAGTCAATAGTGGACCTTAGACAGTGGTTTAGTTGCTGTGATTCCACTATTGAAGTGACCAGAGCTGCTGTCTTATTCTACCAGAAGATAGGGATGGCTGTACGGAGATGGAAAGTCAATAGTGGACCTTAGACAGTGGTTTAGTTGCTGTGATTCCACTATTGAAGTGACCAGAGCTGCTGTCTTATTCTACCGGAAGATAGGGATGGCTGTACGGAGATGGGAAGTCAATAGTGGACCTTAGACAGTGGTTTAGTTGCTGTGATTCCACTATTGAAGTGACCAGAGCTGCTGTCTTATTCTACCGGAAGATAGGGATGGCTGTACGGAGATGGGAAGTCAATAGTGGACCTCATACAGTGGTTTAGTTGCTGTGATTCCACTATTGAAGTGACCAGAGCTGCTGTCTTATTCTACTGGAAGATAGGGATGGCTGTACGGAGATGGGAAGTCAATAGTGGACCTTAGACAGTGGTTTAGTTTCTGTGATTCCACTATTGAAGTGACCAGAGCTGCTGTCTTATTCTACTGGAAGATAGGGATGGCTGTACGGAGATGGAAAGTCAATAGTGGACCTCAGACAGTGGTTTAGTTGCTGTGATTCCACTATTGAAGTGACCAGAGCTGCTGTCTTATTCTACCAGAAGATAGGGATGGCTGTACGGAGATGGAAAGTCAATAGTGGACCTTAGACAGTGGTTTAGTTGCTGTGATTCCACTATTGAAGTGACCAGAGCTGCTGTCTTATTCTACCAGAAGATAGGGATGGCTGTACGGAGATGGAAAGTCAATAGTGGACCTCAGACAGTGGTTTAGTTGCTGTGATTCCACTATTGAAGTGACCAGAGCTGCTGTCTTATTCTACCGGAAGATAGGGATGGCTGTACGGAGATGGGATGTCAATAGTGGACCTTAGACAGTGGTTTAGTTGCTGTGATTCCACTATTGAAGTGACCAGAGCTGCTGTATTATTCTACCGGAAGATAGGGATGGCTGTACGGAGATGGGAAGTCAATAGTGGACCTTAGACAGTGGTTTAGTTGCTGTGATTCCACTATTGAAGTGACCAGAGCTGCTGTCTTATTCTACCGGAAGATAGGGATGGCTGTACGGAGATGGGAAGTCAATAGTGGACCTCATACAGTGGTTTAGTTGCTGTGATTCCACTATTGAAGTGACCAGAGCTGCTGTCTTATTCTACTGGAAGATAGGGATGGCTGTACGGAGATGGGAAGTCAATAGTGGACCTTAGACAGTGGTTTAGTTTCTGTGATTCCACTATTGAAGTGACCAGAGCTGCTGTCTTATTCTACCGGAAGATAGGGATGGCTGTACGGAGATGGGAAGTCAATAGTGGACATTAGACAGTGGTTTAGTTGCTGTGATTCCACTATTGAAGTGACCAGAGCTGCTGTCTTATTCTACCGGAAGATAGGGATGGCTGTACGGAGATGGAAAGTCAATAGTGGACCTCAGACAGTGGTTTAGTTGCTGTGATTCCACTATTGAAGTGACCAGAGCTGCTGTCTTATTCTACCAGAAGATAGGGATGGCTGTACGGAGATGGAAAGTCAATAGTGGACCTCAGACAGTGGTTTAGTTGCTGTGATTCCACTATTGAAGTGACCAGAGCTGCTGTCTTATTCTACCGGAAGATAGGGATGGCTGTACGGAGATGGAAAGTCAATAGTGGACCTCAGACAGTGGTTTAGTTGCTGTGATTCCACTATTGAAGTGACCAGAGCTGCTGTCTTATTCTACCAGAAGATAGGGATGGCTGTACGGAGATGGGAAGTCAATAGTGGACCTTAGACAGTGGTTTAGTTGCTGTGATTCCACTATTGAAGTGACCAGAGCTGCTGTCTTATTCTACCAGAAGATAGGGATGGCTGTACGGAGATGGAAAGTCAATAGTGGACCTTAGACAGTGGTTTAGTTGCTGTGATTCCACTATTGAAGTGACCAGAGCTGCTGTCTTATTCTACCGGAAGATAGGGATGGCTGTACGGAGATGGGATGTCAATAGTGGACCTTAGACAGTGGTTTAGTTGCTGTGATTCCACTATTGAAGTGACCAGAGCTGCTGTCTTATTCTACCGGAAGATAGGGATGGCTGTACGGAGATGGGAAGTCAATAGTGGACCTTAGACAGTGGTTTAGTTGCTGTGATTCCACTATTGAAGTGACCAGAGCTGCTGTCTTATTCTACCGGAAGATAGGGATGGCTGTACGGAGATGGGAAGTCAATAGTGGACATTAGACAGTGGTTTAGTTGCTGTGATTCCACTATTGAAGTGACCAGAGCTGCTGTCTTATTCTACCGGAAGATAGGGATGGCTGTACGGAGATGGAAAGTCAATAGTGGACCTCAGACAGTGGTTTAGTTGCTGTGATTCCACTATTGAAGTGACCAGAGCTGCTGTCTTATTCTACCAGAAGATAGGGATGGCTGTACGGAGATGGAAAGTCAATAGTGGACCTCAGACAGTGGTTTAGTTGCTGTGATTCCACTATTGAAGTGACCAGAGCTGCTGTCTTATTCTACCGGAAGATAGGGATGGCTGTACGGAGATGGAAAGTCAATAGTGGACCTCAGACAGTGGTTTAGTTGCTGTGATTCCACTATTGAAGTGACCAGAGCTGCTGTCTTATTCTACCAGAAGATAGGGATGGCTGTACGGAGATGGGAAGTCAATAGTGGACCTTAGACAGTGGTTTAGTTGCTGTGATTCCACTATTGAAGTGACCAGAGCTGCTGTCTTATTCTACCAGAAGATAGGGATGGCTGTACGGAGATGGAAAGTCAATAGTGGACCTTAGACAGTGGTTTAGTTGCTGTGATTCCACTATTGAAGTGACCAGAGCTGCTGTCTTATTCTACCGGAAGATAGGGATAGTTTTTAAAGCTGTGTAAATGTTCTGATCTGAAAATTCCGAAAGATGGAGCTGCCTCCTTATTGCTGCACGCCCGTCAATTATTGTCTAGCTTGGGTAGATGTTGTTAATATAATTATCGAGTTACTGTTTGAGATTTATTACAAAAACAATACCTTTTTCTTGTTTAATTAGAAAAACATAGCGGAGAAGAAAGGGGTAAAGAAGGGGAATTCATAATTGCAAAATACCTTAGAAATTTAATTCTCCCGTGGACTGGACAGGAGGAAGATTACGGAGAGTTATAGGAGGGAGAGGAAGAGAGGGAGGGGGCGAGAGGGAGAGGGAGGTTTCAATGGTGGATTGCTGGTTACCAAGCGGAATTCCGATCTTGAAGAAATTTGAATTCCTGGTTTATAACACAAACAAACTGGAACCGTTTGATGTAGCAAGTTTTAACTCGGGATTTAAAGTTTGCCGTTAGGCCGCAAGAGGGTGCTCGCCAACTTTCCCGCCTAAATGCCCCCTTAAAGCTTCTCTTGTATAACTTGTGACTCTCTTGTGACTCCAATTCTTTCAGGATTATTTCCAAATTGAATAGCCGCATGAATACAAATGTTTTCATTAGTTCCGATTGGTTCTTTTTATCAGTCCTCCAAGAGGGCGGAGGGAGACGGAAAGGGGAGTCTCAGGGTTAAAGCTTTTTGACGATGAGTTTGAAGAAATTTTAGAAGGACAGGATTATTCTCATTGAATATTTTGTTTCGTCAGTTATTAAATGACTAGCTGAATACCCGTGCTTCGTCACGGTTAAATAATGTATCATCAAAATTAACCCTACTATATACTTTTTTGCAGTTTATTATAGCACGGTTCTCGTCAGACTATAAGTTATTCATCAATTGATAAGTAATCAAAGTATAATGTTTCTTGACACTGGAGCGCCACAGACCAGTGTCAACAAACAGATGATCTAGAGATAACCCGTTATCTATAGGTTGCCAGAAACAGGAGTTATACCAGTACAGGTTAAAATTCGTAGTCAATAATAAATGGACGTTAAAATTTAAAAATGTATGTTTACAAGATGTCATTTAGAAACACCCATTTCATTTTCAAGCATTAGCAAGAAGTGTTCTGGCTGGGGATGCTGATGGGCGAGTAGTCTGTGCAAGGGCTCGGGATATTATTACCTCTGATGGACCATCACCAAGTATAGCCTAAACTCTATGAGGGACAAAATTACAGTTTATTTCTAGCAATTCAAGGTCTGCCATCATAAATGAAATAAACCGCAAATAAAAATAATATTATGAAATAGATGCAGTATGGTAACACCTGGCCTATTATCTTTCTAGCAACGCATGCGGCCTAGGCGTGCATGCTCTCTTTAAAACCAACTAAAAATTCCAACCTCTCTAAAAATACTCAAAAATGCGTATATCAAAAAATCTTAGCGAGTGTTTACATTCTACAGTGACTGTCCATGCAAAATTTAAAATTTGTCTATCAAGTGGTTTGGGCTGGGCGATGATAGGTCAGTGAGTGAGTGGTATTCGACAAATATATAGTAGATTATATTAATGTAGCTTTATCATTTCAGAGTGTTAAGCAATTGGATCCGTCATTTTGTCTCTTCAAGACTCATATACTGGTAATAAGTGATTTAATAAATAAAAACATATACATATCACTCTATTGGATTCCAAGCCATAGTGGAATTAGGGAGAATGAACGAGTCAGCAAAAGAAGCAATTAAAATAGGAATACCTCACACACAATGCCCCCCTTCTTATATAAACCACTTTCTAAAAACACTGTTATGGATATATTAGCAGAATATATGGACTCATAGAGGAAATAATCATTCCTTCGGCAACCGAGGAAGAAACAACAAGCACCTGGCTGACGAAGCTGGAGATGAACTCTTCGAAATATCCGAGGAAGAAGTGAGGAGGAGTACAACTGAGGAATAAACAACAAGTACCTGGCTGACGAAGATGGAGATGAACTCTTCGAAATATCCGAGGAAGAAGTGAGGAGGAGTACCACTGAGGAATAAACAACAAGTACCTGGCTGACGAAGATGGAGATGAACCCTTCGAAATATCCCAGGAAGAAGTGAGGAGGAGTACCACCGAGGAAGAAACAACATGTACCTGGCTGACGAAGATGGAGATGAACCCATCGAAATATCCCAGGAAGAAGTGAGGAGGAGTACCACCGAGGAAGAAACAACATGTACCTGGCTGACGAAGATGGAGATGAACCCTTCGAAATATCCCAGGAAGACGTGAGGAGGAGTACCACCGAGGAAGAAACAACAAGTACCTGGCTGACGAAGATGGAGATGAACCCTTCGAAATATCCCAGGAAGAAGTGAGGAGGAGTACCACCGAGAAAGAAACAACAACTACCTGGCTGACGAATATGGAGATGAACCCTTCGAAATATCCCAGGAAGAAGTGAGGAGGAGTACCACCGAGGAAGAAACAACATGTACCTGGCTGACGAAGATGGAGATGAACCCATCGAAATATCCCAGGAAGAAGTGAGGAGGAGTACCACCGAGGAAGAAACAACAAGTACCTGGCTGACGAAGATGGAGATGAACCCTTCGAAATATCCCAGGAAGAAGAGAGGAGGAGTACCACCGCTGGAGAAAAATGCCGTTCCAGCGACGAAAAATAACATCAAACAGCAAATAATAAATTAAGAGAGTACCAAGAAAACGTGAACCCCAGGAATTGCACCTATCAAAATAGACGAGAACAGGTTATTTTTACAATACTGCGAATAGGGCACACTAGACTCACTCATGGCTATTTAATGTCAAAAGACCTCCCATCTCAATGCTCGCATTCAGACATACTTCTAAACGTTAAACATATTTTAATTGAGTGCCAAATCTATAACGAGAAAAGAAACAAGTTTAAATTAAATCTTCCATTAAACCAGTTACTATTAATTATTTATTGAGCGATCACAATGAGGCGATATGCTCTTTAAGTCAACGTGCGAACAAAGCTAACCTAAGCCAGATTTTAGAAGATTATAATGTTAATCATATGGTGAAGTTTCTAAATGCTATATATCTCCTGGACAACATTTGAAGCAACTTTTTATAACGTTATCATGATAATATTTCTATTTACAACTCATAATTATCGTCATCACAGATCAAATATATTACATTAAAATCCTTATCTCAAAAACATAAACCTCATTATCACCAATAATAGGGCAGCAATGACCCTAGGTGGTGGAATATGCCCATTAAAATCCTTATCTCAAAAACATAAACCTCATTATCACCAATAATAGGTCAGCAATGACCCTAGGTGGTGGAATATGCCCATTGAAATCCTTATCTCAAAAACATAAACCTCATTATCACCAATAATAGGGCAGCAATGACCCTAGGTGGTGGAATATGCCCATTAAAATCCTTATCTCAAAAACATAAACCTCATTATCACCAATAATAGGTCAGCAATGACCCTAGGTGGTGGAATATGCCCATTGAAATCCTTATCTCAAAAACATAAACCTCATTATCACCAATAATAGGGCAGCTATGACCCTAGGTGGTGGAATATGCCCATTAAAATCCTTATCTCAAAAACATAAACCTCATTATCACCAATAATAGGGCAGCAATGACCCTAGGTGGTGGAATATGCCCATTAAAATCCTTATCTCAAAAACATAAACCTCATTATCACCAATAATAGGGCAGCAATGACCCTAGGTGGTGGAATATGCCCATTGAAATCCTTATCTCAAAAACATAAACCTCATTATCACCAATAATAGGGCAGCAATGACCCTAGGTGGTGGAATATGCCCATTAAAATCCTTATCTCAAAAACATAAACCTCATTATCACCAATAATAGGGCAGCAATGACCCTAGGTGGTGGAATATGCCCATTAAAATCCTTATCTCAAAAACATAAACCTCATTATCACCAATAATAGGGCAGCTATGACCCTAGGTGGTGGAATATGCCCATTAAAATCCTTATCTCAAAAACATAAACCTCATTATCACCAATAATAGGGCAGCTATGACCCTAGGTGGTGGAATATGCCCATTAAAATCCTTATCTCAAAAACATAAACCTCATTATCACCAATAATAGGGCAGCAATGACCCTAGGTGGTGGAATATGCCCATTAAAATCCTTATCTCAAAAACATAAACCTCATTATCACCAATAATAGGGCAGCAATGACCCTAGGTGGTGGAATATGCCCATTAAAATCCTTATCTCAAAAACATAAACCTCATTATCACCAATAATAGGGCAGCAATGACCCTAGGTGGTGGAATATGCCCATTAAAATCCTTATCTCAAAAACATAAACCTCATTATCACCAATAATAGGGCAGCAATGACCCTAGGTGGTGGAATATGCCCATTAAAATCCTTATCTCAAAAACATAAACCTCATTATCACCAATAATAGGGCAGCAATGACCCTAGGTGGTGGAATATGCCCATTAAAAGACCATTGGATCCTGTAGCTAAAAAATGTAGAAAATGAATCAAAATAAGTGAGATACAAAAGAAATACTCTGGATTGAAAAACAAAAACATATTCAATTATAAATTACCGCAACAGTTAAATGAATGTGTAAAAATTAAATTATAAATCTAATTTACAAAAATCTCAGTATTGTTAAAATTAGTTACATTAAGAACACCAGTTAACCACATCCTATGAGATTACTCCTTAATCCACGAAGAGAACTCCAGAAATTAAGCTATAAACCGTGGGGCTCTACTAGAGTATATCAGAACTGTATGTGCAGTAGTAATGAAAATGAAACCGTTTTTCACTTCTTATGGAATTATATATATATATATATATATATATATATATATATATATATATATATATATATATATTATTTATTTTTTTTATTAGTTTCCTCTCTGCAGTAACCCTGCAAAGAGGCCGTTTATTTTGTGCTACACGTTCCAATACATAATGTATATCACATGTATTTTATAAAATTTTGTCATCAAATGTTCTTAGATATATTACATTAATGATTTAACATTAAATAATTAATAACTAAATTTAAATAATTAGAAAATAAATATACATAAAATAAATATAATTTTATATATTTACATAATTTGTTTGTTTACATTTTTTATTATTTCAATTGTCTTTAGAGGGATCGATCGTCTTTAGAGTCAGGCATGCTCTCTTACAAAAATCTCTGAAGCTTGAATAGTGTTTATCAAACAGCTCTTTTTCTGTAATGGGCCAGTTTTTTATATTCTTTTGAATTGTTTTTCTCTCTTCTATGAGTAACTTACATTTGTATATAAGGTGATGTGTTGTTTGTGGTGTTGTGTTGTCGCAAGGGCATGCCGAGCTGTTAGTTATCTTTAGCTTGTGTAAGTATGTGTTTAATGATCCGTGTCCAGTTAGTAATTGTGTCGTGTAAAAGTCACAACATGTATGTTTTCGTACTAAGTGGCTGTGTATGTCAGGTATAAATGAAAAGAGTGTACGTCCTTTTGTAGAGTTTCCCCATTGAGTTTGCCAGCGCTCTATCAGCGCTTATATATATATATATATATATATATATATATATATATATATATATATATATATATATAAAGTAGCTATAAGTGAAAAAGAAGGAATATACCGTCTATTGTTAGCTTCAAGTTAATGAGAAAAAATTAATAAATAAATAAGTTGTGTGCAGTTATATGTTATTCTATTAAAAAAACAAAAAAGGAACAGAATGTGCTTACATATTTCATAAGAGATAAAATCTTAAGTTTAAGTATTAAAAAAACAAAAACAAAAAGGTTCGTAGGACGATAAAAACAGTAAGTTGTTCGTCCTTTAATTCTTTCCATTCCATTCAATTATGGAAATGCCCAATATTAAATGAATTTAGAGGAAAAGTGGTTGAAGAAATCAACCCTTGAAGAATCTTTGATCATTGCTTTAATTACCTTAATGGTGAGGATGAGGTGAAATATTATGGATTTCTTAGAGAAGCATACCGTTACAGGTAGGTACTTGTATTAGAATTTAATTTTTAATTAGACTGTCGCAGAAGGACTGATTTCGATAGTTAAGGTGTTTTTTTTACTCGTTTATTTTGTAAAAATTGAAAAAAATATACCTGTTAATATTTTGAAAGAAACTGCCTAATTATTGTCCAGTTCTATTTGTACCTGCAAAAAAACACAAAATTAGATTTATATATTTATTATTTTATTAAAATATTAAATATAGAACCACTTGATTATTAGACTGCCAAGAAGATGATATCATTATCAGATTTTATTTTTTATTTTTATTAAATTCAAATAATGAATAGTACCTAATAGAATTTACAAGGGAACATACCCAAGTGTCTGGAGCCGATTTACAAGGGAACATACCCAAGTGTCTGGAGCCGATTTACAAGGGAACATACCCAAGTGTCTGGAGCCGATTTACAAGGGAACATACCCAAGTGTCTGGAGCCGATTTACAAGGGAACATACCCAAGTGTCTGGAGCCGATTTACAAGGGAACATACCCAAGTGTCTGGAGCCGATTTACAAGGGAACCTACCCAAGTGTCTGGAGCCGATTTACAAGGGAACATACCCAAGTGTCTGGAGCCGATTTACAAGGGAACAACCAAGTGTCTGGAGCCGATTTACAAGGGAACATACCCAAGTGTCTGGAGCCGATTTACAAGGGAACATACCCAATTGTCTGGAGCCGATTTACAAGGGAACAACCAAGTGTCTGGAGCCGATTTACAAGGGAACATACCCAAGTGTCTGGAGCCGATTTACAAGGGAACAACCAAGTGTCTGGAGCCGATTTACAAGGGAACATACCCAAGTGTCTGGAGCCGATTTACAAGGGAACATACCCAAGTGTCTGGAGCCGATTTACAAGGGAACCTACCCAAGTGTCTGGAGCCGATTTACAAGGGAACATACCCAAGTGTCTGGAGCCGATTTACAAGGGAACAACCAAGTGTCTGGAGCCGATTTACAAAAGAACATACCCAAGTGTCTGGAGCCGATTTACAAAAGAACATACCCAAGTGTCTGGAGCCGATTTACAAGGGAACATACCCAAGTGTCTGGAGCCGATTTACAAGGGAACATAACCAAGTGTCTGGAGCCGATTTACAAGGGAACATAACCAAGTGTCTGGAGCCGATTTTTATTAAACTATGTATATTTATTAAACATGTAAAAATAATCTATACGTATTAGCACTTTCCTCCGAAGGAAAGTGGCTATTGAGCTTGCACTCATGACGGAATTTTTGAAAAATTTCCTCGAATCTTTATCGATCGTACCTAGTAGACACCGAAAATGACCCCCGTTAAAATTTCTCTCTCTCTCTCTCTCTCTCTCTCTCTCTCTCTCTATATATATATATATATATATATATATATATATATATATATAGTTATATATGTGTCCGTTAACACGATACCGGCCAGAGTTTTTGTTTCTTCCCCACGAAACTTGGTATGTAGTATTCCCCAATCAAACGATTGAACGAGTTCGTTAACCAACAAAATCAGTCCATCCGGAGGGGGGTTTACTCCGGAGCCAAAGTAGTTATTTGCCAATACCAGTCGTAATTTTTGTTATATTTCAACAAAACTCGGTATTCGTTCTGGTCAACTAAAGAGAAAAATGTCTTGTAAAAATAAACTAAATCGGTTCATTAGGAGGGGGGGGGGGTTACTCCGGACCCAAATTACTAATTTGCCCATACCGGTCGTAATTTCTGCTGTATTGTAACGAAACGCGGTATACGTCCTGGGTATCTAATAAGGAAAAAGTGTTGTAAAAATGAACTAAATCGGTCTATCGGAAGGGGGGGGGGAGTTACTTTGTACTATGTTTGAATTGAATTGAAACAGGTGTTATTTATGTTTTTATTTTATTTATCTATATAGGTTATTTTAAGCAAATTATTCATGAAATGCACCCGACACTAACCAATTCTGAGGAAAGTGCTTAGTTATGCAGCTCCTGCGTGACGGACTTTTTTTTTATACCAGCCCAATCGCACGTTCAAGGGGTGAAACCGCTTGGCTAGACAACCCACGCAGTATGATCTTAAACATCGTCCTTCAAAGGTTAAAGCTAAAGATGTCATATACCTTCATAATATAAACAAACCATATAGAAAATAAATATTTGCTAATTAAGAGAGAATATACTGTGAAAGGTGCCGATGGTTTGAAATGAAGCGTGCAATATGTATAAAGAGGGATAAAAACATACATTATCATATAATCCAGTGAATTTCCAGTGATTTCATACTTTATTAGGCATCAAAGCTCCTTCGAAATTAGCAATAATAATGAGTTTAAAGCACTCCGGGCTTAATTCGTTATAAATATCATAATGTGCTTCATGCATGTTTACAGATATTTATATTCAATTATTATCTTTATTGTATTGAATTTATTCTTTAAATTTTATATATATATATATATATATATATATACCTATATATAAAAGCCTATATCTGTAACAGTTTTTAAGAAAAATGGGGGAAAAGTAGAGATTTTCAATATTATCTTAAATATCTCGAAACCGGTTCCGAAATCGTAACATATGTAAAGAATCTAATAAAACGTTTAACAAATTTCCTACAAAAATGGTTCTTAGGCAATTTTCGATAGAGCGATCTGGTTCGGAGAAATCGGCGCTTAAAATTCGAAATTGCCAGTTTCAACATTTTTTACGCTCAGTTATTGATTAGTGGACGTTTTTTTAGTTAGAATGTTTTAATGAAAGGCGATAAGTAAATGAGAAACTTCTTTGAATTACCTTGTTGTTTTATTGATACAAGTCAAGGAAAAAAACGATTAATTTCCGCTTGGTTACTACACTAGTTTCCTGTTTATTGCGGGGCCTAAATCTTGCTTTTCCCCGAGATGTTTTCGGAGGGGGATGTTTACATGTTTTAAGAAATATGAAATAGAATTATTCACTGTTTCTATTACTTTTGTTTTTTTCAAATGACAATAAGAACGGGACCACGAAAGATGACGCAGTTCCTACTATTCTGACTTTTTAAATATTTTCCCGAAGCGAGGAGTATCTGTGCCTTAGAAAAACGAAGCTAATTGCAAAAGAAGACCAAGAGACAGAAAAAAGCAAGAGTGAAAAGTTAAACTAAAAGTCTGATTGAATTAATCAAAGAGGAACGAGAAGACTGCGAGGTGTGATGGAGGTGGACGTGAAATTTTTATCAGAGCCAAGGTTGGCTGCACTGGCGAGTGGTTCTCCATCCCTAGTGGTTCCCCATCCCTAGTGGTTCCCCACCCCTAGTGGTTCCCCATCCTCTCCTAGTGGTTCTCCACTTTGTATTCCCATCCCCACTTCTCTCCTATTTCCCTCATCCTCTTCTAAAGATCCTATTCCACCCTCATCCCTTCCCGTCATATTCACTTCATTTATCCACCCCTAGGGAGCAGCACTTGTGATGAATTTTCATCGGAGCAATATCGATGAGGAGTATGTTGAAATTGCAAAGGCACCGCACACATCTAATAATGTTTCTTCTTCATGTTACTCGACCGACGATCACACCTTACACTTAAGAACCAAAGACTCATTTACATGACAGTACTCAGTCCACTATGTACTTATGGCATAGAGCTCTGGGGATCCACAAAGCCATCCTACTCCTACAAAATTCAATCTTAGCAGTCTAAAATCCTCCGCAAAATAGCCGACGCTCCATTCTTTGTATCCAATTTGACTCTCCATAACGGCCTCCATATTCCATTTATCCAACCATTATCAAAAAAATTATATCAAAAATTTCATTCTAAATTACACGGCCATCCTAATTCTTTAATAAACTCTTTATCCTCACATCTAATCCCAAATACCCCCGTTCGCCGACTGAAGCATAACTGGCCTAGAGACCAGCTGCAGGAGTAGTCCATCCTAATTCATTAATAAACTCTTTATCCTCACATCTAATCCTAAATACCCCCGTTCGCCGACTGAAGCATAACTGGCCTAGAGAACAGCTGCAGGAGTAGTCCATCCTAATTCATTAATAAACTCTTTATCCTCACATCTAATCCCAAATAACCCCGTTCGCCGACTGAAGCATAACTGGCCTAGAGACCAGCTGCAGGAGTAGTCCATCCTAATTCATTAATAAACTCTTTATCCTCACATCTAATCCTAAATACCCCCGTTCGCCGACTGAAGCATAACTGGCCTAGAGACCAGCTGCAGGAGTAGTCCATCCTGATTCATTAATAAACTCTTTATCCTCACATCTAATCCCAAATACCCCCGTTCGCCGACTGATGCATACTGGCCTAGAGACCAACTACAGGAGTAGTCCATCCTAATTCATTAATAAACTCTTCATCCTCACATCTAATCCCAAATACCCCCGTTCGCCGACTGAAGCATAACTGGCCTAGAGACCAGCTGCAGGAGTAGTCCATCCTGATTCATTAATAAACTCTTTATCCTCACATCTAATCCCAAATACCCCCGTTCGCCGACTGAAGCATACTGGCCTAGAGACCAACTACAGGAGTAGTCCATCCTAATTCATTAATAAACTCTTCATCCTCACATCTAATCCCAAATACCCCCGTTCGCCGACTGAAGCATAACTGGCCTAGAGACCAGCTGCAGGAGTAGTCCATCCTAATTCTTTAATAAACTCTTTATCCTCACATCTAATCCCAAATACCCCCGTTCGCCGACTGAAGCATTTCTGGCCTAGAGACCAGCTGCAGGAGTAGTCCATCCTGATTTTAATCTTTCTGCCTTGTGGGTACTGCAACTGTGCGGCTTCCCTCCTCATGAGCTTCAGGACATATTCATAAGTATCATATTACTAGAAATGTATTTTTACATTGTTGTAAATTCTAAATAAATAAATACATATTATAAAACTGGCCATTATTAAAGTTATAAATAAAACCCATTTCCCTGTAAATTTCATAAAAATTATTGCTGTGCAAAGCTGTTTAAAATCGATGCAGTACAACAATCTTTACGAAGGGTTCTGTCGTGTGGTATCTTAATAAAACTACATTTTTTATAATCAAACGCGTTTTATTGTTTGCCTACGTTTCGGCTTGATGGTCAATCCTTCATCAGTGCTGTAAAACAACAAGGACAGAGTTAATACTAATTTTTATACAGAAGAAAAAACGTTATACATAGACTAGGATGAATGATACATATCGTTAATTTGTGTTACAGCTTGAGCTTAAATTAAAGGTAGATTGATACAGATTTAAGTTTAACAATTTTAAATTAGGGGTAGCATAATAATAATAAATGAATTAATACAGGATACAAATTGGCGATGATAAGAAATGTGGTTGATGGTTGTAAGTTTGAGAAAAAGAGCAGGTTGTGGGGGGGGGGGGGTTGACCACCCATTAAGATAAGGGTGGTAGACGACGGGGTTGTGGAGGGAGGTGTCATAAAAGTGATGTGATAATGGATAGTAGGCAGGTATGAAAGGTTATATTTATTTTTAGGGTGTGGATTTTAAACGGGATATTTTTAATTGAGTGTAGAGATGTTTCAAACCCAGACAGAAATAGGAATTTGGTCGACAGATTGACCAAATAATGTGGAGGAAAAGGGTTAGTAATTGTTTTATTCTAAAAAAGGGTAAATATTGTCCGTGGTTACATAAAAATAAACGTTACGTTCAAGTTAATCAATTTATTATTAATTTTATGAAATTCTACATAGCTTTTGTATAGTGGACAAGTATTTTTGTTTTAAATTTTTTGGGAGCTTGGAAACGGATATTTATATAGCAGCGGTCCGAGTGCTATGGTGATTACCGATACAAAATTAAAAAAAAAAATAGAAGGAATAGAGTTTATCACAGAAGAAAGAACGAGTTCGATAATCAGCAAAATTGGTCCATTACGCATGGAATGGGTGTGGGAATTACCAGCAATTCTTTCTCGAGATAAAATTAGTTTCCCTGTAGCAGAGGGGAATAACACAAATATATATTTTCAAGGAAGAATAAAGAAAAATACATCAGAGTTTCTGGCTTACCGAACCCCACAACAACCATAAATGAGTCTGATTTTTATTCAAAGTTATATATATATATATATATATATATATATATATATATATATATATAAAAATCAAACGAATTAGTGATGTTCAGCTTGATGAGGAAAAACTGAAATTATATTTGGATTCAGTATGAACAATACTTTCTCAATCTGTTATTTTTATTCTTGCGGGGAAAAGTTGATTTTTGTAGACTAATGAAATTGGAAAAATAAATATTTATACGAATTGGAAATCTCTAAAAAGATAAAAAAAAAAAATGGAGAAAAAACAATTGTGGAGAAATGAAGTTATCGAAATGGCCTCAGTTTGTTGGTGTAATTGTAGATTGAGGAAAACACTCCGCAAATTCTAATCAGGTATTTAATTAATATTTTATAGCTCTTCATGAAGAACTTTGATTGGATGTATTCATCTAGATTGCTCTCAGCCATTTCTGAAAATATCAAGAAACATTAATTGGCTGGTTTCATTAGGCTGGTTTCTCGCCTTTTAGCGATATATATATATATATATATATATATATATATATATATATATATATATATATATACATATGTGGGGACGAGGTTAGCTCAGTGGTAGAGCACTGGACTAATAAGCTGGAGGCCTGAGTTCAAATCCCGAGCATAGTACTAAAGATTTGTATCTTCTAGTGTCTTCGTTCATGGGTTGAATTCGGCCTCCCTGACCTTCCCTAGGCCGACCCAGCCTTTAATTAATTTAATAATGGGTACCTTGGGTGCTAATGACTCTAACAGTCGAAGCGGCCAAGGGGAAAATCAGGCGGCCGGAGCATAGTACTGACCATACTATCTCCCTAGTGTGCTGTATGGTCATGAATCAGCTACGTCAATAGTATCTGCCCCTCAGGGCCCTCGTGGCCTGTTACGGGACTGATTTTATATATATATATATATATATATATATATATATATATATATATATATATATATATTGTAGAGGTTTGAAAAACAAAAAAACGAAGCTAGAAAACTGCTTGAGAATGAGAAGTTTCATTAGTAGTATATTGGTTAGTAGGGTGAAAACTTCAATAAGAGAGGACAGGACAAAAGTACTGATCCCAGATCCAGGAAAAGAGTTTAAAAGAAGAAATTAAAAAAGTTTGTGGAAGCGTTCTATACTCTGAAGTAAAGAGTTGAACTACAGGTCTTTGCTCTGTAACTCTAGCTGGCTCTGAGTCTTCCGCGTCTTCACTATACCTCGGTTACAACTTCAACTTCACTATACATCGGTTACAACTTCAACTCCACTATACTAACTTCTAATTTCTTCTCAAATACTTTCTTCTCTTGTAAATTCCTTAACTACAGTCCGTATCGACCAAATCCTAGGAGAAAAGCCAGTAAAAAATATAATCAAAAAAATAATAATTTAATATCAACATTATATATTTGATGCGAATGTAAACAATATAATTTCAATATGTGATCCACAGATAGTTATCTGTTAAGAAGTCAAGGAGTGGTTAGGATTCGGCTTAGAGAAAACAACAGTTTTTCGAAAAAATCGAACGTTTCCGCAGGCTCTTGGGTAGCCACTTAACCTAAAAATATTATACAAAATAGTAACTCATGAAAATAGGGTATAAGACTTTTTTTTTGCATATTAGACAAACCAAGTTAAAAAAAAAAAATCAACAGTTATTCAGAACAGATATAAAAGAAAGTTAAAAATTAACAGACGATCCAGGTAAAGAAATACCAATATTTGGTAACTAATCTACGTGTCTGTCTGTTTGTCCGTTTATCTGTTTGTCGGTTTGTTCCTTATGCAAATCTACACCGTTTGACCGGTTTTGACCAAACTTGGCCAAAGGTAGGTCTTGATACGGGAAATCTCCCGTATCGAAATTTGGTCAAAAGGTCAAAAGTTTTGTTCAAGAAAAATTGGCTACACTGAACCATTCAGATTGTGACGGCCATTATGAATAATGTCCCAAATTTCTTTCTTCTTCTTAGAAGAAGAAAAATTGATAATTAGAATAACTCGAACTCATTGATGACTTTACATCATTATATAATCATGTAATGCAGTTTATTTAAATTTTATATTAACAGTCACTGTCTAACTAAGGAGTGCTGGCCTTTCTTTGATAAGAGCTATCTACACGCAGGATCTGGTGCTGGCTACTGTTGGATGTTTTATAAACTCCTGTGGTGCTGGCTTCTGTTGGCTGTTTCACGAACTACATCTAGGCAGATATAAACCAATTCACACCCTTTGACGTAACTGGCTTTACAGGTAGATCTTGATACGGGGAGAGTCATAGGCAGAAAGTAGGTGTAGCATGGCACGCCGGGTATCAGCTAGTTTACAATAAAAGATACAGTAAAGCCTCGAGTGGTGAGCTGCAGAGCAGCTCTGGCTCCTATAAAGAGCAGCGCTGGCTCCTATAAAGAGTAGCGCTGGCTACTATAAAGAGCAGTGCTGGCTCCTGTAAAGAGCAGCGCTGGCTACTATAAAGAGCAGTGCTGGCTCCTGTAAAGAGCAGCGCTGGCTCCTATAAAGAGCAGTGCCGGCTACTATAAAGAGCAGCGCTGGCTACTATAAAGAACAGTGCTGGCTCCTGTAAAGAGCAGCGCTGGCTACTATAAAGAGCAGCGCTGGCTACTATAAAGAGCAGCGCTGGCTACTATAAAGAGCAGCGCTGGCTACTATAAAGAGCAGCGCTGGGCGGTCATTCAATCTCCGCCGTGGTGCCAGAGCGGAAAAAATCTATTTTCCAAAGTGCTGATTTGGATTATCTAGTTAGTGATTCTTACACTATATTAGCTACAGGATCTAGGAACAGGGTGATTTCTTTCCTGTTTCATGAGTATTCCCATTAATTTAGGCCCAATGTCAGAATAGTAGAAGTTTGACCAAATTACACACTACTATAAATGAGTGTTATATAATTGTAAAACAGGTAGAAAAAAATGATCAATTTTTCCCTGCTATATGATGGTCATCTAAGCCGAAATTCACATCAGTCAAACTGGGCATAAAAAAATTATAGCGCATTACAACGCTAAAAATTACGAATATTAATTAACATTGAAAACAGCTATGATTAAAAAAAAGCTCCGGCTTTCTCCGAGATGTGGAAGATCACTTTTCAAACTAGACATGTTGAAGTAAAGATTAGACAAAAATCATCAGCCTTTATCTGCTTATCCGATCATAACAACGCAAAGAAAGGAAAGGATTAGAGTAGGCCTTTGTATCTAGTTTACCCAATGACTCAGATAATACATGTCCCCACGTCAAAGCATTTTTAATTCCAGTTCATTCTAGGGACTGACGTTGTTTAGTCATGAGTTAAAATGAAATACCGTGATTTGTGAGACTGCTTGTAGGGTGGTACAAACATTGACGATTTCCTTCAACAAAATCACCCTGAATTAAATTAAATATACACTCAAAATACCTGTTGCATTTTGTTTTGATGAGTTCAACCTATTCCGAAAATCTCAAAAATTGTTAACGCTTCATTAGGCTTTCATTTAGCTCTTACAATTTAATTAATTTCCATAAATAGTTGAACATGATTTATTGTTTTGTTCTGAGTGGAATGAGACCAGCCCGAGGTTTCTAGGTTAATCCGTTCTCGAGATATTGAATTTTTGGCCATTCGGAACCACTGTGCGGCACTCTTATCGTACCCGAGGCCTAATAAATAGCAACAAACGCCTCAGGGATCATGGGCGTATATAAGGGGGGGCTGCAGCCCCCCCCCGAAATTTGATTTGATGGTACAAATTTAAAACCCTTAAAAATAAATTAAATAAGATCACTTAGTACATAAAAAATATTTTATTTTACGTGTAATAGCGTTTTAGTTGCCTAAAACTATTCCAAGTTCTAAATTTTTAGTATTCTATACCCCGGAAATGGTCGCAGGCCCCCCCCCCGATATTTTCCCAGCCCCTCCCGAAATTATTTTCTATATACGCCCATGTCAGGGATGGATGAAGGCCACGATAACATTTAGGTGACGGTGGATAAGTCTTTGAGTACATGATTTGTACACAGGAGTACCTATATAGCTTGACCCTTAGAGGGAGGGAGGAGCCGCGATAAAACCTTTTCCAACCAATATATTACACTGGCTACGTTCCACCAGTTATCACTAACAATCTACAAAAACTAGTTTCTATCTCCCTCTAAATTTATCTTTCTCTATATAAATAATAGTTCTAGTTTTTAAATTGAAATAATAATTCTAAATTTTGTCACAGCCTCAAAGTGTTCACCTTTAAATTCAAATATTATAGCTAAATAAATGGGTTTTGATAAATTAATTCTTTGGTTAGTCCTCTGTAGGGTCCTGATGATTGATGGCATACCGTTCTGAACTTTGGAGAACTCAATTTTCAAGCCGCAGACCATTTTAATCTATGCTTTGGGGGGGTGGGGTGAGGAAATGGAAGAAAAAATCTTAACTTTCTTGCCGGTATCAATCGCCGTAAAGGAAATAGACTTTTTAAAGTTGGAGAACCGTTTTGGCGAAGCTATCAATCAAATACTCGACGTCGACAACTTTCCCAATGTAAATCTTGTGGGGTTTTCCCCTAACCAAGGAGTGAATCTCTAACTAATAGGACTTGGCCATAAAGTTCCTCAAAGGACAAGTACATTTCTGACAGAAGGGTGAAAGATGAACAGAATCGTGTTAGGAAGTCTTCTTCTCAATTCACAGATGTTTTCAAAGGTAGATGATATGAGGACCTTGGAAGAAAGGGCGAATCACGAATTCCGGATGTTGGGAAATCCAAGTTAAAGTTCTAGAAGTTCTTCAGCAAGGGCGAATGTTTACTCTATGGAATGCTCATTCATAAACCTGATTGAAAAAGTATACAATTGAAGTTAAATGTTTTAGTTATAATTTTTAAGAGTAATTTATGGGTAACAAAATGATAGGAGGGACGTTTTAACCTGGGATTCGCCCTTGAAATAGGACATTGAATTTCTCATGATGATGGTGCTATTCACTTTAACTTGAGAATGTGAGAGAACTAAAGGCGAACCAGAGAAACAAGGCGAAGCGTCATGTTACCTACATCTTTCTAAATCACAAATTACAATTTAAAAAAAAAATTTCGATTTTTCTGATTCACCCTTTCTCTTCCAAGATTGCCGGGGTTCAGTCGTGGTATCTTAAGGGGTTGCACTGACCTATGCGATCATGCCGGGTTCAGTCGTGGTATCTTAAGGGGTTGCAATGACCTATGCGATCATGCCGGGTTCAGTCGTGGTATCTTAAGGGGTTGCACTGACCTATGCGATCATGCCGGGTTCAGTCGTGGTATCTTAAGGGGTTGCACTGACCTATGCGATCATGCCGGGGTTCAGTCGTGGTATCTTAAGGGGTTGCACTGACCTATGCGATCATGCCGGGTTCAGTCGTGGTATCTTAAGGGGTTGCACTGACCTATGCGATCATGCCGGGTTCAGTAGTGGTATCATAAGGGGTTGCACTGACCTATGCGATCATGCCGGGTTCAGTCGTGGTATCTTAAGGGGTTGCACTGACCTATGCGATCATGCCGGGTTCAGTCGTGGTATCTTAAGGGGTTGCACTGACCTATGCGATCATGCCGGGTTCAGTCGTGGTATCTTAAGGGGTTGCACTGACCTATGCGATCATGCCGGGTTCAGTCGTGGTATCTTAAGGGGTTGCACTGACCTATGCGATCATGCCGGGTTCAGTCGTGGTATCTTAAGGGGTTGCACTGACCTATGCGATCATGCCGGGGTTCAGTCGTGGTATCTTAAGGGGTTGCACTGACCTATGCGATCATGCCGGGTTCAGTCGTGGTATCTTAAGGGGTTGCACTGACCTATGCGATCATGCCGGGTTCAATCGTGGTATCTTAAGGGGTTGCACTGACCTATGCGATCATGCCGGGTTCAATCGTGGTATCTTAAGGGGTTGCACTGACCTATGCGATCATGCCGGGTTCAGTCGTGGTATCTTAAGGGGTTGCACTGACCTATGCGATCATGCCGGGTTCAGTCGTGGTATCTTAAGGGGTTGCACTGACCTATGCGATCATGCCGGGTTCAGTCGTGGTATCTTAAGGGGTTGCACTGACCTATGCGATCATGCCGGGTTTCAGTCGTGGTATCTTAAGGGGTTGCACTGACCTATGCGATCATGCCGGGGTTCAGTCGTGGTATCTTAAGGGGTTGCACTGACCTATGCGATCATGCCGGGTTCAGTCGTGGTATCTTAAGGGGTTGCACTGACCTATGCGATCATGCCGGGTTCAGTCGTGGTATTTTAAGGGGTTGCACTAACCTATGGGATCATGCCGGGGTCAGTCGTGGTATCTTAAGGGGTTGCACTGACCTATGCGATCATGCCGGGTTCAGTCGTGGTATCTTAAGGGGTTGCACTGACCTATGCGATCATGCCGGGTTCAGTCGTGGTATCTTAAGGGGTTGCACTGACCTATGCGATCATGCCGGGTTCAGTCGTGGTATCTTAAGGGGTTGCACTGACCTATGTGATCATGCCGGGTTCAGTCGTGGTATCTTAAGGGGTTGCACTGACCTATGCGATCATGCCTGGGTTCAGTCGTGGTATCTTAAGGGGTTGCACTGACCTATGTGATCATGCCGGGGTTCAATCGTGGTATCTTAAGGGGTTGCACTGACCTATGTGATCATGCCGGGGTTCAGTCGTGGTATCTTAAGGGGTTGCACTGACCTATGTGATCATGCCGGGGTTCAATCGTGGTATCTTAAGGGGTTGCACTGACCTATGCGATCATGCCGGGTTCAGTCGTGGTATCTTAAGGGGTTGCACTGACCTATGCGATCAAAATCAAACTCATTTTCTTGATATTTTTCAATTATTTATCTTGTATGGGATGTTAAAGTAACGAAAAATAATAAAAAAAGTTTCAATTCTTATTTCAAGGCTAAATTGGTGTGATCTATTCCTCAGACCTTAAATCCTTTATTTATTTATACATTTAACGTTTCGACCTTCAGTCCATTTTCAATATCTAGAAGTAAAATAAAGTAAGTGTTACAAAAAACTTAATATAACCCTTTTATTCAATAATTTATAATAATTTAACCCATATGTCCAATTTCATTCTATTGTTTACCTGATTTCCAGCAGCTTTTTAACAAACGTTTTCAGTAAAGTTTGTTAAAAAAGAGGCTGCTGGAAATTAAGTAAAGAATAGAATAAAATTGTACATAGGGTTAAATTACTATAAATTATTCAATAAGAGGGTTATATTAAGTTTTTTGTTACGCTTACTTTATTTTACCTCGAGAAATTGAAAATGGCCTGAAGGCCGAGACGTTAAATGTATAAATAAATAAAGGACTGAGGAGGAAATGTATAAATAAATAAGGTCTGAGGAGGAAATGTAGAAATAAATAAAGGACTGAGGAGGAAATGTATAAATAAATAAGGTCTGAGGAGGAAATGTATAAATAAATAAGGTCTGAGGAGGAAATGTATAAATAAATAAAGGACTGAGGAGGAAATGTATAAATAAATAAAGGACTGAGGAGGAAATGTATAAATAAATAAGGTCTGAGGAGGAAATGTATAAATAAATAAAGGACTGAGGAGGAAATGTATAAATAAATAAGGTCTGAGGAGGAAATGTATAAATAAATAAAGCACTGAGGAGGAAATGTATAAATAAATAAAGGACTGAGGAGGAAATGTATAAATAAATAAGGTCTGAGGAGGAAATGTATAAATAAATAAAGGACTGAGGAGGAAATGTATAAATAAATAAAGGACTGAGGAGGAAATGTATAAATAAATAAGGTCTGAGGAGGAAATGTATAAATAAATAAAGGACTGAGGAGGAAATGTATAAATAAATAAGGACTGAGGAGGAAATGTATAAATAAATAAAGGACTGAGGAGGAAATGTATAAATAAATAAGGTCTGAAGAGGAAATGTATAAATAAATAAAGGACTGAGGAGGAAATGTATAAATAAATAAAGGACTGAGGAGGAAATGTATAAATAAATAAAGGTCTGAGGAGGAAATGTATAAATAAATAAAGGACTGAGGAGGAAATGCATAAATAAATAAAGGTCTGAGGAGGAAATGTATAAATAAATAATGGACTGAGGAGGAAATGTATAAATAAATAAAGGACTGAGGAGGAAATGTATAAATAAATAAGGACTGAGGAGGAAATGTATAAATAAATAAAGGTCTGAGGAGGAAATGTATAAATAAATAAAGGACTGAGGAGGAAATGTATAAATAAATAAGGTCTGAGGAGGAAATGTATAAATAAATAAGGACTGAGGAGGAAATGTATAAAGAAATAAAGGACTGAGGAGGAAATGCATAAATAAATAAGGTCTGAGGAGGAAATGTATAAATAAATAAAGGACCGAGCAGGAAATGTATAAATAAATAAGGTCTGAGGAGGAAATGTATAAATATATAAAGGACTGAGGAGGAAATGTATAAATAAATAAGGACTGAGGAGGAAATGTATAAATAAATAAAGGACTGAGGAGGAAATGTATAAATAAATAAAGGACTGAGGAGGAAATGTATAAATAAATAAAGGACTGAGGAGGAAATGTATAAATAAATAAGGACTGAGGAGGAAATGTATAAATAAATAGAGGACTGAGGAGGAAATGTATAAATAAATAAGGACTGAGGAGGAAATGTATAAATAAATAAAGGACTGAGGAGGAAATGTATAAATAAATAAGGTCTGAGGAGGAAATGTATAAATAAATAAAGAACTGAGGAGGAAATGTATAAGTAAATAAGGACTGAGAAGGAAATGTATAAATAAATAAAGGACTGAGGAGGAAATTTATAAGTAAATAAGGACTGAGAAGGAAATGTATAAATAAATAAAGGACTGAAGAGGAAATGTATAAATAAATAAGGACTGAGGAGGAAATGTATAAATAAATAAGGACTGAGGAGGAAATGTATAAATAAATAAAGGACTGAGGAGGAAATGTATAAATAAATAAGGTCTGAGGAGGAAATGTATAAATAAATAAAGGACTGAGGAGGAAATGTATAAATAAATAAAGGTCTGAGGAGGAAATGTATAAATAAATAAAGGTCTGAGGAGGAAATGTATAAATAAATAAGGTCTGAGGAGGAAATGTATAAATAAATAAAGGTCTGAGGAGGAAATGTATAAATAAATAAGGTCTGAGGAATAGATCACACCAATTTAGCATTGAAAGAAGACTGACCTCAGAATTCCTTCCTTTTTTTTGAGGGGAAAAAGGATAATTTTTTAAAAAAAGACGTTTCAATTCTTCAAAAACAAAAGAGCGGTAGAGTGTCTGAAGAACGGAAAACCTCTTTTTTTCACAGGCAATAGTCTGCAGGCGGCAATTTTTAATCTAAAACGAAAGACTAAAATTATTTCGAAAGAAGAAGGTTAAATCTAGTAATGCACGTTGGATTATTTCGAAAGAAGAAAGTTAAATCTAGTAATGCACGTTGGATTATTTCGAAAGAAGAAGGTTAAATCTAGTAATGCACGTAGGATTATTTCGAAAGAAGAAGGTTAAATCTAGTAATGCACGTTGGATTATTTCAAAAGAAGAAGGTTAAATCTAGTAATGCACGTTGGATTATTTCGAAAGAAGAAGGTTAAATCTAGTAATGCACGTTGGATTATTTCGAAAGAAGAAGGTTAAATCTAGTAATGCACGTTGGATTATTTCGAAAGAAGAAGGTTAAATCTAGTAATGCACGTTGGATTATTTCGAAAGAAGAAGGTTAAATCTAGTAATGCACGTTGGATTATTTCGAAAGAAGAAGGTTAAATCTAGTAATGCACGTTGGATTATTTCGAAAGAAGAAGGTTAAATCTAGTAATGCACGTTGGATTATTTCGAAAGAAGAAGGTTAAATCTAGTAATGCACGTTGGATTATTTCGAAAGAAGAAGGTTAAATCTAGTAATGCACGTTGGATTATTTCGAAAGAAGAAGGTTAAATCTAGTAATGCACGTTGGATTATTTCGAAAGAAGAAGGTTAAATCTAGTAATGCACGTTGGATTATTTCGAAAGAAGAATGTTAAATCTAGTAATGCACGTTGGATTATTTCGAAAGAAGAAGGTTAAATCTAGTAATGCACGTTGGATTATTTCGAAAGAAGAAGGTTAAATCTAGTAATGCACGTTGGATTATTTCGAAAGAAGAAGGTTAAATCTAGTAATGCACGTTGGATTATTTCGAAAGAAGAAGGTTAAATCTAGTAATGCACGTTGGATTATTTCGAAAGAAGAAGGTTAAATCTAGTAATGCACGTTGGATTATTTCGAAAGAAGAAGGTTAAATCTAGTAATGCACGTTGGATTATTTCGAAAGAAGAAGGTTAAATCTAGTAATGCACGTTGGATTATTTCGAAAGAAGAAGGTTAAATCTAGTAATGCACGTTGGATTATTTCGAAAGAAGAAGGTTAAATCTAGTAATGCACGTTGGATTATTTCGAAAGAAGAAGGTTAAATCTAGTAATGCACGTTGGATTATTTCGAAAGAAGAAGGTTAAATCTAGTAATGCACGTTGGATTATTTCGAAAGAAGAAGGTTAAATCTAGTAATGCACGTTGGATTATTTCGAAAGAAGAAGGTTAAATCTAGTAATGCACGTTGGATTATTTCGAAAGAAGAAGGTTAAATCTAGTAATGCACGTTGAATTATTTCGAAAGATGAAGGTTAAATCTAGTAATGCACGTTGGATTATTTCGAAAGAAGAAGGTTAAATCTAGTAATGCACGTTGGATTATTTCGAAAGAAGAAGGTTAAATCTAGTAATGCACGTTGGATTATTTCGAAAGAAGAAGGTTAAATCTAGTAATGCACGTTGGATTATTTCGAAAGAAGAAGGTTAAATCTAGTAATGCACGTTGGATTATTTCGAAAGAAGAAGGTTAAATCTTGTAATGCACGTTGGATTATTTCGAAAGAAGAAGGTTAAATCTAGTAATGCACGTTGGATTATTTCGAAAGAAGAAGGTTAAATCTAGTAATGCACGTTGGATTATTTCGAAAGAAGAAGGTTAAATCTAGTAATGCACGTTGGATTATTTCGAAAGAAGAAGGTTAAATCTAGTAATGCACGTTGGATTATTTCGAAAGAAGAAGGTTAAATCTAGTAATGCACGTTGGATTATTTCGAAAGAAGAAGGTTAAATGTAGTAATGCACGTTGGATTATTTCGAAAGAAGAAGGTTAAATCTTGTAATGCACGTTGGATTATTTCGAAAGAAGAAGGTTAAATCTAGTAATGCACGTTGGATTATTTCGAAAGAAGAAGGTTAAATCTAGTAATGCACGTTGGATTATTTCGAAAGAAGAAGGTTAAATCTAGTAATGCACGTTGGATTATTTCGAAAGAAGAAGGTTAAATCTAGTAATGCACGTTGGATTATTTCGAAAGAAGAAGGTTAAATCTAGTAATGCACGTTGGATTATTTCGAAAGAAGAAGGTTAAATCTAGTAATGCACGTTGGATTATTTCGAAAGAAGAAGGTTAAATCTAGTAATGCACGTTGGATTATTTCGAAAGAAGAAGGTTAAATCTAGTAATGCACGTTGGATTATTTCGAAAGAAGAAGGTTAAATCTAGTAATGCACGTAGGATTATTTCGAAAGAAGAAGGTTAAATCTAGTAATGCACGTTGGATTATTTCGAAAGAAGAAGGTTAAATCTAGTAATGCACGTTGGATTATTTCGAAAGAAGAAGGTTAAATCTAGTAATGCACGTAGGATTATTTCGAAAGAAGAAGGTTAAATCTAGTAATGCACGTTGGATTATTTCGAAAGAAGAAGGTTAAATCTAGTAATGCACGTTGGATTATTTCGAAAGAAGAAGGTTAAATCTAGTAATGCACGTTGGATTATTTCGAAAGAAGAATGTTAAATCTAGTAATGCACGTTGGATTATTTCGAAAGAAGAAGGTTAAATCTAGTAATGCACGTTGGATTATTTCGAAAGAAGAAGGTTAAATCTAGTAATGCACGTTGGATTATTTCGAAAGAAGAAGGTTAAATCTAGTAATGCACGTTGGATTATTTCGAAAGAAGAAGGTTAAATCTAGTAATGCACGTTGGATTATTTCGAAAGAAGAAGGTTAAATCTAGTAATGCACGTTGGATTATTTCGAAAGAAGAAGGTTAAATCTAGTAATGCACGTTGGATTATTTCGAAAGAAGAAGGTTAAATCTAGTAATGCACGTTGGATTATTTCGAAAGAAGAAGGTTAAATCTAGTAATGCACGTTGGATTATTTCAAAAGAAGAAGGTTAAATCTAGTAATGCACGTTGGATTATTTCGAAAGAAGAAGGTTAAATCTAGTAATGCACGTAGGATTATTTCGAAAGAAGAAGGTTAAATCTAGTAATGCACGTTGGATTATTTCGAAAGAAGAAGGTTAAATCTAGTAATGCACGTTGGATTATTTCGAAAGACGAAGGTTAAATCTAGTAATGCACGTTGGATTATTTCGAAAGAAGAAGGTTAAATCTAGTAATGCACGTTGGATTATTTCGAAAGAAGAAGGTTAAATCTAGTAATGCACGTTGGATTATTTCGAAAGAAGAAGGTTAAATCTAGTAATGCACGTTGGATTATTTCGAAAGAAGAAGGTTAAATCTAGTAATGCACGTTGGATTATTTCAAAAGAAGAAGGTTAAATCTAGTAATGCACGTTGGATTATTTCGAAAGAAGAAGGTTTAAGGCCTATTCACGCTAGACCGTGCCGCGTCCGGGACAGGCCCCGGACGGGGCACGGACGGGACACGGTGAAACAATCACACCACTGTTTTTAATGGACTAGTTCACGCTAGACCGTGCCGGGTCCGGGCCGGGGCCGTGCCGAGGCCGTGTCCCGTCCGGGCCCCGGTGAGAAAGGCACGTAGACATTCTTTCCCGTCCGGGCCCGGCCCGGGCCGGCTCCCTCTTTTGATTTTTTATTGATTTATTTAACTAGCTGAATCCGCGAACTTTGTACCGCCTAAATAGCTACGAATCTTCGGAAATAACTACGTATTTATTCGGGGAGTGTCACAGGATGGTTTAAAATCGTCTATCAGATGTCTGTCTGTCTGTTTTTTCCTTATACAAATACACACAGTTTGGCGAATTTTGACTACACTTTGCACAAAGGTAGGTTTTTAACCGGAAAGTGGCTTAGACTAGGTCAAAATCTTCAATCAGCTGTCTGTATGCCTGTTTGTTCATTATAGGAATGTACACCGTTTGACCAATTGTGACTAAACTAGAGACACAGATGGGTCTTTATACTTGAAGAATGTTAGGCTAGTTCAAAATCGTCTATCGGCTGTTTGCCTAACTGTTTATTCCTTAAACAAATCCACATGATTTGACAGTTTATGATCAAACTTGGCACACGGGACAGGTAGGTCTTGGCCCGGGAAATGGCATAGACTATGTCAACATCGTCTATCAGCTGTCTCTCTGCATTTTTGTGTTTTACAAAAAATTCACACCATTTGATCGATTTCGACCATGATTGGCACACAGGTAAGTATATTTCCGGGAAGTATCACAGGCTAGGTCCAAATAGTCCATCAGCTGCCTTTCTGCATTTTGTTCAAAAATTGACAATATTTGACCATTTTTGATCAAACTTGGCACACAGGTAGGTCATAGTCGGGGAAGTGGCCTAGACTAGGTCAACATCGTCTATCAGCTGTCTCTCTGTATTTTTATTTCTTACACAAATTCATACCACTTCAACAATTATGACCAAAATTGATAGACAGGTAGATATATTCTTCCAGGAAATGGCATGGACTAGGTCAACATCGTCTATCAGCTGTCTCTCTGCATTTTTATTCCTTACACAAATTCATACCACTTCAACAATTATGACCAAACTTCATAGACAGGTAGATATATTCTTCCAGGAAAGGGCATGGACTAGGTCAACATCGTCAATCAGCTGTCTGTCTGCATTTTTATTCCTTACACAAATTCACAACATTTCATCGATTTTTACCAAAATTGGTTCACATGTAGGTATATATATAAGGGAAATGGCATAGACTAGGTCAAAATAGTCTATCAGCTGTCTCTCTGCATTTTGTTCTGTACCCAAATTGAGAAAATTTGACCGATTTTGACCAAAATTAGCTGACAGGTAGGTCTTGGTCTGGGAAATGGCATAGACTAGGTCAACATAGTCTATCAGCTGTCGGTCTGCATTTTTATTCCTTACACAAATTCACAACATTTCATCGATTTTTACCAAAATTGGTTCACATGTAGGTATATATATCCGGGAAATGGCATAGACTAGGTCAACATAGTCTATGAGCTGTCTCTCTGCATTTTGTTCTGTACCCAAACTGAGAAAATTTGACCGATTTTGACCAAAATTAGCTGACAGGTAGGTCTTGGTCTGGGAAATGGCATAGACTAGGTAAACATCGCCTATCAGCTGTCTGTCTGCATTTCGTTCTACACAAAAAATGACCGTTTTTGATCAAACTTGGCACACAGGTAGGTCATGGTCCGGGGAATGCACTGGCTAGGTCAAAAAGGTAATAATGCAATTTAAATTAATTTATATTTGCGTTAACGAGGAAAAAAAAGAACCCACTTTTCTATATTCCCATACAAAAGATTCGCAATAATACTTAAAAGTCAATTTCAAATTTAATACCATACCACAAAGTTTTAGTTTTAGTGAAGAGGTTCAGGGAAAGCAAAACAATTGAGTGACAGTGTACTCAATTGTAAATATGTCAATATTTGAAGGGCTCATTGCCTAAGGTGACTATCCCGAAATTAGAAAACTAGTCACTTAAAGTTTGTTTTTTCAAACATTGGACATTTAATACCACAGATCTCTGTGACTAAATATGTAATAATCTTTTTACTTTTATTTTTGACTCCTTTTTTTCATATTGTTGCTGGTTCATTGACTTAGTTCACGACATTCATTAGACAGATAAACGTCACTTTCTCCTGAAGAAATTTCGGTCTCAGTATCAAAATCTGAATTGTTATTAGAATAATTTTCTTTTTATTTACCACTTTTTAAGGACGGGTTCATTTGTGTATGGTTTCTTACGTTTAGAGTGTGGCTTTTGTTTTGTTTTTTCACTTTCAATAGTTACCTTTACAGGAATATCTGTCGGAATACGAGTTTTCCCTTTAGGCCGGCCCCTATTTGACATTTTCCTAGTCTGTACTTTTCGATGACGTCTTACAACTTCAAGTGGAACGATAAGGGGCGATAGGATTGAACTGCTACACTGAGGATTAATAAAGCCAGCTTCAACTTATTTAATTTATTATTTTTTAAGTTCTTTGAAAAATTGAAGCAACCAATATTAATTTAAAAGATATTGTAGTAGAAGAACAAAAAAATGAATTATGTAAAAATCACTCAGGTGTGTTGTACCTTTGACCTGGTCAAAGATACAACACCTAGTCGTGTTTTCCAGTCATAACCTAGTCGTGGTCAGAGGTACAACACACTGGTAGCGCAAATTATAAAGCATGCTAAAAATGTTAGGGTTAAGATAAATCAATTTCAGAAGCTACACCATGTTTCTTATTGTAATAGCTCCTTTGTCAAATGATTTCCATCTAAAAAGAAGTAATACAAAAAAAATTATTAGGCAAACCGTTATCAATAAATAACTTACATTTTTATAATAAAAATGGATAAGTATTTTTTGCAAGAATATTCTTTGACTTGAACTATCCAAAGTAGGTTACACAAGCCCTTCAGTGAAGGAGCTAAACACTAATCACACCAAAATTTATAAAATGTTGCTACGTGCCGCCACAGCCTCGGTGGTCAAAGGTACAAGACGGTCAGAGGTACAACACCTTCCTTTATTTATATATATATACATATACTAGCTGTTACCCGGCGTGCCATGCTACACCTACTTTCTTTATATAGAACAGCCAAAATAAATTAGGAACAAAATAAGTATTATTAAAATATAATAACACGGATCTGTAACTGTTTTGAGCCCGTGTCCTCTCAACTGTGATTCCTAGACGACTTTGACCTACCCTATCACACCCACGTATCAAGACATACATGTATGCCAACTTTGGTAAAAATCGATCTAACGGTGTGGATTTGTATAAGGCACAAACGTACAGACAGACAGCTGGAATTTTATTTGACCTAGCCTAGGAAATTTCTCGAATCAAGACCTATCATCATTCTAAGTTTGATCAAAATCGGTCAAACGGTGTGGATTTGTATAAGTAACAAACAAACAAACAAAATGACAGACAGACAGAGATATATGGGGGCGAGGTTAGCTCAGTGGTAGAGTACTGGACTAATAAGCTGGAGGCCTGAGTTCGAATCTCGAGCAAGCAATAAAGATTTTTTCTGCTAATGTGTTCGCTCATGGGTTGAATTCGGCCTCCCTGACCGTCCCTAGTCCAACACAGCATTTAATTAATTTAAAAATGGGTACCTTGGTTGGTGCTAATGACTCTAGCAGTCGAAGCAGCTAAGAAGAAAATCAGGTAGCCAGAGCATAGTACTAACCACACTATCTCCCTAGTATGCCGTATGGTCATGAATCAGATACCTCTATAGTATCTGCCCCTCAGGGCCCTCGTGGCCTGTTACGGGGCTGATTTTATATATGTATATATATATATATATATATATATATATATACATTTATTTATTTTCATAAATATGGCAAAGGTCCAAATAATAGTACTCCAGATTCTTGCACTATTTTATTTTTGATACGCCCTACATGTTTCGTGGCCTTATGCCACCTCCTCAGGGGCCACTAAATCCCTATGTGTGGTCAGCTCGCCACCCATACTATGACCTATGGAGAGTCATAGTATGGGTGGCGAGCTGACCACACATAGGGATTTAGTGGCCCCTGAGGAGGTGGCATAAGGCCACGAAACATGTAGGGCGTATCAAAAATAAAATAGTGCAAGAATCTGGAGTACTATTATTTGGACCTTTGCCATATTTATGAAAATAAATAAATGTACATAAATAAAGGTCACAAATCGTGGAATTGAATATATATATATATATATATATATATATATATATATATATATATATATATATATATATATATATATATATTTCAAACCTAACCATCCATCGAGACACAGAAATACCCTTTGTCTATGAATTAGCCAAATCCCGATTACAGACCTTTTTCTCAAAACTCCCAGCCCACCCCAATTCTCTTGGCAGATCCCTCTCTTCCAATGTCATCCCAGATAATCCTCCTCGACGCCTTCGCCGCCATTGGCCACGAGACAATTTACTACTGGTTAATTAGCCTGTCTTATAAAATAATGTAAATAGTGTAAATATTGTAAATAATGTATATAGTTTAAAAAAGAGACCAATTTTTAATTAAAATAAGAAATACCATAACATTCATTGGGAGTGGCAGTAATGTCTGCCTTCTCCTCTCATCTCATTATTGTACATAACTGTACAGATTGTAAATTACCAATAAAGATCAATTTTTTTTTTACAAAATATATATATATATATATATATATATATATATATATATATATATGCACACACAAATTTGAACCACCGTTATTTTCGGTCTCTAGGGGTTATGAAATGCAAAATTTTGTATTCGGCACTTCCGGATTGCGTCGTGAGGTCAACCTTATAAGCGGATTTTTTCCCTATGGAGGGAGGGAGGACCCCCACCGTCCAGGTCATTCTGGAAGAGACATTCTCATATCATATAGTTTATATTAGCATAAATATGCTTTAACCGATGACTAAACTAAAAAAAAATTACACAAACGTGTCCGCTGGTGTTCGCGCATGCGCCATGTAAGAAAAATAAGACTGTAATTTATACTGTAGTATCAACTGAAGCTAGAGCATATTTATTTTCCTGAATTTGAGCAGAAGCTCTAAACGATTTTTCTTTATTTTATGTAATTTATTTATTAGTTATTTCCAAAGATGCGTAGCTATTTAGGCGGTACGAAGTTCGCGGATTCAGCTAGTTAAATAAATAAATAAACAAACAAGAGAGGGAGCCGGCCCGGGCCGGGCCCGGACGGGAAAGAATATCTACTTCCCTTTCTCAACGGGGCCCGGCCGGGACACGAGCTCGGCACGGCCCCGGCCCGGTCTAGCGTGAACTAGTCCATTAAAAACAGTGGTGTGATTGTTTCACCGTGTCCCGTACGTGCCCCGTCCGGGGCCCGGCCCGGACCCGGCACGGTCTAGCGTGAATAGGTTATAGCATACATGCTACCTTGGCAACCGGGTCCCGTCCGTGCCCCGTCCGGGGCCCGTCCCGGACGCGGCACGGTCTAGCGTGAATAGGCCTTAAATCTAGTAATGCACGTAGGATTATTTCGAAAGAAGAAGGTTAAATCTAGTAATGCACGTTGGATTATTTCGAAAGAAGAAGGTTAAATCTAGTAATGCACGTTGGATTATTTCGAAAGACGAAGGTTAAATCTAGTAATGCACGTTGGATTATTTCGAAAGAAGAAGGTTAAATCTAGTAATGCACGTTGGATTATTTCGAAAGAAGAAGGTTAAATCTAGTAATGCACGTTGGATTATTTCGAAAGAAGAAGGTTAAATCTAGTAATGCACGTTGGATTATTTCGAAAGAAGAATGTTAAATCTAGTAATGCACGTTGGATTATTTCGAAAGAAGAATGTTAAATCTAGTAATGCACGTTGGATTATTTCGAAAGAAGAAGGTTAAATCTAGTAATGCACGTTGGATTATTTCGAAAGAAGAAGGTTAAATCTAGTAATGCACGTTGGATTATTTCGAAAGAAGAATGTTAAATCTAGTAATGCACGTTGGATTATTTCGAAAGAAGAAGGTTAAATCTAGTAATGCACGTTGGATTATTTCGAAAGAAGAAGGTTAAATCTAGTAATGCACGTTGGATTTTTAAGAAATATTAATGTTTTCGAAAATTGTGAACAATTATTCATTTTCTATTAAAAAATCCGTCATAAAATTGTTATAATTAAATGAAACAAAAAACTCGCGCGTACTTTACTAGAAAATATCAATAGGAAGCTGCAGTTAAAATTTGAAGTTGATCGGGCGAAAATTGAAGACGCCAGAGTGTCGTCCGATTTGAAAAATATAGTTTCGGAAAAACGACTTTAAAGTTTAATGTTCTGAAATGTTAATTTTTTCCTAGGGGGGCCAATCGAAGCTATCTCAAAAAATTATCTTCAAATCAGCATCGTATTCGCTCGGAATCAGGACTTCATTCGGAAAATGGTATTTTATGCCCATTCGAAACATGTTTCTTCACATAAACACACTTAGATATCATTTTATGCCCATTCGAAACATGTTTCTTCACATAAACACACTTAGATATCATTTTTGATTAGTTAAGGATGAATTTTACCCCTTAAAAAAATATTACCCGTTAAGTCTTTAATAACATTCTTCTGGAATTATGTGTATATGGGGTGCTTAATAAATACACAAAAAACTTTTTCAAAAATTCTTCTATGAGTTCAAACTCAATGGGTATATAACTCACACGGTTGTTCTAGTAGTAAATTGGTAAAAGGATCAATTTTTCAAGAAACGTTTGAAAAACTGTTTCATGGTTACACCTTGATTAGCTAGAAAGCGGAATCCACTAAAAGTCCATTTGATGTCATCAGCCTTTCATTGGAACAACTTCCCTAAAAGCTGACATTAGGAATGGATTAATAATGGAGGAATTACAAGGTTCTGGTTGAATAATGAAATGAGTCCTCTTGTTGCGGATAAATAATGCATTTCTTAATAAATCCAGGCGAAGAAACCAATTACCAGTTTAGTCCTCTCAAAACAAACTTTTAGAGCTGTCCAAGTTACAAGCACTAGAATTACAAGTCCTTGGTAATAATAAGAAGAACTAAAGTATCAGCAGAAGTGTTTAGTTATTTAACCAGCCATCCGAGAACTGTTTTGGCTTTACAATCCTGTCCTACATACCGAAGGGATATTCGTCCTATGCAGGGGTTATGATTACAACACAGGGCTGTAAAATACAAACTGAGGATTAGGGCATGCTTCATTGCAAGTTACCTTGCATGCGATTACGCTTTTACGACGAGTACTTGCTTTGACTTGTTCGTTTAATCAAACTTCGATGCCTCTTTGCGGGGACAAGCAATACTAATACTTCTCATGCGCCGTCTTTTTACACATTTCTCTTGGACTGGATCAAGGTAGTTTATTAAATTCTAATCCATAGGCGTATATAGCGAATAATTTCGGGGGGGGGGGCTGCATCCCCCCCCGAAATTTTGATTTGATTGGTAAATGTATATCATAAATACCTTAAAATAAATTAAATAAGGTCACTCAGTTAAGAATTTATTTTTGGGTGTAATAGCCATTTAGCTGGCCAGCTATTCCAAGTTCTAGATTAATTAAATAAGCCCATGATTTAAACATCAATTTGTAATTGACTCAGAAATTTAGGACGAGTATATAACGGACCCACCTTTTTTAGCACTTTCCTCCGAAGGAAAGTAGCTATTGAGGTTGCACTATGACGGAATTTTTGAAATATTTCTTCGAATCTTTATCGATCCTACCTAGTAGACACCAAAAATGACCCCAGTTAAAATTTTTATATATATATATATATATATGTTATTTTTCGTCGCTGGGATAGTATTTTTAGATGGAACGGCATTTTTCTCCAGCGGTGGTACTCCTCCTCACTTCTTCCCGGAATATTTCGATGGATTCATCTCCATCTTCTTCAGCCAGGTACTTGTTTCTTCCTCGGTGGTAGCCAAGGGAATGACATTTTTCTCGATCTGGGCGCCTATCCCCGAAATATTCCGGGAAGAAGTGAGGAGGACTACCACCGCTGGAGAAAAATGCCGTTCCATCTAAATATATATATATATATATATATGCTATTTTTCAAGCTACTTCGCTGGGAATTAAATGTGTTGTTCATTCGGCATCTGTCTCCAGCGGTCTTGCTCCTCCTGTCATCGCAATATTTCGCCGGATTCCTCTCCGGCTTCTTCAGGCAATCATTCATGAATGATTGCCTGAAGAAGCCGGAGAGGAATCCGGCGAAATATTGCGATGACAGGAGGAGCAAGACCGCTGGAGACAGATGCCGAATGAACAACATATATATATATATATATATGCATATATAGTTATATATGTGTCCGTTAACACGATACAGGCTAGAGTTTTTGCTTTTTCGCCACGAAACTAGGTATGTAGTATTCCCCCATCAAACGATTGAACGAGTTCGTTAACCAACAAAATCGGTCCAACCGGAGGGGGGGGGGGGTTTACTCCGGAGCCAAAGTAGTCATTTACCAATACCAGCCATAATTTTTGTTATATTTCAACGAAAATCGGTATTTGTTGTGGACAACTGAAGAAAAAAAAAATGTTTTAAAAATAAACTAAATCGGTCGACTAGAAGGGAGGGTTTACTCCGGACCGAGGTTCGCGAACCTCATCAAGATCAATAGATGAATATGTAAAGCTTTGTGTATTTATTACGTAGTGTAGTACCACGCATACACAAAACTCTGGAAGGAAATTAATTAGAAAATTAATAATTGAAACAGCTGCTCATAAAAGCAAAAGAGCAGAACAATTGAGGAGCTTAGTATCAAAGTTGGACAACTCCATTTTTTTCAGTTTTGAGATTTTGGTCGATTCTTAAGAGGATTTTTATGCTGCATTCGATTTTACAACTGTTTTACATTAAAAACGGACAGAAAATAGGTAAAATAGCGTTTATTTCAACCGTTCAGAATCAAAATATGGACAATTCCAACATAGTTTGGTTTCAAAAAATGACAACTCCATCAGTAGCCAATGAGAAGCTTGCATTCATGCAATCTGCTCCCAACATGCACTGCAAATCCATCATGGCTGAATGTTTATAGTTACTTGTAGTAAGTGCATTTGGCGATAATTCTTATTAATAACTAGCTGTTATCCGGCACACTGTGGTTCCGAATGCCGGATTTTGGGACAAAACCTCTAGGTACTGGAATCTTTCTGATTTAGGTATGATTTTTGAAGAATTTCTTTTGTCCCGAGTCGAATGAGACCACTACCAATTCTATAGAATAATTATTTTATTAATAAACGGGCTTTATATAACAACAACCGTGAAAAACAGCCGGTATTTAATTTAAAATATTCATACTTTACTCAAGTGGTAGAGCTATGTATCCTTCCAAATATATTTTCAAGACCTCAGGTGAATAAATTAACAGCTAATGTGGTACTGGTAACTGTTCTCGACATATTCCTCTTTATTAACATTTTCGCGTATAACAAATAAATATTGACAGTTTCACAATAGATATTAAATATATCTCATCGTTAATATTCAGTTATTTGCTATTAAAAACTTTTCAACAACTCTCTGCAGAAAATACTAATGGTTAATACGTTTTTCATAAAATAATCGCATCGCTAATTGATAACTTTATTTTATTAGCTGTGCACAGGTATTGCTGAGTACGGCGATGAAAATTATAGCACAGCCACTTAAATACATGTTGTTATAGGTAAAACTGTTCGAAGAGGATAGCTAAGTACCACTTGTTTTCTAAACTTAATAAAAAAGGATAATTTAGTTTCATTTCAGTTTTGTCAAACTGTATTTAAATAACATTTTTCATGTAATTTTTAACTATATAATTTTGATTTAATACATTAGACATAATTACATTATATTAAAACACCCTCGAGCATACCAAATTCATATTTGTTTGGTTTAAAAAAAGGATAGGTTCAATTTTAAAATGGCTCCCTTTGGTTTCAAAAACAGACAACTCCATGACTTGGTTTCAAACATGGACAACTCCACTATTTAAAGTGTAATTACGGCCTTAATACTTATATAATTTTGTAGTGCCTTTGAAATAATGTTTCTGAGGCCTATAAGAATAACATATAAAAAATCACCATGATACTGACATCAATATAGTAGATATGGTTTTTTGCCTCTCCTGTAAAAAAAGCAAAAGTGGAGTTGTCTAACTTTGATACTAAGCTCCTCAATTTATGTTTTTATTTTATTTATCTATATAGGTTATTTTATTATGCAGGTTAACTAATATTATATATTATAGGTTAACTAATTATACAGCAATGCACTCGACCCTACCCAATTCTGGGGAAAGGTCTTAGTTAACAGCCGACAGAGGCCAGTAGTAGTCGATTCAAAATGGCCGTCACAATCTGAATGGTTGAGTGTAGCCAATTTTTCTTGAGCAAAACTTTTGACCTTTTGACCAAATTTTGAAATTTGACTATTTTGGTCTAGCCTAGGAGATTTGTCGTATCAAGACCTACCCGTGTGCCAAGTTTGGTCAATATCGGTCAAACGGTGTAGATTTATATAAGGCACAAACAAACAAATAAACAGAAAAACAGACAGACACGTGATTTTTATATATATAGATTGTTCAATTTGTGTGTATGTTAGTTGATGACTAATGCTCGGCCTTTGGTTCAGCTCTTCATCCTTTAATAAAATTCAGATCTCTCCCCACCCCTTATCAACCCCCCACCCCAAACACAGTCTTCTTTCTTCCGGACTTCTCGACGACTCCCCTTCCGTCGAGAAGTCCGGAAGAGATTAGATGAGATTTAGAATGTTTCCACTTAAAAGGCCTTTGTTCGTCTCAAGGAATTCACTTCAAAGTTTTCCACCGAGTAGCAAAAAGGGAAAAAGAAAAATCAATAACCCCCCCCCCCGGGCCGCTGGCTGTTCACGATAAGTATTGAGTTTAATTTTAAATCCCTCACAGGAATTGATTGGAGTTTAAAAAGTGCCCCGGCTAAATAAACTTTTAATATCTCGGATTGATTGAGGCGGGGTCCAATAACTTCTTCATTTTTAGTTTGGAAAAGTACGGAGGGGGGGGGGGGTCGTCGATTTCTCTCCAATTCTCAAAAGTCTAAAATAAGATAAAATTACTGAATCTCAAAAGAGCTTGGTAAATAATATGTATACATCTCGCTCATGAATGACTTTTTCACAAATCAGTTTTCAAACTTTTTCTCTGATTTCACAAAGTTTAAATTGAGTCTTATAAACAATTCCACTTCATAAAATACAAAAGTTTTTTTTACAAAACATTGATTGTTTGTACAACCTTGGTCTATATTTTCAAAAAATTCACCTCAATCTGTTATGTCAACCTTAAAAATTTATCTAGAACTTTCCAACGGAACAGAAGTTTTTTATATATTATATTTTTATATTCAAGAAAAAAATAAGGTTCACAAGTGGGATGTAATAGGACTTATGTTTGGAGCTCGCGGCACCATCACGGAATTTATCCAAAAATTTGCCAGAAAATTCCAAATCAAACAAGAAGTCCTTCTGGGAATCAGCAGAACTATCCTGAAGGACTCAATTCAGATGGCGAATTACCACCTTTACGGCTGAGAAGAAGGATGTTAAAAACGAAAAATAATTTTTAAATGTAGTAAATAAAATAAACAGACTACTGAGGCGGTAACGACTAAGGCATGCCTTCTTCCTCAACCAATAATAAACAGACTACTGAGGCGGTAACGACTAAAGCATGCCTTCTTACTCAACCAATAATAAACAGACTACTGAGGCGGTAACGACTAAAGCATGCCTTCTTACTCAACCAATAATAAACAGACTACTGAGGCGGTAACGACTAAAGCATGCCTTCTTACTCAACCAATAATAAACAGACTACTGAGGCGGTAACGACTAAAGCATGCCTTCTTACTCAACCAATAATAAACAGACTACTGAGGCGGTAACGACTAAAGCATGCCTTCTTACTCAACCAATAATAAACAGACTACTGAGGCGGTAACGACTAAAGCATGCCTTCTTACTCAACCAATAATAAACAGACTACTGAGGCGGTAACGACTAAAGCATGCCTTCTTACTCAACCAATAATAAACAGACTACTGAGGCGGTAACGACTAAAGCATGCCTTCTTACTCAACCAATAATAAACAGACTACTGAGGCGGTAACGACTAAAGCATGCCTTCTTACTCAACCAATAATAAACAGACTACTGAGGCGGTAACGACTAAAGCATGCCTTCTTACTCAACCAATAATAAACAGACTACTGAGGCGGTAACGACTAAAGCATGCCTTCTTACTCAACCAATAATAAACAGACTACTGAGGCGGTAACGACTAAAGCATGCCTTCTTACTCAACCAATAATAAACAGACTACTGAGGCGGTAACGACTAAAGCATGCCTTCTTACTCAACCAATAATAAACAGACTACTGAGGCGGTAACGACTAAAGCATGCCTTCTTACTCAACCAATAATAAAGATAAAGAATTAATAATAATAAATAAAAATTATTATTATTATTATTATTTTAAATCATTGCCTATTATTGGTTTTCGAAGAATGCTGTGGCCCAAAGTGGCCAGATACCTTTCAGAATGGCCTCTCTATTTCTTAGGGCATTACCAAAATATAAGGTCATTCTATAAGTTTATCGGTTTTTAAAATTCTGTCTGTTTATCTTCCTTCCTTTTCAACTTCTATTTACCATGTTTTAGTTGGTAAAACCTATTAATTCTGTTTTTTTTTAAGTATTATGATGGCGTGTCAACCCTTAAGGTCACTAACGCCATTCCTGTGTGTGGTGATTCACATTATAATTTTGTAAAAAGTATTAATATGTATACATTCTTATTAAATTGTTATTAATAATGGTTTTATTTGCAGATTTTAATTCAAACGACAAAAGAGAAATGCTCAATTGCTTCTAAACAAAGAAAATATTAATATAAAAAAATAAATAAATAAAAAAAGGAAGATAATAAAATATAATAATAAATGTAAAAAAAAAAATGAAATTAAAAATAATAAAATCAAATGAAAATTAAAAAAAGTAATGTTAATAAAATAAGATATGAAAATGATAAATAAATAAAACAAACAAACGAGCATTTCTTTATTTTCTATTTAGATTTTGTCAATCAATTTGGCGGCCTTTAAAAAGTCAAAGAGTCGCTCGTTGGTTGAGTTGGTTAGTATGATCACCTAGAATTTCATCTAAGGAGACAGTTGGTTTTGCTCTTAATTCTGTACTAAAATGTCTTTTGAAATGGATCTCCCAAGTCACCATTTACGCCATGTTATGCTTTGGGAGTTCGACAAAGGAGAAAATATTTCTACAACTTATCGAAAACTTGCAGAAATATGTGGCGAAAATGTCATTAGTGAGCGACAAGTGGAGCGGTGGTTTGAACGATTTCTAGCTACAAACCGTAAGCTTGAAGACTAGCCTCGTACAGGTCTAGCAACAGAGCTTGACGACCAACTCCTGCAGGCTACTGTAGAAGTAAGTCCTGTTGTAACAGTCGAAGAGCTAGCAGAAAAACTTGGATCCACACATTTTACAGTCCACCGACATAAACAATAAGCTTGAAGACTAGCCTCGTACAGGTCTAGCAACAGAGCTTGACGACCAACTCCTGCAGGCTACTGTAGAAGTAAGTCCTGTTGTAACAGTCGAAGAGCTAGCAGAAAAACTTGGATCCACACATTTTACAGTCCACCGACATAAACCACAAGCTTGAAGACTAGCCTCGTACAGGTCTAGCAACAGAGCTTGACGACCAACTCCTGCAGGCTACTGTAGAAGTAAGTCCTGTTGTAACAGTAGAAGAGCTAGCAGAAAAACTTGGATCGACACATTCTACAGTCCACCGACATAAACCTACATTACTTATGGTGATGACATTCTAAGTGGGTTAAATCCATTTTGTCATCAAATTAATTTCTTTTTTCCTCACTTTTTTGGAACTTCATTAAATCTCATCAAAAATAAGGAAATAAATGTTATTGTTGCCTCGTAAATATTCATTTCGGAGGCCCGGTAGCCGTGAGCACTTATCACTCAGTGCCACAGGCCGTGGGTTCGATTCCCACTATAGGGTGGTGGGTTATCTTTAGAAAAATGAAAATACATCAGTCCTATCCTGGCTAGAAATGGGTAGTAAACTATAGATAACCCGTCCCTAAATTTGTTGTTAATAATAATGGAAGATAACATTTAAATAAATATTAATTTCCTTAAGGAATTATACTAGCTAAGACGTTCTTTGTGTCCCCAGAAAAATTGTATGATTTGGTTAGTATTCTTTCATGAAAGTCAACGCCTTACTTATGCGATGAACTGAAACTATGTTGATTTTCAAAATTACCACAAAATATTTCAATAATTTCTTATATAAATAACAAAAGATCCGCCAACCAAGAAACTTTTAAATCCCGACTCTTCCACATTTTTTTATCCCTGCAAGATTGACACAACCCTTTTCATGTTTCCATTAAAACTGTTGTAATTTAATGGAATTTATATATATATATATATAATTTAGAGAGGAGATGGCGAATCGTCACGGTCGAAGTCCGTCACGCAGGAGCTGCATAAGAAATGAGTCTTCTTCAGGAAGGCCTGTCATATTTTATAAGTCATAGTTTTGTATCTGTATACGTTCTGTCAGTAGGTGTTTTATGATCAGTGTTGAGTAAAAATGTTCACATTAAGGTCATGGGGAGTAAGTGTGTCAGCCGGGAATGGCCGATTCTTAAACGACATAATACAACTTCTTTTCTCCTGTCGTCCCTTTTCCTTGTAGGTCATTCATTTATATACTGTAATCCATCTAATATTGGAAACATTTTCCATAATTTTTCTTTTATTATAATTATTATTAAATTTTAACGTCCATTTATTATTAAGTACAAATTTTAGGACGGGTTATCTATAGGTTACAACCCTTTTCTGGCCAGGATAGGGCTGATGCCTTTTCTTTTTTCTAAAGAAAAGCCACCACCCCTAGTGGGAATCCACGACCCTTTGGCACGTAGTGTTAAGTACTCACAAAAAAGTTTTCTTTTGTTGACAGAAATAAACGATAGATTTATAAAATTGAAGTATTACTCCTGTGCTTATTCAACTATATTGTTGATGAAAATTGGGTTAAAATTGAATACAAAAAGTTCCGAAAAGTGAATTTTCAACCCGGCGTTGATTTGCTTTGAGCCAACAAAACCCACAGAGGAAAATGTTAAAGAAAAGAAGAACCAGTAAAAAGCAGAGAGGAAAGTCAACATTTTTAAAAGCTTGTTTGGAACGTTATGTGCAATACAAATACAGCCTTGTTCCAGGCTCATTTTTAAAAGCATATCTTTTAAATTTCTTCTCGTCTACAATGTTTACTCAAATCCACAAAGTAACTTATTGTAAAGTGAGTAATTGGAATGTTCTATGTTTGTTTTTACCTTATATTCAAGAGAGTCCATTATTATCAATGTATTATTTCTGGCTTTACAATTCTTTATTCCATCGTTTAGTTAAGAAAATTTCGGAAAAAAAGGAGTCCTCATATTGTTCGCTTTTAGGGGGTATAATGTTCTATCATAGCCTCAACAGGAGGTATATATATATATATATATATATATATATATATATATATATATATATATATATACTAGCTGTTACCCAGCGTGCCATGCCTCACCTACTTTCTGCATCTAGAAAAGCAAAAAAAAAAAAAAAAAAAAAATACAAACGAAATAAGTAATATTAAAATCTAATAACAGAAATCTGTAAGTGTACGGATTCACAGTTTCGAGCCCTTGAACTCCGTCAACGTGCGAGTCTTAGATGTTTTTGACCTAGCCTATGACTCTCCCCGAATCAAGACCTACATTCGATCAAAATTTGTCGAAATGTGTGATTTTGTGTTAGGAACAAACATACATACAGACAGCTGGAAAACGTTTTTGAGCTTTTTGAGAGGGGGAGAATATTTGCTTTTTCTACAGAAGGGTGCTAATGACCTCAGCAGTCAAAAAAAAAAAAAAAAAAAAAAATCTTTACTTTCTTTGACCCACATCTTTACTTACTTTCTTTCCCTCCATAAGGAAGAACCCCGCTTATAAGGTTGACCTCATGACGTAATCCGGAAGTGCCGACTAGAAAATTTTGCGTTTCAGAACCCCTTTAGAACGAAATTAACAGTGGTTCAAGTTTGTATATATATATATATATATATATATATATATATATATATATATATATATACTAGCTGAATATCCGTGCTTCACCACGGCCGATAAGTATTTTTTATATTGAGTTAAATAAGATATGATCAAAATTAACGCTACTACATAATTTTGTACAGCTTATTATTGCACGGACTTTAAAGCTACCCAGGAAACACCATGTGCAGGTAACCATTTCCGTTGGCAAAAAAAAAATACAACTGCTTAAAAAGTCAAGTAAATAGAGACAAATACACAGTGAAAAGGATAAAACTAACAAATTTGAAGTTTTAGCACTTATCTCTTAGATTGACATCGCCCCACCGAACATTACAACAGAATCTTATTTGTAGAGAATTTAGTAACCTTTCGAATAGCCGCCTTCCACTTACTACGAATTCCCAACCGTTTTCGAGATATTTTAGAAAATATACTGAGATCCGAAAACTTTGTATCACCATTCATACAATTTTTTTCCATATACTTCGTTTCTGAATACCCAAACAGAAAATTAGTTTTGAAAGGTATTTCTATCAATTTCTCTGGTAAATGGCTACAGAACTCGCTTAAAAAATGGTTTCATTCGTTTTCCTACGTTCAGGAATCTCTCGCACAAATTTCGCTTCAAAAACCATGTTCCAGTAAACGGATTCAACTGGTTAATGAACTTGTTATTATAAATGAGAAGAATGATTTTTGTACCAAATGTTATCAAAATCGAACCATTTTTGAGCCGATGAGGAACTTCTTAATAATTCAAATCCCCCCTAAAAGCACTTAAACATTTGAATATCAAAAAAACTTTCTTAGCGAGTGTTTACACTCTAAATGTATTGTCCGTGCAAAATTTCAAATTTTTATGTCAAGTGGTTCGGGATATTGTTACCTCGGATGGACCATCACCAGGGCGTAAACTCTATGAGGGACAAAATCACATTTTATTTCTAGTAATTCCAGGACTGCCATCATAGTGGAAATTAACCTCAATTAAAAATAATACTATGAAATAGATAATGTACGGTAACAGCTGTTCTTTATCGTCCTAGAACGCATTCTACCTAAGCTTGCCTGCTCTATCCAACTAAAACTTTAAACCCCTCTAAAAATACTTAAAAATTCGAATATCAAAAAATCCTTTCTGAGTGCCTACGTTACATAGGGAGTGTCCATGCAAAATTTTCTGTCGAGCGGTTTGGGCTGGGAGATGATAGGTCAGTGAGGCAGTGAGTGAGTGAGTGAGTGGTATTTGACAAATATAAAATAAATATATATATATATATATATATATATATATATATATATAAATTACTAGAGGTTATTAAAGCATTTTTTGGTGTGCATCTTAGGTAAACATAAGTTTCTATGATCAAATGGGCGTATATAAGAGGGGTGCTGGAGCCCCCCCCCGAAATTTTTATTTGATAGTAAAAATGCGTCATAAAGCCCTTAAAAATGAATTGAATAAGATCACTTAGTTCATAAAAAATATTTTATTTTAGATGTAATAGCGTTTTAGTTGCCTAGAACTAACTAAGTTCTAAATTTTTACTATTCCATATCCCGGAAACGGTCTCAGCCCCCCCCCCCCCGAAAATTTCCCAGCCTCTCCCGAAATTATTTCCTATATACCCAACGGGTTCGGTCGAGGTATCTTAATAAAACTACACTTTTTATGAGAAAAAGCATTTTATTTTTTCCAACTTTTCAGCTTGAAATTCAAGCCTTCATCAGGGCTGTAAAACAAGCAGAGCAGTGTTAATACTCATTATATACAGAAGAAATGAATGAGAGTAAATTATACATAGACTAGGATGAATGATACATTTGGTGAATGTGTGTTATAGCTAGAGCTTAAATTAATAGTAGATTAATACAGATTATCTGTATTAACCGTGTATTACCGTTAATTTAACTTACAAGGAAACATCTCCAAGGGTCTGGGACCGATTTTTATGAAACTTTACATATTTATTAAACAAATCAAATTAATCTATACGTATTTTTTTATATCGGCCCAATCGCACGTTTAAGGGGTGAAAGCACCCTTCCAAAGTACACCTCAAACACTCTAACATCGGGTGTTTAATGGGTGAAAGCACCCTTCCAAAGTACGCCTCAAACACTCTAACATCGGGTGTTTAAGGGGTGAAAGCACCCTTCCAAAGTACGCCTCAAACACTCTAACATCGGGTGTTTAAGGGGTGAAAGCACCCTTCCAAAGTACGCCTCAAACACTCTAACATCGGGTGTTTAAGGGGTGAAAGCACCCTTCCAAAGTACGCCTCAAATACTCTAACATCGGGTGTTTAAGGGGTGAAAGCACCCTTCCAAAGTACGCCTCAAATACTCTAACATCGGGTGTTTAAGGGGTGAAAGCATCCTTCCAAAGTACGCCTCAAATACTCTAACATCGGGTGTTTAAGGGGTGAAAGCACCCTTCCAAAGTACGCCTCAAACACTCTAACATCGGGTGTTTAAGGGGTGAAAGCACCCTTCCAAAGTACGCCTCAAACACTCTAACATCGGGTGTTTAAGGGGTGAAAGCACCCTTCCAAAGTACGCCTCAAACACTCTAACATCGGGTGTTTAAGGGGTGAAAGCACCCTTCCAAAGTACGCCTCAAATACTCTAACATCGGGTGTTTAAGGGGTGAAAGCACCCTTCCAAAGTACGCCTCAAATACTCTAACATCGGGTGTTTAAGGGGTGAAAGCATCCTTCCAAAGTACGCCTCAAATACTCTAACATCGGGTGTTTAAGGGGTGAAAGCACCCTTCCAAAAAGTACGCCTCAAATACTCTAACATCGGGTGTTTAAGTGGTGAAAGCACCCTTCCAAAGTACGCCTCAAACACTCTAACATCGGGTGTTTAAGGGGTGAAAGCACCCTTCCAAAGTACGCCTCAAACACTCTAACATCGGGTGTTTAAGGAGTGAAAGCACCCTTCCAAAGTACACCTCGAATACTCTAACATCGGGTGTATACAATGGCGATGTCACCGATTATTTACATTTTTTTTCTGGTGATTCTGCATCGAAAAATAGTCTTCGAACAATAGTCGACACGTGTCCGAGCGTTCCGTCCAATACGCCTTAGTAGCAGAGAATCTGCATCGAACAATAATCTTCACGTGTCCGAGCGTTCCGTCCAATACGCCTTAGTAGCAGAGAATCTGCATCGAACAATAGTCGACACGAGTCCGAGCGGTCCGTCCAATACGCCTTAGTAGCAGAGAATCAGCATCGTAAAATAGTCTTCACGTGTCCGAGCGTTCCGTCCAATACGCCTTAGTAGCAGAGAATCTGCATCGAACAATAGTCGACACGTATCCGAGCGTTCCGTCCAATACGCCTTAGTAGCAGAGAATCTGCATCGAACAATAGTCGACACGAGTCCGAGCGTTCCGTCCAATACGCCTTAGTAGCAGAGAAATAAAATGAAATATGGTAAAATATTTTATATATCGAGTTTAGAAAATGATATCGACATGATTCTTTCACCAATTCATTTGCTTTAGAAAGTAGATTAAAGAACTAATACAATTGATAAACAATAATTTATATTTCGTCAAATATATTCAGAAATTTGCTTACTTTTGAAGTAAACTAGCATTATACATTTTTCTAAACCAAAAATAATAGGGGATGAAATTTAAATTATTGTTTATCGATTGTATTAGTTTTTTAATCTACTCTCTAAAACAAATGAATTTGTGAAAGAATCATGTCGATAAGATTTGCCAGAAGAAAATTCTTCTTCAAGGTAAAAGATGTTATCACCTCAAAGTAAACACACAAAAACAGTTCCACCACTGACAATCCCATTAATTCAAATACTAACAGGGATGGCCAACGTCCATAGCCACGTTGAATACACCGGTTCCCATAGATCACCGAAGTTAAGCAACGTCGGGCGTGGTCAGTACTTGAATGGGTGACCGAGCCCGTGCTGTTGGCATTAGAAAAGGGTGGCAACCTGTAGATAGCCCGGCGCTAATAGCCAAATAGTTGATGCGCCGTGAAAAAAAAAAAAAAAAAAAAAAAAAAAAAAAAAACTAACAGGGATGGAAATGCGAATTCATAGTTATACAGATTCAAACATTCATTTAATTTACGATTGCAAACGAACTCAACAAAAGAATTTATACTGAAAGACTGGCCAACCAGCCACAAAAAAAATGATTATTTCCCTATTTTATGTAAAACAACCAAAAATATTTTCCAAGAAATGGAAAATATTCTTCTTGGTAGGAGAATGTACCATTACTATTTGAGATGATCTTAAAATTTCTATACCATTTTTTAATTAATATGAATTTCTTTGTTTCGTTTTTTTTTGTTTGTTTTTTTTTTTTTTTTTTTAATCAGGCTTAGGATTTTCAGAAAAATAAACGCCATCACAAAAACAAAAGAAAAACCCTCTTTCAGTCGCACCAATATTGCTGGTAAAGCAAAAAGTAGACGTTTATTCCAATGTTCCAAGAATTACCTCAATATCTCGACGGAAGGGAGGCGCCTATTTTCCAAGTTTTCAAGAATGCCTCAATTTGGCTGCAAAAAGCTGGTGCCCGTTCTAGGTTTCCAAGAATAGTGACAGTTTTCCGGGGAAAATGCGATTTCCCTTACATATCCACTATAGTAAGGATATAAGTCTATATTATATTCCATTAGCTGCCATATATAAAGCCAAGCCCTTTTCAAACTTCGATGAAACCGTTCCATAAAAGCTTAGATTCAGCAAACCCTTCTGATTACAGCCATTCTACACCCTTTAATAACTTAAGCCCTCTTTTTACCGGCTCCAAGCCTCAGGCTTAAGTACACATTCTCCACACTAAGAACTTATCCCGTCTACGTTTCGCTCCTTTTTCTCCAAGTAGTTGTATAATACGTTGAATATTTATTAATAAGAACTTCGCAACTTTTAGTGGATCGTCTATTGTGCAATTTCTACCCATGAAACCACAATATAAATTTTATTAGGTAAGTTCAGAACGCCCAAGAAGCAAAAATCTTTTATGGAATAAATAAAAAATTCAGTAATTGGAATTTGTTTTCATCGCTTTGTCTACTTAAAGCAGTTCACTCTTTTTCTCTTATATTCCTGTGATTTTAGATAAATGTTAAGCCAATTTTTTAACCCGCAATCAACAAGCTGGAAATATTGGGAGGTCAGATGAAATTGAAAAAAGTCCGATTCGCTGGAACTGCGTCATCAAAGCGCGGTTCCGTTCTTATCCCTAGTCTAATTTGGAAAGATTAAAATAGAAACAGTTATTATTTTGTTTCGACCTTTCTTGAAAAGGTTTTATGATCTTACCTGCATGGGTCGGCCAACCCCAGAAAGGCCCCCGCATAGAGGCAGTTGAAAATAGTCACAAGGCGACTTCGAATCTCTCTCTTGGAAAGCTATTTTTCTAACAATAAATTGTTTTTCTTATTTTACTTAACCCGTTTTAATGTCAAATACATTATCCAACTATAAGCTATTAAAAAATAACAACGAATAAAAACAGACAAAAAGAACCGTTCGAATAAACGAAATCAATTACTTCAAAGTTTTAAGCACTTATTTCTCCGATTGGCATCGCCTAATCAAAACTTTCTTCAGAACCTTTTTTGTAGAGCATTTAGTAAGCTTTCGAATGGTAGTCTTCCCTTTACCAATTTCTCAACCGTTTTTGAGATATTAAGGAAAGTATGGCACTAATGGCTTTGATGTTGATGCGCCGTAATAACAAAAAAAAAATTAAGGAAAGTTTACGATCCCAAAAGTTCCCAAAACTTCTCATGTCTGTTAATAAAACATTTTATTCTAATCCTTCCTTAACTCCTAAAGTAACCAAAATTTCAACATATTAGTTTTGATGAAATTCGAAAATGCAGAAAATATTTCAACTGAATCCCATGATTCTAAGTAAACAAACCAAAAACGTTATTCAACAACTATTTTTCCAATTTTCTTGAAAATGGTTAAAGCTATCGCCTTAAAAACGGTTTCATTCGTTTTCCTAGGCCAAGAAGCCCATAAAACGAATACTTGCAAGTATATGAAGTAAGCGCAACCATTTTTTTTCGCGTGAATTTCGCCTTAAACGCCATCTTCCAGTGGATGGATTCTGCTGGTTAACGAACTTGACCTTTCAAATTAGACGAAATATTTTTGTATCAAATTTCATCAAAATCGGACCATTATTCGCTGTGCTAGACAAATATATGGCTGCCTTGATTAGCTAAAAAATAAATATACTCAAAAAGAATAATCAAAAAATTACTAGAGGTTATAAAAGCATTTTTTGGTGTGCATCTTAGGTAAACATAAGTTTCTATGATCAAATGGGCGTATATAAGAGGGGTGCTGGAGCCCCCCCCCGAAATTTTTATTTGATAGTAAAAATGTGCCATAAACCCTTAAAAATAAATTAAGTAAGATCACTAAGTTCATAAAAAATATTTTATTTTGGGCGTAATAGCGTTTTAGTTAGCTAAAACTATTCCAGGTTCTAAATTGTTAGTATTTCATACCCTCGAAATGGTCTCAGACCCCCCCCCCCGAAATTTTCTTCGCCCTCCGAAATTATTTCCTACATACGCCCATGTCTAGAAGCCCACGTTTTCTCATTGCCTACTTCCAGCTATTCCTTGACTTCTTAATAACTATCTGGGTTGTATTTAGTAGTTCAGGCGTTTTTAGTTTGATAGAACAACCTTCTACCCTCGCGACGAGATATGACCCGTGCCAAAACCCGCAAGATATGTTGATTTGCACAATACAGGGATATGACCCGTGCCGGAGATATGACCCGTGCCAAAACCCGCAAGATATGTTGATTTGCACAATACAGGGATATGACCCGTGCCGGAGATATGACCCGTGCCAAAACCCGCAAGATATGTTGATTTGCACAATACAGGGATATGACCCGTGCCGGAGATATGACCCGTGCCAAAACCTGGAAGATATGTTGATTTGCACAATACAGGGATATGACCCGTGCCAAAACCCGCAAGATATGTTGATTTGCACAATACAGGGATTCGTGAATATTCTTACAGCAATATTCGGCGGAATTGTCCCTTTAGGTGGTAAAATAAAACCCCGACAGAATAGCCAAATATTGGCAGCCGTCCCATTACTTTGGGCGGATCTAAAAGGGTGAATTTTCGCGATCATTTCATACTCTTTTTTCCCTCCCCCTAGTTCTCGAAGCCCCCCTCACTCCAACAAGAAGGCGGCTTGTTTGTATTCGCTTTATCTGGAGTAGGCTGGCCGCCATCCAAGCCTCTAGGTCCATCCCTTCTCCATAGGAAAGTCATTACTCAGGATGAAAAACAGCGAAGAAATACTCTCTCCAAACATCTGAATAGAAGGACGGCTCACCAAGATGGAGCTACACCAGGACAGATAGGAATCACGGGGACCTTGGATTGTAGGGTTCGGTCCAAAAAGAAATATGGCCATTTTCTCGTGTAGGATCTGATGTTCGGCAAGACCAATAGTCGAATGTATAATGCCTGATATACATCATTCAATGACATGGCTACGTATACAAGAATACAACTACAAAACGTACAAGACTAAATTCTTATCTTTACCGTAGGCTGTGATGGATGAAGTCTTAAGACTGTATGTCCGACGAATGGCCAATGCCATATATTACAGACAGTCCTAAGTACACATAATGGCGAAATTCTTGGGTACAAAACATCCCTCTGACAAAGCACCACTAGCAACAACGGTGTACATAGAACTGTGGTTTGAACCCATCTTGGTGGTCAGGAAATGGTTGGGAAAACATCAAGACCATTTTTGTAAAGATCTGAAAGAAGGAAGATTAGGCTACATATTTGTAACCTTCGTCAGATAAAAAAACACACAAAAGCAGTATAGAAAGTTAAGTAAATTGGAGACACATTTATAATACTGCCTTTTTGGAGCGAATTTAGGAATGGCGGAAGGAGTAATTTCCGCTTAGGATACTGTTTCCTGTGTTTTGCCGACAATCTTGCTTTTCTTTGGAATACGTGGAGTTTGAGATTTCGTTGGAATAAGTCCATCACGATTGATCAAAACAAAAGAAATAACTGTTTCTAGTCTAGGTCTTCGAAATTACACCCGGGATATGAACGGAACCACGCTAAGATTTTTTTTTCTTTTCTTTTTTTTTTTTTTTTTTTTACGGCGCTTCGACAATTAGGCCATTAGCGCCGACATCCAGGGTGCAGCGAGGAATTTTCCCAACGAGCCGTGGGATAAGAGAATTCCTGCCGCCGCGGCGGTGGGGATCGAACCCACCATCTCCCGCTTATAAACCTAAGGCGCTAGTCACTAGATCACGGGAGACCCCTACTCACCCTAAGATGACGCAGTTCTTGGGAGTCGGAAGTTTCGGTGTTTCCTTATTGGTTTAACTCTTCGTTTATTAATTCTGCATTTTCGTTTTGTATTTTTGCTAACAAAAACTACCAAAGAGTAATTGAAACAGATATTTACAAAAAGCGTGTTGATATTTTCCAAGCCGAAGACCAGCTATTCTCTGACTGCTTATCACCTCGACGGCTACATATCTACACTTTGGTATATAAATTATGAGATATTCTATGACTTCGTTTCAGAGTCGATATAATAACGAAATTAGACTAATTTAAATTTTTTTTAGCATAATCCATCGCATCTTTTAGGGAGGAACCACATTGTTGAGGTCGACCGGATATCGCGGGGTGATGGGGTTGCGGATATCGCGGGGTGATGGGGTTGCGGATATCGCGGGGTGATGGGGTTGCCGATATCGCGGGGTGATGGGGTTGCGGATATCGCGGGGTGTTGGGGTTGCGGATATCGCGGGGTGATGGGGTTGCCGATGTCGCGGGGTGATGGGGTTGCCGATATCGCGGGGTGATGGGGGTCGCGGATATCGCGGGGTGATGGGGTTGCGGATATCGCGGGGTGATGGGGTTGCGGATATCGCGGGGTGATGGGGTTGCCGATATCGCGGGGTGATGGGGTTGCGGATATCGCGGGGTGTTGGGGTTGCGGATATCGCGGGGTGATGGGGTTGCCGATGTCGCGGGGTGATGGGGTTGCCGATATCGCGGGGTGATGGGGTTGCGGATATCGCGGGGTGATGGGGTTGCGGATATCGCGGGGTGATGGGGTTGCGGATATCGCGGGGTGATGGGGTTGCCGATAAGAAATCTCCTCATTTCATGATGCATAAATTAATGTTCAAACATTCAACGTTCAAATTTGTTTTTGGCGGGAAATATTAAATATATATTTGAATGTAAGTGTTGCATGAGTTTCTGTGTTGTAAGGACAATAAAAATTACATTTTCATGAAATTGGTTACACAAAAATCAATTTCGTTACGGAAGTAAAAAAGTTATTAGTTTCGATCTCCTGGAACAATTACTATTTGCCGCGAGTAAAACTTGTTGCGTGCAGACGAATAATTTATTGAAAAAAAACTAGTTTAAATTAATAAATACTTAGATAATTGTAAGAGCGACATGGAGCTGGAGAAAGGAGGCCATTTCACTTCCTATTTCTTATCAAGAATAGATGACCGGTTGATTGATGGCTGTGTTTTGTAGTATTTATCGACCAAACCATGGAAGGGGGGGGGGGGTTGAGGGTTGACTCGTAAATAGCAGCTCTTCAACAATAAATAGACCTACAAACCAACTCAATTGATATCAATATTAATATTGTGATAAAAGGTGATTTTCCTAACTTCTCAGACTGATTGGTGCCAATTTGGCGCTCTCTTTCCGTCCTACTGATATTAGGAGTTCCCAACAAGGGGGAATGGTAAATTATTTATAGCGGAGGAACATTAAAATTGTAGAGTCCGCGAGGTGGATGCCGCACTGCGCACAGACCGCAAGAGATGTTAGCGTTTCTTGCAGTGCGGGCATTGTTCTAGGCTGTGCAGGACAAGGATCTAGGGCTATTTCCATAGACTTTTCAGGAGGACCTAAAAGTTCAATTTCGCATGCGCGGAATGTATTCCCGACGGTTCCATCATTTGCGACACTATACGTGAAACACTATAAAAACTGATCTGGTTCCGTTTAAGACTAGGGAAATTTTGAGAGGTCGGGCAACGGATTAAGGGGTAATACTACCTTGTAAATTTTTTTTTTATGATCTAAAAATTTTCCTTAACTAATCATATATGATATCCAAGAGAGTATATCTGAAGAAAAAAAAATTTAATTGGCCGAAAAAATACGATTTTCCGAGTGAAGTCCCGATGCCTAGTGAACGCGATGCTGCTTTTTGAGCAAGCTTCAATTGGCCACTTTTTAATTCATAAGTTTTTATTGGTCCCCCTTTAATATATTTTAAAATTAAAACCCACTTTTTTTATCTTAATTACAAGAAAGTATTAAAAAAAAATTAAATAGGAAAAAAATATACATTTCAGAACATTAAACTTTAAAGACGTTTTCTCAAAACTATGTTTTTCAAATCGGGCGATACTCTGGCGTCTTCAATTTTTGCCCCATCAACTTCAAATTTTAACTGCAGCTTTCTAATGATATTTGCTAGTAATTCCGCGGAACGTATATTCAACGTTATCGCTTCAAATGAATTGGAAAACATTCATCAAGTGTATGGAACGTATATTGAACGTCATGTCATCAAATGACTATTGGTAATTACGCTCTGAGTGTATGGAACGTATATTGAACGTCATGTCATCAAATGACTATTGGTAATTACGCTCTGAGTGTATGGAACGTATATTGAACGTCATGTCTTCAAATGACGATTGGTAATTACGCTCTGAGTGTATGGAATGCATATTGAACGTCTTGTCTTCAAATGACTATTGGTAATTACGCTCTGAGTGTATGGAACGTATATTGAACGTCATGTCTTCAAATGACTATTGGTAATTACGCTCTGAGTGTATGGAATGCATATTGAACGTCTTGTCTTCAAATGACTATTGGTAATTACGATCTGAGTGTATGGAACGTTTATTGAACGTCATGTCATCAAATGACTATTGGTAATTACGCTCTGAGTGTATGGAACGTATATTGAACGTCATGTCATGAAATGACTATTGGTAATTACGCTCTGAGTGTATGGAACGTATATTGAACGTAATGTCATCAAATGACTATTGGTAATTACGCTCTGAGTGTATGGAACGTATATTGAACGTCATGTCATCAAATGACTATTGGTAATTACGCTCTGAGTGTATGGAACGTATATTGAACGTCATGTCATGAAATGACTATTGGTAATTACGCTCTGAGTGTATGGAACGTATATTGAACGTCATGTCATCAAATGACTATTGGTAATTACGCCCTGAGTGTATGGAACGTATATTGAACGTCATGTCCCTTGGGTACACTTGAAAGTACTGCCCGAGTGCCTGGAGCGCATACTGAACGTCAGTCATTGCCTAATGTGTATATCGAAAAATACTGACCGTCTATATGGAACGCCATTTGAACGTAATCAATTTATGAGTGGCTTAGAAAATACTGACTGAGTGTATTGAACGCATTTGTACGTCACCCCCTTCTCCTATATTGTGGAAAATACTGTCCGATTGTATGAAAAGCGTATAGAACGTAATTAATTAATGCATATTCAGGAAAATACTGCCCGTCTATATAGAGCCCCGTTTGAACGTCATTAACTCGTGTGTAGTTCAGAAAATACACCCCGAGTGTGTGGAAAGCATACTGAACGTCACCGCTTCATCTATTAGTCAATTAAAATCCCAGGAAATTATTGGAACTGGAAGTTTGATTGGAAAAGCTCCCAATCAAGGAGGCATTGTGGAAAGCATGTTGCTCATGGTGATTGAATATTAAAAGCGCGGGAACCCATTATCAGCTGGTGGAATGTCGGGTCGACAGCTGATTGGCAGTAATGGCTGCCTAAGAGTGAAAATTATACCTAGCTGGATAATTAAGAATTAAACTACTAATAATGGTGGGGACTTTACTATGCTAGTTAACAACTATATAGTCAGTTTGGTAATTACTACAGAAATATTGCTAACCATATAGTGGAAAACATGTCCTAGTATTGCAGGCTATTCACGTTCCGATTTGTAGTAGGACTCGTGGTCCAACTTCCGAAGTTGGAGCACGAGTTGGATCGTGAAATTGGGTTGTTGGAAGTCTTGTTGGACGAATCGGCACATTTAGAGGGACGACTCGAAGGTCCGACATCCGACTAGCAACGGAGTGGAAAACATGTCGTCCTAGTATTGCAGGCTATTCACGTTCCGATTTGTAGTGGGACTCGTGGTCCAACTTCCGAAGTTGGAGCACGAGTCGGATCGTGGAATTGGGTTGTTGGAAGTCTTGTTGGACGAATCGGCACATTTAGAGGGACGACTCGAAGGTCCGACATCCGACTAGCAACGGAGTTGGAGCGTGAGTGAGGGAGTCGGATCTAAGTCGTCCAACTTAGCTCAGACAGTGCTTGACCTTCGGGCATCTTCGGTCTGGACACGATACATTTTTCGGCTCGTGAGTAACGTACACAGTCGGGAAAACAGACTAGTACTAAAGTTGTATCGGTAGTTGGATAGCAAGTCGGAGTGTGAGTGGAGTCGACTATCCAACTAGTAGTCCTACTAAGTCGTACTGCAAATCGGAACGTGAAGAGCCTTCTTAAGGTTGTGCTGACATAGAGAAACACAAGCCACGTCTAGTAACAATAACCAAAAGTCCTACTCGCAGGAACTGCGTCATCTTAGCGCGGTTACATTCATATCTCTAGTGCTATTATTATAGTAATAGATGCATTTATTGATACGTTTTGATCTTTCCTGAAAAATGTACATTGAAATCTCTAAGTGAAGTAATACAAGATTTTAAGCACCACAACAGAAACTGACAGTATCCTAAGCGGAAATTACTCCATCATCTTTCTAAAAGTTCGCTCTTGGAAATACTACAACAACGTTTATCATTTTCTCACCTTGTTAAACTAAAATACTCATTTTACTGTTAAATGCATTTAAAAAAAAAACACCAACCAATTATAAAGTTAGGTAAACAGAGACAAAAACATGTTGAAAAGAACAAAACTAACAATTTCAACAAGTTTTAAGAAATTATTTCTTGCATTGACATCGCCCCATAGAAATGTACATCGTAACCATTTTTGTAGGCAATTTAGTAAGCTTTCGAATGGTCACCTTCCACTTACCACAATTTCCAAACAGTTTTCGAGATATTTTAGAAAATATACCAAGATCCGAAAAACTTTTATGTCTATTAAAAATTTTATTTTCTAAGACTTCCGTACCTCCAAACGCAAACAAAATCTAAATATCTTAGATTAGATGAATGTCGAACATATAGAAAAAGTTTCAACTGAATCGATCTTATCAATTTTTCTCGTAAACCGTACAGATATCGCTTTAAAACTGGTTTCATTCGTGTTTCTACGTTAACGAACCTATAAATCGGGTTCTTGAAAGAATACAAAAACTCGAGAACGTAAGCGTAAAGTTTTTTTTTTCTTTAATAACTTCTTATGCCAATGGCCATAGTCACGTTGAATGCACCGGCTCCCGTAGGTAACCGAAGTTAAGCAACGTCGGGCGTGGCTAGTACCTGAATGGGTGACCGACCACCCTCCTGGCTAAAAAAGGATGGTAACCTCTAGATAACCCGGCCTAAAATTCGTTGTTAATAATAAATGTAAGTTCAAATTTAAATAAATAAAAATATGAAAAATTAAAGACATTATACAATTTGATATGAAGGTTCCCGAAGACGAATTAATAAATCTAAATTTTTATTTTACAACTAAGAGAATATTCATTTTGACATGAAGTTCGAATTACTTTTATAATATTTATATATTTCATTTCTTCATTTAATTTGTAAAGTCAACTTTTTGTCTGTTTATAAAGATGACTTCATTTTTACGGAGATTAAGTCGGCAAAAAAAGTGAAAATAAATAAATAAGGCCAACGTCCACTGGTGGATCACCGAAGTTCAGCAATGACGGGCGTGGCCGATACCTGAATGGGTGACCGACCACGCGCTGTTGTCATTATAAAAGGGTGGCAGCCTGTATATAGCCAGGCGTTAATAGTCCGTGTTGATATGAACACACACATATGATATGAACACACACACACACACACAAAAGCAAAGTAACGTAGAAATAAATTCCTCAATAAAATAAAATGGGGGGAAACATCAGAAGGAAACTAAGAACTGTAAAAAATACGAAAAAATAAATAAATACACGTGGTGTTGGCATTATAGAAAAGGGCGACAACCTGTAGACAGCCCGGCGTTAAAAGCCTTAATGTTGATACGCCGTTAAACAAAAAAAAAAAAAAAGTAATAAAAAAAAACTTCTTATATTCCAAAGGAACCAAAATTTAAAACTTTAAACTAGGATGAATGCTATAAAGTTCTAAAAACCTTTTCAACTCGTCGTTTTTCAGTATCCAAAACAACACATCAGGAATTTTTCCACTTTTCTTGACAACGGTAAAATATATTACATTCTTAGTATTTTCATTTGATTCTCCACGTCAAGATAGAAATAAAACATCATGATGATTAGATAGTTAGCCGTCGAGGAGCCCGGTACTTTCATTCCTGACGAAGGCTACCAAAGAGTAGCCGAAACGTCCTGAATATAGATTTTTTTAACAAAAATCGTATTGAGGTTTTTCTTAGCCGAATCCCAACTATTTCCATGTTTGCTTATCCTGAAATAAAATATGTAATTGGAAGGCTATTAACGCACAACCGTTACTTAAAAGTAGTAACGATAATTTAGTATATTTCCCCCAAAACTGAATCTTCCCAATTGAACTCATGCGGGCAGACGCCCGCATCCAAGATGGAATCCACTAGCTTTTAAGGAGGTTCTCTTAATTTCTTTTAATCGATGGAATTAATGTTTAAACAAAACAACAACAAAAATAGGATATCCAATAAAGAAGGGTTTGCCTAATAAAGTAATCTGATGGTCAGAGTTTTAGTGCGGGTTCTCAATTTACGGAAAAAATCATTTTAGCAAGAATTCTATCATTTATTAAATCTAACAGCGTTTAGGGGCCTTAGCTTTGGCTAAGTTTTGATGAAGTATTCCTTGTCTGACTTCTCAAAGCCTTCCCTGATCCTAAAGGAAACATAACCAGATTTGCAAATAGCCAAACAGAAGCGAAAATGAAAGGCAATATTTCCTTCAGACATTCATCCATGCCAAATAGAATATTTGGTATATGATAGCCAGTACATCAACACTATACTGACCTACCTCAAGAATACAGGACTAAACAACCTTATTTGACGAACCTCTGCAATGTTGGCTTATAAGATATTATATTTCCATTGATACTAAGCACTATTCATAGGTGAACCCTACGTCAAAACCATTACATAACCACACACACTTCCAACACCAATAACCATGCTGATTTCCTAGGATAGCTAAGTTCAAAAGATACTGTTCTTTGTGTTATCGCCATTGAAGTGGGACAAATAAATAAATAAAATACAATATTTCCATCTATTTGAACAGGCTATAACTTCGTATAGGTTGGTGCAGAAATAATGCAGGTTTTTGTATGAACAAATCGTTCCAGGAGTGAACAACAGTTGAGTGGTCAACACCAAGGGTTTTCTTCTACCAAAGCCCTTAGTTGGTCGTGATCAGTGTTGGGAAAAACATATTCAGAATGATGAATAAAGATTAATGAATAAATATATTATTTTATTCATGAATGAAGAATAATTATTTTTATTCATTATTTGTTATTCTGTGAATGAACTTTATGTTTTATTCACAAATTATTCGAATGATGAATCAGAATAAACATATTTTAGTGATTAATGATAGATTTATTATGATGTTGGCAGCCGGAAATATGTATATATATATTTGTGTTTGAGTAGGATTAATCAGTAGACCAACTAGAAATAAATAATAACGAATGATGAATAATGAATAACGAATAATTCTGTGAATAATTCATGATGTACCGTGTGAATAAGATAATTCAGTAAATAAACAACACAAGGCTTACCGCGACCTTCCTTGTTTCCAATATCAAACTCTGTCTATCTACCTACGTTTACTTCAACCCAAACAACATTGCTTTGGGCTGCACGGCCGTGACGAAAATCTTCTTTTGACATTTTGGATTTCAGAGATCTTTACTCACAGTGAATGTAACACAAACTAAACTAATATTTTAGGAAAAACAACATTAATAACCATTGTTTATAATCCATTAACTAGACTTTAGAACATCTTTCTTTACTTGACAAGTAATTGCCAAAACAAAATGGATATTCAAAACCAACATTTCAAAACAAAAATTTCCATCCCCTTTCCAACCAGAGCTTATTAGGCAAAAGACAATGGTAACCTTAAGAACATTTAAGATTGCTACACAGTATTAACTACACAATCTTGCTCCCAAATACACACGACACAAAATCTTTCAAGATCTGAATGTTCTTAACCATAAGCGAAATAGTTGTTTTAAGATACCAATTTAATTTTTCAGAAGTCAGAGAATATAAATATATATTGAACGTTTCAGCATGCTCTGTGAGAGCCTTCTTCAGCAATAAACGCTTTGTAGAAAGTATGGACACTTTGTCACCTAACCGGTATTTTTGGCCTTCATCCATCCCCTAAGCATTTATAGCTGAAAAAGGCTGCCAAAACTTCCGAAATATAGATTTTTCAGAAAATCCGACTGTATTTCTTAGTCAAATCCCAACTATTTGACTTCTTCGCCTTGACAACTAACTATCTGCTTATCATTATTTAATTCCTCTTCCTACGTTATTTTTATCTAATTAATTTCACCCCCCCCCCTGTTGAAAATAACGCCGTGCAATAACCCCTGGAAATAAATCACTATAAATAGTGGTTTTCGTGCTTCCCCCTTTACCCCCCCCCCCCAAACGCTGGAATTTGACACGTAGCTGAGTGCCCCTCTTTCAGACTACCCCCCCCCCCTCCCCCAAATGGTGGGACGTGACGAGCATCTACCAAACACCATCCTTAAGGTTTGGCCTCCTTTTTATTTTTTATATATAGGCTTAGCATCAATTCATCCCTCTTGATTCACGAGCTATGAAACTTCAGAACGTATTTCAAACATATAGATTCCTCAAGGCTTCTACACAATTTATAAAGTTTGTCCTACAGGAAATCCGTCTTGTTAGCGTATTTTCGTGTAATTCTCCACCCTGGAGCTACTCGAATTTTGGAAAGCATGGAATCCAAACTAATATATTTTTCCTAAACTTTCTTGAAACAATTATATTGCTCAGTTCCAGTCTTATTTTATATATATATATAAATTTGCATGTTAAATGTACATTGAACCTCTACTTCTACTCCATTTTAGCGCGGTTCCTCCCTCCCCCATAGGGAGGAACCGCGCTTATAAGGTTGATCTCATGACGCAATCCAGAAGTGCCGACTAGAAAATTTTGCGTTTCAGAACCCCTAGAGACCGAAAATGATGGTGGTCAAATTTGTATATATATATATATATATATATATATATATACTTGTTTTTTGTAGCCAATAGGTCATAAGGAAGTTGGAATATATAGGAGTATTGGAAGTTGGAGGTCAACAATGGAAGAAAAAGTATAAATATAAATATATATATATATATATATATATATATATATATATATATATGTATGTATATATTTATATTTATATATATAAAAACCGACATGTTTCGTGCCTTTTCGCGCCTCTTCAGGGGCTTTCCCTATCGGGAAGTCCTCTCGTCGTGTAGCAGTATTACGCCTGACTCAAGCTAGACAACACGACGAGAGGACTTCCTGGTAAGGAAAGCCCCTGAAGAGGTGCGAAAACATGTCGGGCGAAACATACAAAATAAAGTAGTTAAAGTGAAAAAAGTGTGTACTACTTTATCGACCCCCTGCCAGAAAAAGAAACAAGAAAAATTGAATATATATATATATATATATATATATATATATATATATATGTATATATATATATATATATATATATATATATATATGTATATATATATATATATATATATATATATGTATATATATATATATATATATATGTATATATATATATATATATATGTATATATATATATATATGTATATATATATATATATTTTTTTTTTTTTTGAGTTCCAACCCCGAGCAAGCACTTAAGATTTTTTTCTTCTAGTGTCTTCGTTTATGGGTTGAATTCGGCCTCCCTGTCCGTCCCTAGGCCAACCCAGCCTTTAATCAATTTATTAATGGGTACCTTGGGTTCTAATGCCTCTAGCAGTCGAAGCAGCAATGGGGAAATCAGGCGGCCGGAGCATAGTACTGACCACACTATCTCCCTAGTGTGCCGTATGCTCATGAATCAGATACCTCTACAGTATCTGCCCCTCGGGGCCTTCATGGCCTGTTACTGGACTGATTATATATATATATATATATATATATATATATATATATATATATATATATATATATATATATATATATATATATATATTAGTGCTAAATAACTTTGGCTTAAAATATTTACTAAATCTCCCATTTATCTATTGGCTCAGATTTTAATTGTTTAATCCTATTTTTGTATTGATGATTGTAATTTACATCTGCTTTAGTTGTGACTATAGTTTATTCAAACTAATTCATGAAATCTACTTGAGAGGTAGTTCCGCTAGTGAATTCACGGACTCCACAACTAACTTCCTGCAAACTTGGCAGATCTCATAAGCCCCTACTATTCTAATTGTTAATACCAATTTAATCCGCTTTATTCATTCAAAGGATGGGCTAAACTTTAATTATACCGATATAGCCGAATATAGTTCCTGATTAGTTCTAACAAACTTAACGAAATCGAGAATCTGATATTAGAACTGACAAATTATCCCTTTCAAAACTTGATTATAATTTGTCAGTATAATCAATTTAATGTATTTTCAATTCGTCTGAACTTCGGTCTTAAAGAGAAATCTCAGTTCCTAAGGTCGTGGGTTCGATTTCCACTAGGGTTGGTGGCTTTTTTTTTCGAAAAAAGAAAAGGCATCACCCTTATCCTGGCTAAAAAAGGGTGGTAACCTCTAGATAACCCGGCCTAAAATTCGTTGTTAATAATAAATGTAAGTTCAAATTTAAATAAATAAAAATATGAAAAATTAAAGACATTATACAATTTGATATGAAGGTTCCCGAAGACGAATTAATAAATCTCAATTTTCATTTTACAACTTTTTTTATTTTTATTTATTTATTTTAAGAGCTTCGCAACGAAGGTGACTTGCTCTTTTTCAATTACAAAACAAAATATACAATACACAAAAGTAGAAATTTATGGAACTAAATATTACACAAGTGTTAAGAACAAGAAATAGAGCTAACATTATTTACAGTATTGCTTATTACTATATAGATATTATATTTACATACATATGACTTATATATATACATATATATACATATGACTAAACTACTAACATTAATTAGTGGTCAAAAAAAAAAAAAAAAAAAAAAAAAAAAAATTAATTGAAATCAGATTATTATTATACCCTCGAAATATTATCTAAATTTTTTTCCTGGAATCAAATTTTTGTGTGTAGGTTGTGTTGTTTTAAAAGTGTAAATATATCGTTGATGAAGGGGCTACCCTCTGTCAGTAGTTCCTGTAAGTTGTAAGGTAGTTTTAGTTGTTCTAGTATTCTGCATTCCGTTAGTAAGTGTTTTATTGTCATTGGAACGTTACACTGTCTGCAAATGGGTTGTTCTTTATTTGTCATTAAATAAGAGTGAGTTAGTAAAGTGTGTCCTATCCGTAGTCTACATAGTATAACCTCTTCTCGTCTGTTTCTTCGGCTACTAGAGCTCCATTCGTGTATAGTATTTTTGATTTCTCTGAGTTTGTTGTTTTGTATGTTTGTCCAGTATTCTTGCCAAGTTTCTTGTATAGTATCAACTAGTTCTTTTTTTATGTCTTGTATAGTTACGTTCATTTTATAGATGACTTCATTTTACTTGTATAGATGACTTCATTTTACAACTAAGAGAATATTTATTTTGACATGAAGTTCGAATTACTTTTATAATATTTATATATTTCATTTCTTCATTTAATTTGTAAAGTCAACTTTTTGTCTGCTTATAAAGATGACTTCATTTTTACGGAGATTAAGTCGGCAAAAAAAGTGAAAATAAATAAATATGGCCAACGTCCACAGGTGGATCACCGAAGTTAAGCAATGTCGGGCGTGGCCGATACCTGAATGGGTGACCGACCACGCGCTGTTGTCATTACAAAAGGGCGGCAGCCTGTATATAGCCACGCGTTAATAGTCCGTGTTGATATGAACACACACACACACAAAAGCAAAGTAACGTAGAAATAAATTCCTCAATAAAATAAAATGGGGGGACAAATCAGAAGGAAACTAAGAACTGTAAAAAATACGAAAAAATAAATAAATACACAGTATAAAATAAAAATAAATACCTAAATAAAATGAAACGGAAAAAGAAAACGGAAGGAAACTAACAACTATAAGAAAGGCGAAAAAGAATAACAAAGTAAAATATAATAACATGAAGAAATAAAATCGAAAGTAACAAGTGTAAGCAAGAAAAAAGAAAGGAATACAAAATATAATAACATGAAAAAATAAAATCGAAAGTAACAAGTGTAAGCAAGAAAAAAGAAAGGAATACAAAATATAATAACATGAAAAAATAAAATCGAAAGTAACAAGTGTAAGCAAGAAAAAAGAAAGGAATACAAAATATAATAACATGAAAAAATAAAATCGAAAGTAACAAGTGTAAGCAAGAAAAAAGAAAGGAATACAAAATATAATAACATGAAAAAATAAAATCGAAAGTAACAAGTGTAAGCAAGAAAAAAGAAAGGAATACAAAATATAATAACATGAAAAAATAAAATCGAAAGTAACAAGTGTAAGCAAGAAAAAAGAAAGGAATACAAAATAGAATAACATGAAAAAATAAAATCGAAAGTAACAAGTGTAAGCAAGAAAAAAGAAAGGAATACAAAATAAAATAACATGAAAAAATAAAATCGAAAGTAACAAGTGTAAGCAAGAAAAAAGAAAGGAATACAAAATATAATAACATGAAAAAATAAAATCGAAAGTAACAAGTGTAAGCAAGAAAAAAGAAAGGAATACAAAATAGAAAGGAAAAATAAGTAAGAAAATGAAATAAGATTTAAAAATAATAAATAAAAAGGCAGATAAATAAAATAAAAAATAAAGAGAAATAAGGGTAAGCTAAATAACAAAACCATTACAATAAAATATAAATTGTGAATTTCAGTTTGGTACAAAAATTAATAAATAAATACGAAATTTTTGAATGCAAGTTTTTAAATTGTTTGAGTCGTAAATGTTGAAACGCATGTAAGTCGTGTAAGGTAATATTTAGGTTCTTGCGTTCTCTGCTGTTATCAAGTATTTGTTTAAAAGTCCGTGTACTTTTAAAAAATAGTATTATTTTCTAGCTAGTAACTTGGAATGGGTACTGCTGATTTGTTCAATGCGAAACCTGAATAAAAAAAAGTCCGTCACGCAGGAGCTGCATAACTAAGCACTTTCCTCAGAATTTTTGTAGTGTAGATTACATTACTGAATAATTTGCTGTAAATAGCCTATATAAATAAAATAAAAACGTGAATAATTCTGCTCATTTACATTTTTTATGAGAACTGTTCAATTATTAATTTTGTAAATAATTTGCTTCCAGAGTTATGTTAATACATGATACTGTACTACTTAATAAATACACCAAAACTTCATTTTCCGTCTTTTGATCTGACGCAGGAACAGGATACAGTCCCCCTAGTGGGAGATAGCGCTCCTCGCGGCGGCTTTGGGCCTACGTCTGGCGGGCTAATTCTAATGAAACAGAGTTTAAACTAAACCCTCCTTTCCAATAGACCGATTTACTTCATGTTTACAACACTTCTTTCTCATGAGATACTCACGACGTACACCGCGTTTCGTTACAATACAGCAGAAATTACGACCGGTATGAGTATATTAGTACTTTAGGTCCGGAGTAAACCCCCCCTCCAAATAACCCGATTTAGTTTATTTTTACAACCCATTTTTCTCTGTAGATTACCAACACGGCTACCGAGTTTCGTTGAAATGTAACAAAAATTACGGCTGGTAGTGGCAAATTGGCATTGTGGGTCCGGAGTAAACCCCCCCTCCCGGTGGACCGATTTTGGTGGTTAACGAACTCGTTCAATCGTATACTAATTGAACGCTATATACCACGTTTCATGAAGAAAAAACAAAAACTCTGGCGACCTCGGAATGGCGACCTCGGAAATGAGAAAATAACACTTCTAAGGGCTCAAATAGACCAAATAGAAGGGAAGGGTTTCCTCTTTACCCATATTTTGCATTATATTTTTAAAATGTGCTAAAAAAAAACAAGGGAGAACCGTGCAAATGAGGTTTCGATTCGTTAAATAGTTCTCTGTAAAAATTCGTATTTATTTGCTCATCTGAAATTCCAAAAAAAAAAGTCATTTTAGTATTTTTGTTAAGGGAGGGGTAATTCAGCTTAGGAAAATGTGTTCAGCACTCAACAAAACGATTTTTATTAGTGTAAACTAAAAAAGAAAATAAATCTAAATTGCCAAAATTGGAGCCTATGCCTAAAGAGTTGCCAAAATTGGAGCCTATGCCTAAAGAGTTCCAAAATTGGAGCCTATGCCTAAAGAGTTGCCAAAATTGGAGCCTATGCCTAAAGAGTTGCCAAAATTGGAGCCTATGCCTAAAGAGTTGCCAAAATTGGAGCCTATGCCTAAAGAGTTGCCAAAATTGGAGCCTATGCCTAAAGAGTTGCCAAAATTGGAGCCTATGCCTAAAGAGTTGCCTATATATGGATAATGAGGAAACCCTTCCCTTCAAAGGTTTTTTTGAGCCTTTGGAAGGGTTATTTTCTTATTTTCGAGGGCACCATTTTATAGATCTCGACGAGAACTACAATTTTGCACCTTTGATAAATTTTGATATTTTAAACCGTTCAGTAGTTATTTCTCTTGTGGCCCGCTTATCTGGACCACCCAGATAGTGAAAGAAGAAAAAGGTAAAATAAGAAATTCTGTATTTTTGTTCACCAACGGGAATTGAGAAAGAGGCGACAAGGAAATCGAATGAACCCAGCTGAGGCGCGGACTAACCTGAACAATCAGCCAATTGAAGGTAATCGGAAAGGCTGGGAATGTGGAGGGGGAAACAGGGGTGGGGGTAGGGGGGTTTTAGGGGGGTAGGGGGGAAAAGGTTTGACCCGGGGGGTTACCTTCCACAAAGGTTGTCTATTAGCCCAGGACCCATCCAACCGACCCATCCTTCCAACCAACAACCCAAAAATAAATTACAACTCATAATAGAACCTTTACCTTTACTACTCTCGCCCTCTCCCGACCCCCCTCATACAATTCAACAAACCCCAATCCCCCCTCCCCCTTCTCCTTATACCACCAGGCTCGTCCGAGCTATTTTCGGATCTCCAATATTTTTATTGTGCTTGCAATAATCGAAAAGTTAGAGGGAAGAGCTCAACATTGTGGATGAGTATCCCATGTAATTCTATGGAAGGGAGGGATGCATTGGACAAGAGTGAATCCACTAACTAATAAGAATTTCGAAAAAAGGTCCGGAGCAGCGTCATCCTATCGTTTATGCACAACAAGTCAAGATTTAGCGAGGAGAAAGGAGAGACAAGAAGGAAAGAATTCGTAATTACGACGCTCAGAATTGGTCATTTATTACAAAGATACTCTCATTTTTTTTTCTCTTTATTTATGCACAAATTATTATCAGTACAATGATCAAGTTTGTTGATGCATATATTTGTTATGTACGAGTTGACCATAACGATAAAAGTAAAATAAAAAACATACAAAATTTGGAAGAAACCAACAATTGTTGGCACTTACAGAGCTGTCTCAATAAATATTTTAATGATCACGATAAGATCAGGTAAGTAAATTATCTCGGAGCCTCTGTCTAATAAGCCACCTGGGAGGATTGTCTGGGTGGGATTGGGAAGATAAGGATAGACCTTCAGGATTAGGATGGCAAGACAATTTGGAATGGAACATTTGGAATCGGGTTTTAGCAATGTCAAGGACAAATGGGATGTTAAGGTCATTGTGAATGGTTTTGTTGGATACATAGAAAGGTGCATTTACAATTTTACGAAGGACTTTTGATTGGAATGCCTGTATTCTGTTGATGTTGGATGATTTTGCACATCCCCAGAGTTCAAGTCCGTATGTCCATATTGGTCGAATAACTGTTTTACTTATCTTATCGTAGTCCGTATTTTTTCACTCTCATTTAATGACGAGACGACAACAGGCCTTAAGCAGAATTCGTAACTTGCAACTAACAATCGAACACATCCTGACAGACTTCAAGGACAGCGACTACTTGGACATTCCACATGACATCCATCACTTACTCACTCATGGTAGGTCCACACTTCGACAATATATTACAACATTTACGCAATAAAAATATATCGTCGTTACAAATGCAAAGTATCGAATGTGAAAAAATGCATCTTTCATTTTCAATCTTTACTAATTTCTGCTGGACTTATGTACGGCAAACTCTTGAATCTTAGTTCACTCTATCAAAGGGAAACTATTCCACTTTCAAATGGTCAAATCTGCCGAATATTAGACTGTCCAAAAAAAAAAAAAAAAGTAATGAATAAACGTTTTTCCACTCTGGAAAGTGGCGATTTTCACATTCGATACTTTGCATTTGTAACGACGATATACAACAAAGTATAAAATAGAAATCTTGAATACGTGAAAATATTGAGAAAAATAACTACAATGTTCTAACAATTTCATTCAGTCATGGGCGTATATAAGGGGGGGCTGAAGTCCCCCCACCCAAAAAATTTGCATTTGATGTTTAAAATGTGTCATAACACCCTTAAAAATAAATTAAATAAGATCACATAGTTCATAAAAAATATTTTATGTTAGGTGTAATAACGTTTTAGTTTCCTAAAACTATTCCAAGTTCTAAATTGTTATTGTTCTATACTCAGGAAATGGTCTCAGCCCCCTCCCCGAAATTTTCCCAGGCCCATCCCAAAATTATTTCCTACATACGCCCCCCATGCATTCAGTATGAAATGTTTGAAAGTTTAACAATCTAAATTCTTCTAAACGTGTATATATACATTTTTTTGCAATATTCATCGGCAAGTCCTTTATCTTTACCGCGGTCTTTACCCTCCGTCCTTACTCCCAGCTCCACTTCTCTCCACCCCCTCCCCCCATCCTCTCCTGTCTAGCCCTGCCCCATCCTTCCAGTCTTCAGAAATGTTCTCTTCTTGAAACGGGACAGTTCTCAATCTTCTCAATATGTATGTTACTATGACACTTGTACTGTATTCTCTTGGATACCATATACATGTATATTTATTTATATTGCTATTATTATACTATATATATATACATATATATATATATATATATATATATATATATATTTATATTTATATTTTCAAGCATATAGGTACTCATATTTATGTTAATGTTTCTAGCCTTTTTTTTTTTTTTTTCCTTACCATTGTTATACCATATATGTTTTTACAGCCCTGAAGATGGCTTGTATAGCAAGCCGAAACGTTGGCGGCAATAAATATACATTTTAGCAAATAAAATGTGTTTTATTGAATAAGAACACTGACCGAAACCCCGACGATCAACGCTTCCTACTTCCGAACGGTCGACCATATCTTCTCAAATATACATTTTTTCGTTGTTGTATGATTGTATAATTAGAAGTATTCTTAATTGTAGGAGTAGATATCTAGGTGTAATTTAAATTGTGTTATTATACTTAAGTGTATGTAACAATTGCTTGTACAAGGATATGAAACAATTTTATGTACAATAAAATGTTGTATTAATCTACAAAGTAGCAAACAACGTGTGTACTATTTTTTTATGGTAATGCAACATATTACAGAATTAAGAAACAAAAGTGAGGTACTGAGGTACACCTGGAGTTTCTTTGGCAGTGCTATCTCAGTTAGTATGTAAGTAATTCGCTTAAATACTGTACATTATAGTGGAAGAGTAGCGTTCTTTATCAAGTTTATTTTCGTATTCTGTGTTCTTTTTTGGCCATAATCAAAATATACATTTGATAAAAGTGCTTTCTGTTTTTTTGGTGGGGGCAAGCCCAACAACCTTTAAAAAAAAAAAAATTAGTAATTCAAATACCCCCAACCTAATCCTTGTTCTTCCGGACGGTGACATATTGAAATCCCGTCCGGACGGCTGGAGATAGAGATACGTTGGGGGGGGGGGGGTTAGGTCCTCCATTAGGGATCGGTGAATATTGATGGGGGCCATTTGTAAACCTTTTTATTTACCCGTAACTTTGCTCAGCTCAGATTGTAGATTAATGGACGTTAATAGCTCACAATAACATCAGGCAACTCTAATATATCCTCTTTCTCTTATTGTTTCATGTCTGCTGTAATATTCACTTACGTTTTTTTTAGTTTGTTGGTTTGTTTTAGTCAGTTCTTACCTTATGTGAGGATATTTTTATAGAATTTTAAAATCATTAACAGTTTTTAAATGATTGGATTTATATAACTTTTTATACTTGGAGATTTCAATAGAACTTTTAGAGTATGGGCTTGGAAAAGGAACGTATCTCTATGCGAATTTTCATAAAGGAGAACACTCTATTGAATATGAGCACCAGATAAAACGATGTTTTCAGCTAAAATCAATCCATCTTATTTTAAACATTTAATTAAATAAATGTTGTGGGCATCTAAAGAAAAGAATATGTTGTAAAAATAAACTAAATCTTTACTACTAACTTACTCATATCGGTCGTCATTTCTGTTGAATTTTAACGACACTATCATGAATCTAAAGACAAAAATGTGTTTTAAAAATAAAATATAAATCAGTTCTTTAGAAGTTGGTAACTCTGTACCCACCTTCCAAGGAAGGTGCTTAGTTATGCAGCTCTTGCGTGACAGATGTTTTCTCTTTAGTGGTTCGACAGTAAATACGTCGAAGTAATCAAAGTAAATATTAAAAAAAAACTAAGTTGATTTAAATGAAACGTTATAGCTTCTTTATTAACTCAAAAATAATTATTAAAATACATAAATAAGAAATGGTTTTATATTTTTATTCGAAATATATATTTTATAGGATGGAAATGCTGAATTCGACCTTAATGTATAATCCGTCAAAATGATGGAGTCCGAAATTTTATTATTTCCATAATTTTCATCGGATGAAAAATGTCCCTCGAACCGATGAAATATTCACTCAATCCCCTCTTTCGTAACCGAAGGCTTTATAAATGAGATTTATTCATCATAAGAAGAGGACGAAGCGGGGGATGATGGGGGGTGGGGGGGGGGTCGAATGGAAAACGTAAATAAAATAAAAAAAAGTTGCGAGGGAGGGGGGGGGGCGAAGAACGGCGCGATGGAAATAAATCTTTAGCTGATTTGTGGGTAGGGAAAGATAAAGCGGTTGATAGCTCTTAATTCGCTGCCCCGACTCGGAACGAGTCATAAATAAAATGGCGAACGATTCTCTCGGGGGTTTGGTTCTTTTTTGGGCCGCGGAGCTGCGCTAGTGGGCGCGATTCCTTTGTAATATTTTCTCATCCATTAAACCCTTACAATTCTGCTCTTGTCTCTTTATGCAGTTCTGTCGAATCCACTTTGGTTCCATCTCCAATATTCACACATTTGCTTTTATTACTGGGAGATTTCAATAGTGGTTTTAGAGTGCTCGCTCGTAGTAGGAGATTTTCCAAAATCCATCTCTTTTCTGCTAAAATCAATCAATTTTAAGGGTCTATTACTTTGAAGTATCTGTCGTGATTTTGGTACTTTCGTTCTAGTTTACAGGTACTTTGCAGGTTATCTATTACTTCTTTACAGGTTATCTAAGGTAAGAAACCATATTATATAAATATAGTAATAAAAAGTATTTAAAATCACTGCAATCACTACTAAAAGTAACTTTTTTTTACTGCTATATTTATATAATATGGTGTCTAACTAACTGTTAGATAACTTGTATTTGTAAGTAATACAAGGCCGCCACATGGGGGGGGGGGACAACCGGGTACAGTTGTCCCGGGCCCGGGCCGATCCTCGCTAATTGGAAAAAATGTATAGGTTATGAGCTTGTAAAAAAGAATGGGTTTTAGAAATATAGACGAGCGTAACCTATATTTATTGGAATGGGATCTATATTTGTTTTATGAACATGAACGACAAAACAAGTGCAGTCCCAGAATAGTATATTTCATTAGGAGTCGTAATAAAACTACAAGTTCCGAAAGTGTCCTTTGCTGCACCGATTGTCGGCTTTTATTCTCATTTTGCTCAAAGCTCAAGATGAAAATAATTTTAAAATGCCCAAAGTCCTATAGCAAAGTACTAGAATTTTCATTCTGGCTCTGAGAAGTGGGGGCCCGTGATCTGGTCCCGGGCCCGGCTCTGAGATGTGGTGGCCCTGAAGTAATACTTTTAGGCTTGTAAGGCATAAATGAAAATAAGCAGAATATATTTCAGCAAGCAATACTTACTAATAAAAAGGTTAATATTATAAAAATCAATGGTAATTGTGAAGTTTAGGTGCCTCCCCACAGATTTTTTTTCTGGTGGTTCTATAACATATTTATATTTCTTTCGCATTATGGGCATACATGCTATGCGTTTCCGCTCATTACGCTCGCCCATGAAGATATCAAAACTCTAGTCAAGCCAAATCGCTAAAATAAATAGAATTTTATCAATTTTAGCGAGTTGGATTGACTTGAGTGTTGAAGGTTACTTTACTACCAGCAATAACCAATAGAAATGCGAATGAGTTATGCGCATGCGCTGAATCACTATTGTAATCATTACAGATACTTCACAAGTTACTGAATGTGCTCTTCGCAAACAGACCCTAAATCTCTTATATCTACATTTCTTGGAAGCCAGAAAATGGATTTCCTCGGCACTTAAGCCCCTCGTTCACACTGACTGGTTCACGGATGGCACCCTCCCATCTTGCTAGTCTCCCTCCGTCAATGAAATGCAATCTCTGAAGCGTGCAGTGAACGCATACAATGGACGGCCGTCGAGGGAACGAGCTTCATTGTGTGGGCAATCTTACCAAGTGCCAGAATGACACATTCCAATATAGAGCCTTCTTGTCAAGGACGACACATCCTCACCGAGCATTAGGGGGCACCTACACTGGACCCGTTCCGATCCGATCCGCCACCGACTGTCGGAAGAAAAACAAACACATGCATCTCAATAAAGGTGCCTACATTGGTCTCGACCCGATCCGATTAGATCCAATCCGACGGCCACCGATTCTTGGCCATTCGAACATGTTTGTTTCTAGACCGATTTCGGACCGACGAAGCAAAATGGCACCAACCCACATATTGTGTTTCAAAAAGGTCTACAGGTTCTAAATCTTAACCGATTTCAATGCATTGTTTTTTATACCAAAGGAAATAACATTTAGAACAAGTTTGTCAATTCAAATTTTTGTTTTTCGTTTCCCTTGATTATTAAATTGCGTGGAAAGATGTTATAACCATCCAACGTCTATAACCTTCCAATGTTTATAACCTTCCAATGATTATAACCTTCTAGTAACCTTTCTTATAAATAATTTTAAAATATGAATACCAATACTTCTCTTACCTCTAACATTCAACCTAATCGAAAGTTTCTATGCTTATTAGGTGGTATTTCTTAAATTAATCACTCATTTTCAGTTCACTACGAGGTCATTACTGACGAGCTGTGACTAAATCGGATCGGATCGGGTCGAGACCAATGTAGGCACTCACGTCGGCCGTTGTCGATCAAACGAAATTGGATCGGATCGGGAGAAATACGGGTCCAATGTAGCTGCAGCCTTAATCTCTGACGATTAAACTATAAGTCTGGTTGGATAATCAATGATTTTTCAAATCGTCAATTTCCCACGAATATCAAAATCGGACGTACCCTCCCCCATAAATAATCTAAAATCTCGATATGTTATGCAAACTTTTAAGAAAGCTAACGTCATACTTGTCTAACGAGAGTCCTCTCAACATTTTTGAATTTCCATACCTGTTGGTAGACACCGTCTTCACTGGCATCGGTACTGTGGGCGAACGCTTTCCACGTAAGTACATCATTCTTAAGTCACTGTTAATTGAGTACTAACAGTGTCTTCACCAACAGGTATGACAACAGTAGATTTACAGGCAGACCTAACAATTGAGTACTAACAGTGTCTTCACCAACAGGTATGACAACTGTAGATTTACAGGCAGACCTAACAATTGAGTACTAACAGTGTCTTCACCAACAGGTATGACAACAGTAGATTTACAGGCAGACCTAACAATTGAGTACTAACAGTGTCTTCACCAACAGGTATGACAACAGTAGATTTGCAGGCAGACCTAACAATTGAGTACTAACAGTGTCTTCACCAACAGGTATGACAACAGTAGATTTACAGGCAGACCTAACAATTGAGTACTAACAATGTCTTCACCAACAGGTATGACAACAGTAGATTTACAGGCAGACCTAACAATTGAGTACTAACAGTGTCTTCACCAACAGGTATGACAACAGTAGATTTACAGGCAGACCTAACAATTTAGATTATTTACATTTGAAAATTATTGGGGGCGAGGTTGGCACAGCAATAGAGCACTCGATTCATTGGCGTATATAAGGGGGGGGGGCTGAGGGGGCTGCAGCCCAGAAATTTTGATTTGATCGGTAAAAATTTCATAAAACCTTTAAAAATAAATTAAATAAGATCATTTAGTTCATAAAACATATTCTATTTTGGGTGTAATAGCGTTTAAGTTGGCTAAAACTCTTCCAAGATCTAAATAGTTAGTATTCCATACGCCGGAAATGGTCTCAGCCCCCCCGAAATTTTCTCAGCCCCCTCCGAAATTATTTTCTATATACGCCCATGACTCGATTAATATCCTGGAGGAACGGAGTTCAATACTCGGGCGCACAAAAGGTTTTATCTTTTAGTGTGGTCGTTCGAAAGTTGGATATGGCCTCCCTGCCCACCCAGCCTTTAAATAATGTATTATTGGGTACCTGCAAAGGGGGAATCAGCACTGACCACACTATCTCCCTCTGAAACCTTGCCCTGTTACTAGACTGATATTTTCATTAAACTATTAATTATTAAAACGTTTTCTTATCCTTAATTACTGCAAGCATTACGCCCACTAATTCTTGTTTTTCCTGTGTTTTGGATACTTATAAATTTGAGATGAAATTTAAGCTTTTATAAAAATCTACTTTGTTATCAATGCAAAATGATTTATCATGATGATTAGATAGTTAGCCGTCGAGGTGATAAGTAAAGATGGAATGGTTGGAATTCGGCTAAATAAACCTCAATATGATTTTGTTTTAAAAAAATCTATATTTCGGACGTTTCGGCTACTCATTGGTAGCCTTCGTCAGCTAAAATGACAAAAAAAAAAAGAAATTAATACAAAACAAAAAAAATTATAATTGTGATAGGTAACAGAGCTACAGATACAATTAACTTATAAAAGAACATATCGTCTTAAATTCTTAGAATGAGTAGAATGAAAAAGTAAATAGGTACAATAATTGATTTTAATAGTAATTAGTAACATTAATTGATTTTACAAAGCAATAAGAAACTACATACCAATGACAAATATAGTAGCTAATAGTAACATTAATAAATTTTACAAAGAAAATAAGATACTACATACCAATGGAAATGCCGAGCGGCAGAGGAAGACCAAGGTTGCCTACCTTGGTCTTCCTCTCCGAAACGTCCGAAATATAGATTTTTTTAAAACAAAATCATATTGAGGTTTATTTAGCCGAATCCCAACCATTCCATCTTTACTTATCAAAATGATTTACTTCTGTCAATCTCCTTACAAAAAATAAAGAAAAGAAAATCAGTCCTGTAATAGGCCACGAGGGCCCAGACGGGCTGATACTATAGAGGTATCTGATTCGAGACCATAAGGCACACTAGAGAGATCGTGTGGTCAGTACTATCCTCCGGCTACCTGATTTTCCCCTTTTGCAGGTACCCATTGCTAAATTAATTGAAGGCTTCGTTGGTCTAGGGACGGTCAGGGAGGCCGAATCCAAACAACGAACGAAGACACTAAAAGATAAAAATGTTTAGTGCTTGCTCAGATCCTCAATTCCATATATTTAAAATATTCTGTACATAATGAGTATTATAAATTAAACGATACTACATCTGATAAATTTATCAAGGTATTTTGTAAAAATTAATTCTCTACTACTTTTTACAAAAAGACTAATTTATAATGTACTGTCATTCTATGTAAATCTATATATATATATATATATATATATATATATATATATATATATATAAATCACGTGTCTGTCTGTTTCTTTGTTTATTTGTTTGTTCCTTATACAAATCCACACCGTTTGACCGATATTGACCAAACTTGGCACACAGGTAGGTCTTGATACGAGAAATTTCCTAGGCTAGGTTAAAATAGTCAAATTTCAAAATTTGGTCAAAAGGTCAAAAGTATTGTTCAAGAAAAATTGGCTACAATGAACTGACGAATAACTGACGGCTATTTTGAATCGACTACTACTGGCCTCTGTCGGCTGTAAGATGAAGTGCTGTTGTCCTGGCCTCTGCCGGGTATCATTATGAACTAAAAAAAATTCACATCGTTTGACCAATTTTCGTAACTGGGTATAGACAACTAGGTATCAATCAGATCTAGATACGGGGAGAGTCATAGACAGAAAGTAGGTGTAGCATGGCAAACTGGGTAACAGCTAGTGTTCTATATGAATTAGCAGTTAGCAGTTATATCTGTTATTTCTAACAGCTAATCGTTATTTTCATTAGCATTTTGAAGAGTTAAGAGAAAATAGTGCCATTGCCCATCACTGATATGTGGTTTACAAGATAGTAGTTTGTGAAATATCAGTCCTACAAGTGATATTTGAGGTTTTCGATAAATTAATAACTAGAAGAGCCGCTGGAGTATAGATATATTGTGTGAGGTAAATATCAAATATTAAACCAATTAAATCTATCCAATATATTTTATTTAATTGAATAAATTAATAGCGATCGTGATATTGAATCTGAAACCAGCAAATAGACACCTGATAATGGTGGCTTTGAAGTGACATCAGACCTGTTATAAATGTCTGACCGCATAAACACATCTATATTGCATTAAATGCTGACCATCAGCGATGACCTTAACCATTATTGACATACCTAATGGCCATGCTGTGTATTAGGCAATGCTCGCACATAGGCCTATTATGCCTACGGGCGGGATTTGGGACATGGATTCGCCGAATACATATATATATATCATGTAACTTACAGCTCAGTGTTAATGTGCTCAACTGATTTATTATTGCTAATGGGACAATCCTGCTTGGAATTCCCTAGGGATAAAGCTATTGGTTGCAATTAGTGCAGGAGTTGTGGATATTTTAATTCCTTCTGCCGTCCAGATAATGACAAAAAATAAAAATACTTTCAAACAAACTACGAAGATCCATAAGGGCAATTAGTATAGAGGTATCTGTTTCAAGAAAATAAGGCACACTGGAGAGATAGTGTGGTGAGTACTATGCTCTGGTCTTTTGATTTTCCACTATGAATGTACCTATTAAATTAATTAAATGCTTCGTAGAACTAGGGACGATCTATGATCCTAAATTTAACTCTCAAACGGCTACGCAAGAGGATAAAATCTGCGCCTGAGTTTTGAACGCATTCTGAGGTAATCTCGCCCACCTCCCTTACACTCATATATATATATATATATATATATATATATATATATATATATATATATATATAAAATCAAAACTCGAGCACACTTTGACTTTATCTTCTGGTGTCTACGTTCATAGGTTGGGTACCTTGGCCAACCCAACCATTTTGTGCACAGAAAGGCAGTAACAAAAAAAAAAAAAACCGTTTATTTTGGTTAACGACTATAATAAAAAGATAGTGTAAAGCAGAGATGGGCATAATTTTATTTATAAATAAAAATACGAATTTATTCGTACTTCATATATTTGTGAATACGAATATAAATAAATTCGTATTCATAAGTGTGAATACGAATTTATTTTTATTCACATATATTAAATATAAAAATACAAATAAAATTTTATTCGCAAATTTTTCTGCGAATAAAATTAAATTCACAGAAAAAATTGTAAATAATCACAAAAAATGTGAATATTTACAAAAAATCAAGTGATTACAAAAAAATCACATTAAAATATACGAATAAAAATTTATTCAAATTATAATTTGTGAATACAAATTTATTCACAATAAAATTCGCAAATAAATTATGAATTTATTCGTATTAAGATGATATTTTTTGGACTTTAAAAGCCTTAAAAAAAAAAAAAAAAAAGTTATAAGTTTAACCAACTCCTGCCAGACGTTTTATTGAATATTTTTAGTCACAAGTCCTAAATCCTGGTGAATTCTTTGCGTTGCACAACCTGTTTCAGTTCTCATATAATCTGCAGATAAAAATGAATGAAAGAATAATTTTCGAAATCACCACGAACTAATAATGAACACATTGCAGAGAGATGGAGGACCGATGGAAGTAGACAAGGGACACTAAGTGTTTTTTCATGTTCTTCACAGAATCAATACTCCATATTGGTGTCACTCCAGAGCGGAGATTGTATTCGGACAATTTTAGAATGAAAACCGCCGGGGTGTTATTTATGGATGAAATATTATGAAATGACAGAAAATTTAAATTTACTGTGCATTTATTTATTTAATTATTCAGTATATATTCCCAGGGTATTCGATGATGCACATTTATGATACGATTTGTCTGTGTGTTTGTGCGTTTGTCTTGCACTCTTGGCCGAAATTGTTTAAACAATTCTGTTATATTCTCTAAGTTTCTCTCTCTCTCTCTCTCTCTCTCTCTCTCTCTCTCTCTCTCTCTCTCTCTCTCTCCCTCCCTCCCTCCCTCCCTTCCTCTCTCTCTCTCTCTCTCTCTCTCTCTCTCTCTCTCTCTCTCTCTCTCTCTCTTTCTCTCTCTCTCTCTCACTCATTTTTAAAAATTTGATATTGAAAAGGATTCCTTCCTCACTTGGATCCGACTGGCATAATGTTTTAGACAACTTATAACGAAAGATTCATCCATAGAATTGTACGATCACAGCAAATTCAACATTTAAAATACTGCAAACAAATTTATTTTGACAAATACATCAACAACTACAACATTTAATAAAAAAAAAATCAAAACTTGGTTTGTTAAAATCGTATAATGATCATGAGGTTGTGGGAACCGCTATTTAAATCACTTTTAAACAATCGTTAAAAAATTTGAATATTTTAATATTATTTTATGAAGTCAATAATTTAAATTGTAATATAAAATAATAATATATGTACGGTCTATATAAGACAGTCCACAGTCTTAATGAGAAAACCATTCAGAAATGTCTGAGGGAGTCGAACCGGAGAAAACATTGCTTAATCAAGATGGTAACTGATGATATTCGAAGGTAGCGAAATTTGCTTAATATTTTATTTTCAATTCCTGCTTTAATAAGGGCAGCCATGAAATTCTGTATTTTACGTTCGAACTTTAATAAGGCTAGCCATGAAGTCGGGTATTTTATCATTCCATATGTCAGCTTTAAAATATGCAAATGAAATAATTTTATTAAAAGCTGAAAATAAAAGAGGTAAATGACGTCAGTTTTTATCTAGACTCCATTTCCGAGCAGAAATAGAGCGCGGCCAGCTCGGGAGCATTTAGAAGAAAAATTTGCATTCCAAATTGGTCTCAGGTGGCCCGGACACTCCAATAAAATTGGACTGGTCTTATGAAGTTAGCGCTCTACGTCCTCTGCTATTTTATATAAAATAGAAACCTTCTTCCTTCATATTACAACGATTAAAACAAAATTTACCTGTTTCATATGTCAGAATTACGACACATCAAAAGTTTCCTGAAGGAGCACTCAGGGAATATATTTTTTAGCATAAATATTCTTTAGCGATGACTAAACTGAAAGAAGTGTCCTCTGGCGTTCGCTCATGCGCAGTAGCCATGTACGAAAACGAAGACTCTGTGCGATATGATTAGTAGAATAATTAACTATGCTGGCTTAAGTATTACATGTCCATTATAGTATTTGGAAGGAGCCAATCATTATTGACAATAACTAAGCAATTTTCACATGTTATTATCGCTATTTTTAACCGCCAATTCAAAATGAATGAATAACTGAATAAATTCTTAATCAATAAAACATTATTTGAATAATGAGGCAATCCTGTTTTTCATAGAATAAAAAAAAAAAGAGTGGATGAATAACTGATTTAATAAATAAATTCTGATTAAATAAAAAATTATTGAATAATCACCCAACCGTGTTATTCATAGAATAATTAAAATCAGTGGATAAATAAATTAATAAATGAATTATTTAAATGATTACTGAATAATACATTTATTTCTTAATTCCCAACTCTGATAATTGGGCGTATATAAAGGAGGGGGGCTGACGGTGCTGAACCCCCCCCCCCCCCCCGATATCAGCAAAAATGTGTCATAAAAACATAAATTAAATAATAATGCTTAGTTCAGAAATATTTTTTCAAATTCTAAATTGTTAGTATTCCTTACCCGCAAATGCTCTTAGCCTCCCCCCCCCCCCAAATTATTTTTTATATCCCCCCCCTCCTCTGATGTATGTAAACGTTTCAAGAAAGGGAATGTTTTGCTGGTATAAATAAGAAAACCGGTGCCCCCTGGTTTTATATATGTATATACTAGCTGTTACCCAGTGTGCCATGCTACACCTACTTTCTGTCTATGACTCTCCCCGTATCAAGAGCCACTTGATACCTAGTTGTCTATACTCAGTTAGGAAAATCGGTCAAAGGATGTGAATTTGTTTTGGTTCATAATGATACCGGCAGAGGCCAGCACAACAGCACTTCATCTAACTGCCGACAGAGGCCAGTAGCAGAGCCTGCTGTCGATTCAAAATGGCCGTCACAATCTGAATGGTTCAGTGTAGCCACTTTTTCTTGAACAAAACTTTAGACCTTTTGACCAAATTTTGAAATTTGACTATTTTGACCTTGCCTAGGAAATTTCTCGTATCAGGACCTACCTGTGTGCCAAGTTTGGTCACAATTAGTTAGCCTGCCATGCTACACCTAGCATCTATAAAAGCAAAAATAAATTAGAAACCAAATAAGTATTATTAAAATCTAATAACAAGAATCTGTAACTGTTTCGAACCCGTGACCTCCCAACTGTGAGTCCTAGACGACTTTGACCTAACCTATAACACCCCCCCCCCGTATCAAGAAATACATGTATGCTAAGTTTGGTAAAAATCGGTCTAACGGTGTGGATTTTTATTAAAAAATAAACATACAGACAGCAGCTGGTAGACGTTTTTGACCTGGCCTATGGCAATCCCCTGATCAAGACCAACCTGTGTGCCCAGTTTGATCAAAATCTGTTAAACGATTTGGATTTTTATAGGGAACAACCATACAGACAGACAGCTGGTAGAGGTTTTTGACCTAGCTTACGGCACTATCCAGATTAGGATCTACCTGTGTACCGAGTTTAGTCAAAATCGGACGGACGGTGTGGATTTGTATAAGGGACTAACTTACTGACAGACAGCTGGTAGACGTTTTTGACTTAGCCTACGACACTCCTCAGATTAAGATCTACATGTGTACCGGGTTTAGTCAAAATCGGACGAACGGTGTGGATTTGTATAAGTGACTAACTTACTGACAGACAGCTGGTAGACGTTTTTGACTTAGCCTACGACACTCCTCAGATTAAGATCTACATGTGTACAGGGTTTAGTCAAAATCGGACGAAAAGTGTGGATTTGTATAAGGGACAAACATTCAGACAGCTGGTAGACGTTTTTGACTTAGCCTACGACAATCCCCAGATTAAGATCTACTTGCGTACCGAGTTTAGTCAAATTCGGACGAATGCTGTTGATTTGTACAAGGGACAAACATACAGACAGACAGTTTAAGACGTTTTTGACTTAGCCTTCGAAACTACCCAGATTAAGATCTACATGTGTACCGAGTTTAGTCAAAATCGGACGAACGGAGTGGAGACGGTACCGAGTTTATTCAAAATCGGACGAACGATGTGGATTTATATTAGTGACAATCATACAGACAGACAGCTGGTAGATTTTTTTGACCTAGCCTAGGAGATTTCCCGTATCAAGACCTTTGAGCCAAGTTTGGTCAAAATCGGTCAAACGGTGTGGATTTGTATAAGGAACAAACAAACAAATATATATATATATATATATATATATATATATATATATATATATATATATATATATATAAATTATGTTTTAAATTAAGATAAAATAAAGTGATGTACCTGCTTTAATAATATGTCTTAATTTCATGTTATAGTGTATTTATTTGATTTTAATTATATCTTACTCAGAAATAAATTGTGGTAATATTTCAAAGAATCGACAATGTTTATTTTCATCAAGAATATTGGAATATAATTAAATTATTAGCCGTTATTACATTTATATTAATTACTTTCAGCACAATTAAGGTTTAATTTAATAAATTTACCGCCCTGTCATAAAATAGGCCTTTGTTTTAATTAGGCGATAAATGTATTTACTTTTAATTTTTAAAGCACAAAAAAAAACAACAAAGAAAACATAAATTACTTACATAAGTGAGATGAGATGAAAGAGATTTTTCAGTATGATTACCTAAAACGAAGAAACAAAAAACATGTTAGAATTTTTAAAAATACTGATAAAGAATAAAGTTAATAATAAGAAGAAATTGATGAATGTTGAAAATTAGGCAATGAATTTACGGAAAATATTTGTCTCCATATTTATATAAAGGAGGGAGGGCTGCAAGTATTTCAATCCCCCCCCCCATATATATATATATATATATATATATATATATATATATATATATATATATATATATATATATATATATATATATATATAGAAACCTCCAAGTCTACAAATAGCTGATTAAGAAAAGATTAAATAATTTAAGAAAATACTAATATCAAACATTCACATTAATTTACATGGTAATATTTTAATAACAGGTCTGTCTTATTGGGAAGTTAATTTTCGTTCTAAAAATGTGACTGTTATTTATAATAGAATAATCCAAAATACCGAAAACACAGTTTTTAATAAAAAAAAAACTTTTGAAAGTATAAAAAAGTTTGGGTAGCTCTGCTACATGTTAAGTTAGGACGCTCATTTTTAACGTCGCTGAACTACAAATTGGAATTAAGGGTGCATTCAACGGCGGGAGGTCATGGGCACGGAACTACAAATGAGCCTATAATAAACCCCTAAAGTTATGACATGTCAATAGGGGACACCTAGTATACATATATATATATATATATTCCAAACGTCCTGTATTTCCTAACTTATGGATTAAAAATGTCGACATTCCTAGACTGCATTTCAAGTTTCCATCCTGCTAAGCATATTTCCCTAGCTAGCGGCTAAACTCGCTATGAAGAAGAGGAGGTATGTATATATATATATATATATATATATATATATATTTGTAAAAGCTGCTCCTTAGGGGGGGGGGGGGGTTAGGAAGAAGATTTAAAAGCCGCTAGGATCATTAGCATTTTTCCTGTTTATGTTTGCAAATGAGGGAAGCTTAAGCTAAGCCTGTATGGTGTTATGCCCCACAAATCTCTTCCTTCCCTCTCTCCTTGTGTAGGCTACAGCTATATACACGCCTCTCTCTCTTTTAGGGATTACAATAACATGTTTACTACGAAATATTCTTGGTAGGAATGTTTTTATTCACTATTTTGTATGAATATTATTTGCATACTTCTTTTTAGCGTTTTACTTTACTCTTTATAAGGATGCCTCATGACGTAGACTGTATGGCACAATGCGGACATGAAAAGGCGACTATGTATAACCCCCCATATATATATATATATATATATATATATATATATATATATATATATATATATATATATATTGATATATATATATTGATATTTTTATTTATTTCTGTTACCATTTTCAACCATCGACTGAGTTAAAAAAACAAAAACAACTAAATAACAAATTATTTATAAACAAAATGGAATACATAAAAAATCCAAAAAAGAAAAAGAAAGAAGAAAAAAATATTGTACCCATTTCAGTGTTAGTTTTATGTTGATATAAAATTTGATGAATTTAATTTAAATTTAGACAAGGATATTTTATTATTATTATTATTATTTACTTTACAGGATTTCCCCTTAGCAAAGGAGTTTGGCTTATATATTTATTTATTTAGTCTTAATGTTGGTAGATTTTAAATTTTAACTCTTATAGAAATATTTACACTATTTCTCTATTATTAACACATTTTAATGTGTAAATGAGTTACAATAATATTAATAACAATATTTCTAGATGAAAATTAAATTACATAATTAAATATCGTTCATTTAAAATATAATTATAAAATTAATAAATAAATCAAATTTCAATGAACTGAAAAGTAAATTATTAAAACAAAAAAACAAAGAATAAAAATAATAATAAAACTTCTATTCATTTGAAATAAATGACCGACACCTTAGTATTTCCTTAATATATATATGGATATTCCTAGTGTATAGGACAAGGATATTTTAATTGTGTTTGCTAAGCTTTGATGGTCTTTGCGATGATTCGTAATATGTATGGGGCAGGTGTGGGGATAGTTGGAAATCTTCAGAAGTTGTGAGTTTTTTATGTACTTCAATGTTTTTCCTTAGTGCATTTATCCGAGGGGATGAGTTTTAGCACTGTGGCCATGGACGTTTGTTTTTTTAATGTTGAATATTGTGGCTGGGTAATTTTGAGTATTTAGTGGTACTTTAAATGCAGAATGAGTTGTTCTACCTTAATCCAATAACTTTGCTGCATACCACATGATGGAACGGCCAATGCAATGCTAGGTGAGAAGTGACACCGGTAGACGCATGGTGGGTATAACGGATCGAATGATAATTGATCAGTTATCTACCACCAAGGATTGAAAATCATTAATCTACTAATATTTCCATTAATAATTAGGGATTGGTGGTAGAAGGGTGAAAATTTAGGGTTGTATATATTTTTAATGCCAACTCATACAAATGAAAAATTAAAACCTTTGTAAAAAAAAAAAACTTTTTATGGTGGGCCACCCTTATCACTTAGGGATATGAAAAATAGTTGAATTGAAAAATAGTAGATCTAAGAATTAACCAAAAAGTTTCTTATACCTGAGACTTATATATATATATATATATATATATATATATATATATATATATATATATTCTTGAACTATTTAAATTAATGGTGTTTTAGGAACATTAAATTAGTCAGCGGACATACCCCAGAATTCCCAACTGAAAAGATACTCCCAGGGAAGAGTATATCCCCCAATAGCTATGTAGGAAAGCGGACATACCCCAGAATTCCCAACTGAAAAGATACTCCCAGGGAAGAGTATATCCCCCAATAGCTATGTAGGAAAGCGGACATACCCCAGAATTCCCAACTGAAAAGATACTCCCAGGGAAGAGTATATCCCCCAATAGCTATGTAGGAAAGCGGACATACCCCAGAACTCCCAACTGAAAAGATACTCCCAGGGAAGAGTATATCCCCCAATAGCTATGTAGGAAAGCGGACATACCCCAGAATTCCCAACTGAAAAGATACTCCCAGGGAAGAGTATATCCCCCAATAGCTATGTAGGAAAGCGGACATACCCCAGAATTCCCAACTGAAAAGATACTCCCAGGGAAGAGTATATCCCCCAATAGCTATGTAGGAAAGCGGACATAACCCAGAATTCCCAACTGAAAAGATACTCCCAGGGAAGAGTATATCCCCCAATAGCTATGTAGGAAAGCGGACATACCCCAGAATTCCCAACTGAAAAGATACTCCCAGGGAAGAGTATATCCCCCAATAGCTATGTAGGAAAGCGGACATACCCCAGAATTCCCAACTGAAAAGATACTCCCAGGGAAGAGTATATCCCCCAATAGCTATGTAGGAAAGCGGACATACCCCAGAATTCCCAACTGAAAAGATACTCCCAGGGAAGAGTATATCCCCCAATAGCTATGTAGGAAAGCGGACATACCCCAGAATTCCCAACTGAAAAGATACTCCCAGGGAAGAGTATATCCCCCAATAGCTATGTAGGAAAGCGGACGAATCCTGAGTGCCCTATTTTGCATCTCCTCCTTCCTGACCCGGCGTAAAAAGGCTAGGGGTTGTTGGGGAATATCCCAGAGGGCCAATCGGCTCCTCCTATCCCTAGGGGGCTATCCTGTGGGATTCCTGCACCCCCTCCCTCCCACTCTCTCTCTCTCTCTCTCTCTCTCTCTCTCTCTCTCCCCCCAATCTCTCCTTTCTCCCTTTATCCCTCTTAACAAACTTCTGGACCGGATTGGACTTCTTATTCAAAGGGTGACTTATAATAATTTAACAATATTTTGGTCAAACTCCATGTGTGGCCTTTAAATTGTTTGGTAGAGAAATATGAGTGGGCGTATATAGGAAATAATTTCGGGGGGGGGGTGGTACCAGTTCCGGGGTATGGAATACTAACAATTAAGAACTTGGAATAGTTTTAGGCAACTAATACGCTATTACACCTAAAATAAAATATTTTTTATGAACTAAGTGTAATTTAATTTACACGCGTCATTTAGTGTGTGATTTAATTTATTTTTCAGGTTTTTATGACACGTTTTTACCATCAAATGAAAATTTCGGGGGGGGGGGGGCTTTAGCCCCCTCAGCCCCCCTTATATACGGCCATGCCATGTAATGAGTAGTGTGTGAACTGAGATGGTAAAACTACAAAAGGTTTAAGAATCAGCAATGTGCATGTTTAACTATCAGATTAAAGTGATAATACACAATGCGGTTTGAGCCAATTTCTTAATTGGTAATACTAGGTTCTTTGTAACTTTTTTTTTTTTTTACCATTTTTTTATGGGTTTAAATGCTTGCTTAGCTAATCAAAAATGATATCCTAGTGTGTTTATTTGACGGAACAGTTATCAAATGTGCCAACGATGTGGCAATGATATTTGCCAGTATAACCTATAGTCATGACGGTCGATAAAATATCTGTTTTATAATACCGGTTGTCTACTAATCAATTTTGAAAATTTAAAGCTTTGTAAAATTTGTTTAACAGCGTTATTTAAATTTTTGTTAATAATATTTAGTTTTATCAATCGAACAACCGAAACCTGGGAATATCTTCCTTCTTAATCATAACAGTACTATCTTGAGTAACTTTGCAAGTTGGTATTCCCAGCTAAGGGCAACAGACTGCAGTAGATAGGGGAGTGTGTTTACAGTTAGATCAACAAAATTAGGGTTCCGGGCAAGAGGGGCATGAAGGGAAAAGAGAAGGATGGGAGGAGACGGCAAGTTTGCGGTTCATAGTCTCCCAGAGGTAAACAAGGAGATTGTTAGTTCATCCGCCGGCCGGCAGGGGCGCTGCTTCCTCAAACAATAATTACCAAGGGGCCGGTCAGAGTCAACAGAGATGGATTGTCTCTTCTAATTGCGACATCTCTAATGAGACATCTATATGCAGAAACAGCGCATAAATAATACAGGAGGTTTGCTCCAAGTAGAGAAAGAATACGCCCGGAGGAAAGGCAATTATGAGACTTTTCAAGGAACATTCTTCTCTTCTGCTTGTATTCTCTTTTCTAAGATGGGTCAATGGGCCTCGAGGTGAGTGGTACTCGGGCAAAACAAATATAAAATAACGATGTTACAGCTAACTCACAACAATGTTACAGGTATCTCACACCAAACCTACAACACTCTCAAAACAATGGTTCAGCCACCTTAAAAAATGGTACAGATATCTCTAATCAAACCTGCAGCTCTCTTAAAACAATGATTCAGGCACCTCAAAACAATCGTACAGGTATCTCACAACAATGTTACAGGTATCTCACACCAATCCTACAACACTCTCAAAACAATGGTTCAGGCACCTTAAAAAATGGTACAGATATCTCATATCAAACCTGCAGCTCTCTTAAAACAATGGTTCAGGCACCTCAAAACAATCGTACAGGTATCTCACAACAATGGTACAGGTATCTCATATCAAACCAGCAGCCCTCTTAAAACAATGGTTCAGGCACCTCACAACAATGGTGCAGATATCTCATAACAATGTAGAGCTATCGCACAACAAACGTGCAGCTCTCTCGAAACAATGTTTCAGGAACCTCACAACAATGCTACAGGTATCTCACACCAAACCAGCAGCTCTCTCAAAACAATGGTTTAGGCACCTCACAACAATGGTACTGGTATCTCATAACAATGTAGAGCTATCACACGTCAAAACTACAGCTCTCAGGTAGAGCCGAACCTGCAGCTGCAGGTCTTAGGTACAGGTATCTAAAAATAAACTTGCAACTTACTCGCAAAAAAGATACAGGCCACTCTAACTGTAATCTGTGAGCAATCGGTGAAACTACTTGCACGGCGCTGCCAGGCGTAAACTAAGTAGCCAACATTACTTTTTTATTTTTTAAAGGTGGATATACTAAAAATTAAGAGTTCCAGATTCCACAGCCCGTTACTTAACGCTAAGCTTAAAAAAAGGCTTAAAACTCGCCATTTTGCTTCTAATTTGTAATATTTTTATTACATACCCTCTCTCCCCGGTATGCCTATCCCATATTAATGTGTCTCGGTTTGACTCACCAAAAATATGGCAAGCCTACCTCAAGCAATGTTTTAATATTTTTAAAGTATTCGGCGAAGAAAAATGTTCTTTTGAAGACCGCTGTAATGCAAATTTGACCAATATTTGTTACTAACTGATTAGGCTAATTAGTAACTGATTGTTATGTATCAGTTAATCAACAATACATTACAATCAGGAGAACATTAATTATGCACGAGATTGGAGCCAATTCAGCTTTACTACAGGCCGGACATTATGCCAAGGCAAACAGATAGAGCGACCTGTCCCCGGTCAGAGTTAGCAAGTCGGGGTAGCCACTTTGTTGACAATTGTACAGAAATTTGTGTGTCTTTGTTGCAAGGTACATTAGTCAAATGATCAGTTGCATGCGAGCAAGTTTCTTGCAACATTTCTATACCAATTTCAATTTCAAGTAGTTCGACTGTGTGATGAAACGCCGCTATCATTGAAATTGTTTTGAAATCTATTAAATGCTGGGATCTACTGTATGTAAGATGGAAACTTAGTGGCCCAGACGTGTAGTGGGCGAGCCCCACGAATGCATACCCTTGACAACCACCAAGGTAGAATTCCCTTGACAACCACCAAGGACGAATTCCCCTGCCAACCACCAAGGACGAATTCCCTTGACAACCACCAAGGACGAATTCCCTTGACAACCACCCCACCGAAATATTGCGACAGGGAGAGGAGCAACACCGCCGGAGAAA